>KE546973.1:226614-412434 GCA_000442125.1 Opeltia flavorubescens
ATGGGGTGGGGGAGGAGTGGAGGAGGGGTGGGGCTGGGGGGGTTTGGGGAAGGGATGAGGTTTTGGAGAGTGTGAAGTTGATGAGGGATAGGGGGTGATTGTAATGGAGTGAAGTGGAGGGCAGGGGAAGAGGGGTGTGTAATCTCATATTTTTTTTGGCGGGAAGCAGGAGGGGGATGGGGGGGATTTGATGTTTGCTGGGATCTGGGATTAACAGGTCTAGGAGATTATTGGTATGATAAGTTCTTTATGGTATGAAGATGAAGAAATTTAATCTTTTAATTCGTGGTCAAGCGGCCCATCCTCTGAGGGTTTCAACCTCTTTAGGAACAGTATTCATTTTCTATGTTCTCGTGTCCTCAGTTGCAAATGCCGAGCCAGCGACTCGTCGCCTTAATTGAGTTCGAATCTCCTTCTCTCATCTATATAGGGTATCATTCGTCTCCTTGCTTCGACCTTGTAGCATCTTGTCACCCATCCTTCCCTCCTCAATCTTCTATTCGTTCTTTGCGAAGACTCATCTCGCGGCTGTACCCATTCAGTCGCAGAACCTCCTCCTTTCGCGGACGGCTTCAAAGCCTATCTCCCCACTTCATACGCGTTGACTTACTCGTCATCATCACCGTCGTCGTAATGATCATATACCATATTTATTGATTCCGCACTTCAAGAAACCCGATCCACACCCATATCATTCACCCCTCCACCGCCAAAACCATCTTCTCCCTCTCACTCCTCCTCCCCGTCTCCTTTCCCTTCTTACTATTCTTCCTCCGATTCTCTTCCCTCCTCTTCACCGCCTCAATTTCCTCCGCCTTAATCTCCCCCGCCTTCTTAACCTGCTTCGGCACATGTCTATGCCGTCTAATCCTCCTGATCTCAGGCATATGCGCATACCTCTCCACCAACGCTTTCCCATACTCCTCCTGTTGTCTCTGCCTGAAATTCTTGATTCCCGATCTAGCCGAGGCATCGGAGCGCCAAAGCCGGATATTGCCGTCGTCGGAGCCAGAGAGGATGTATTTACTGTCGGGGGTGAAGAGGGTGGAGAAGACGCGCTGCATGCGTTTGGTGTGGTAGATGTCTTGGCTGTGACCTTGCGCGCGGTCCCAGAGACGGATGCTGCGGTCGTAGGAGGCGGAGACGAGGCGTTGGCCTGTGGGTGAGAAGTCGATGTGCATGACGGCTGCGACGTGGTCTTTTAGGACGTTGAGGGCACGGGTGAGGTTGCGGGCGTCGAAGAGGTAGATGTTGTGGTCTTCGGAGGCGGCGGCGAAGTTGAATGCTTCCATTGGGTTCCAGGCGAGGGCGTTGGTGGCGAAGCTTAGGGTTAGGCGGGATAGAGGGGAGGAGGTGCGGAGGTCGTAGAGGGTAAGGGAGCGGTCGGTTGCGGCGGAGGCGAGGAGGGAGGTTTCGGTTTGGTTGAAGGTTAGGGATGTGATTGTGTCGGTAGAGGTGGGCCAGTGAAGGGTTTGGAGCGGGGCGGAGGAGGAGCGGTTGAGGTCGTAGATGGAGATTGTGTTGGAGGAGGCGGCGAAGGTGGATTCACTGCGATGGTGGGAGAGACTTGTGTAGGCGGTTGGGCCGAGATAGGTTGTCAATGGCGCGGAGGAACCTGTGTACGGGTCGAATAGTTTTATGGATTTGTCGGCGGCGCAGGTCAGGAGCTTGTGGTCTTTCGTCCAACACATTCCCTTGACGATGTTCTCGTGGGCTTGGGTGTTCCAGATCTCTTCTCGACTAGTCAGATCCCAGACTTTGACGACGCCGTCGCCGCTTCCGCTGGCGAATCGTTCCAACGACTCGGGGTCTTTGGCCATGGTGTAGACTCCATCGACATGACCTTTGCCAAGCTGCGCGATAAAGGGGGCAGCGAACATGCGCTCGAGTTTGGTGGCATTGAGGGCGCGAGTGTACTCTCGAGCTCTTTCGAAAGGGTGGAGAGCAGGATCAAGATTTCGTGGCTGTCGAGTTACGCTTGAACCAGGAGCTTGATGGGCGGCAGTCGACCGGGTCAGTGCCTTGACTTTCTACAAGGTTATTAGTTTTAATCCGTAACGATGAATGGCAGTGTACGAACCATCTTGGCTCTGCCCTCCGACCAAGTTTGAATGCAAGACTTTTGTTCTTTTCAACAGCGGGCAAAAGTTCGTGGAGCTCGGCACGAACCGCGGAACTTGCCGCCTCGGAGCTTCCAACCTCAAGCTCTGATACAAACTTCCATTTAGCAGAGAAACTTTGGACATACAAGCATCATACTGCAAACTTCAGACTGCCCAGCACACCCGCTTTTTTCCTTCTTCCCTTCGTGTTCTTTCAGCCCAGTAGCTCATGGCGGACAGCAAGCGAATAGCAGAGGCGCGGAAATTGGCCAAATCAGATCCTTCCAAAGCCGAGTCAATATATCAAGATGTGCTATCAAAGGGTCCTGGAACCGGAGAGGCAGCACTCCGGGAATACGAGACGGCTCTGATGGGTCTTGGAGAGCTGTATCGAGACGAGAAGAAACCTGATGAGTTGTCCGCGCTTGTTACCAATAGTCGGTCAACGTTATCCTCGTTCGCTAAAGCCAAAACCGCCAAAATTGGTAAGAGTCTCGGCCGTGAGAGTCTTCAAACGGTCTAACCACGTGTAGTGCGCCAGCTTCTCGACCTTCTCTCCGCAATACCGAAAACTGTTGACATCCAAATCTCCACCACCAAATCTTGCATAGAATGGGCCATCTCCGAACGCCGGAGCTTTCTACGTCAAAACCTCGAAACACGCTTGGTATCGCTCTACATGCAAAAGCAGTCTTACTACGAGGCCCTCACATTGATCAATGGTCTTCTCAAGGAGTTGAAGAGGTTAGATGACAAGCTTGTTCTAGTGGAGGTACAACTTTTGGAGTCGCGTGTATATCATGCACTTGGAAATCAGTCAAAAGCACGAGCAGCCCTTACATCGGCAAGGACCTCGGCCGCATCTGTCTACACGCCTCCTTTACTACAAGCCGGCTTGGACATGCAGTCAGGGATGCTGCACGCTGAGGACCAGGATTTCAATACGGCATTCTCATACTTCATCGAAGCATTAGAGGGATATCACTCGCAGGAAGAAACAGCGAAGGCAACATCGGCGCTTCAGTATATGCTTCTGTGCAAGATCATGCTGAATCTGGTCGACGATGTCAATAACCTCATGACATCGAAACAAGCGATGAAGTACTCAGGCAAGAATTTGGAAGCAATGAAGTCGGTTGCGCGTGCTCATTCAAATCGAAGCCTGGAGGAATACGAACGGGCATTGTCGAATTACCGGTACGAGCTGGGCAGCGACACGTTCATAAGAAATCACCTCCGGCGATTGTATGATGCTATGCTAGAACAGAACTTGATCAAGGTGATCGAACCCTTCAGTCGAGTGGAGATCGATCATATTGCGAAGATGGTCGGTCTTGACAGACAGCAGGTGGAGAGGAAGCTGTCGCAAATGATCCTGGATAAGGTGATTGTGGGGGTGCTGGACCAGGGGGCGGGATGCTTGATTGTGTATGATGAGGCAGGAAGAGATGAAGGGTACGATGCGGCGTTGGCAACGATCGAGAAGCTCAGCAATGTGGTGGATGTATTGTATACTAACCAGGCATCCATGCTTGACTGAGATGGAAACAGAAGCTAGATAGAAGATACTTGGCAAGCTGTTAGGCACGCCTCATTGTCTTTAGCCCGGCGAATTGGTTTAACGGCGCTCCAGCCACAGACAATAAATTTCATATGCAAGTCAGACATTAAGCTTATTTGAAATGTGGGCAACGACTTCATGCGCAACAAAGAAGGATCAATACCTCAATAGACATAGAATTAAAGGCTGTCAAAACTTTCAATCGAGATTCTTTAGTCTCGTGGTTCTAAGCAGAGCCAGGGTTTCAATAACCATAGGTTCATTCGGCATCCTCCTGGACTAGTCGCCGCATTGCGTCATGCACGAGGTCCTTGCGCAAGCTCTAGATAAGAGCATCATGAGCATAACCTATCGCAGCATTCGGGAAGAAGCAGTGGTGACACTGTGTAACGAAGATATCTATTCAAGGTTCATCAGGGAAAGTTCCAACATAAGACATTGTGCCCGTCGAAAAAAAGCGATGACAAAGGGGTGTTAATTCTCGGAACAAAATATTCACATGCCAAAATCAAATAAAATCCTAGCCCGCTTCCCTATCTAGGTATCAAGCTCAACACCAACGGTCTGCGTAGTAGCTTCCCGAGTCCAGGACCCGCATTTAAAATCATCACAAAGCCACGGCTCTGTTGAGTAGGTACGTACCTCGCTTGCTCGCCTTCTTCAAGCTGTTTCTTTTCCATTGACAATCCTTCTCTGTCTCTCGCACAAACCCCACTCTCAATTTCCACAACCTACTTTGCGTACCCAACTCACCCAATTGAAGCTTTCTTAGATCACAAAAGTCCTTCCACTGCCCCATCAATTGCACATTCCGACTCCTAATCATCTTCACAACCTTCATTATCATTCCTTCGCGCTCATGCCTCACGCAGAGAACGGCAGCATGACCCAGGCCACGGTCAACGGCGAGAAGTCATCCTCCCAATTCGTTTCTGTGAGTGTTACAATGCATTTTTCCCACTCTCATTATTCCTGACTCGTGGCTAACATGGGGTAATCAGCATGTCGCCTCCTATCCTGTAGTGTCCGACTCAATTGACCTCATCGAGAACAACCCATATGGCAAGAAAGGCATCGAGCTTGCCAATGAGGGCTACAACAAAGTCCTCGCACCTGTCATGCCCTACGCCCAGCGCCCTTACGGCTACATCGCTCCATATGTCCAGAAGGCCGACCAGCTCGCAGACGGTGGTCTCACCAAGGTCGATGGCACCTTCCCCATCGTCAAGCAAGACACCGAGAAGATCAAGGGCACCATCCTCGACTTGATTCTCTTGCCCTTGTCTATCGCCAACCAGAGCAAGGACTATGTCTTTTCAACCTACGGAAACGAATACAAGAAGTGTGGTGGAAATGGCTACATCGCTGGCGGCAAAGCAGTCATCACCACCGGCTTAGTGGTGACAAGTGATAGCCTGGCTTGGTTAGCTGACTACCTCAACCAGAAGAAGGAGCAGGCCAAGGAGGTTGCTAAGGAAAAGAAGGATGCTGCTAAGGAGAAGACCGGCAACTAGGCTGGCCTCTTTCTTTGGATTTGCTAATAGACCATGAGCCTCAGAGGCCCCATGTCCATAGACGGTTGAGGCGCTCGGTACGGTTCGGGTCTCTGCTTCGATTCCGGGGCGATACATCGAGCCAACAGCCGGCTTTTGGGGCCTTACATTTCTTCTCCATGACGGCCATTAATCACGGTAGATAGCATGCAGTCTTGATAAAATTAATTGTCAAGCTTTTCACAACTTTCTCCCTCTTTCTCACTCGAGCCTATTCTGCACTAATCCGTAGAACCTGTAGCAAGTCGTGCCTACAGCACTGATCCAATGTTCTCGAGAATTACCTTCACAAAGCATTTTCCGTCACATTTGACCACAGTCTCTCTCCTCTTCCATCTAATTTCCTATGTCTACGCTCGTCCTTGTACCTCCCATCCGTAGCACTCTCATCTTTCGCCCAGAACACTCCATCTCACACCCTCCCCTTCCCTTCGGCGGAATCCCCATTGCGGATCTCCGATAAGCCACGCAGTACCCACACTCTCGCTACCACGAAGCAACAGCAGTATCTCCATGCTTGGAGATCACATATCAAACGCTCGGTACCCTGAAGCTTAGCGTGATCTATGAAACGCTCCCAGGAAAAAGCTTGTGGAGCGAGGAAAAGGGGAAAGATGGAAAGAGGACTGGGGTACGTATTACCAGGTGAAGGCTTTTATTCTTGGGCTGCAAGATGGGGGAGGTGTGGCTGAAGGAAGGATGGGCATGAGAGAGGGGAAGGTTTTTTGGATGGTAATATCGTTGCTTACACGTCTTGTGTAGATTTCTTGCCATGATTGTGGAGAAGGATTCATTGCATGAATAAGCGTCTGGTGGATGAAGGTAGGAATATTTTTTGATACGTTTGGGTATGATTCTGTGAATGATTACTCAGTTTGGAAGCGAAAAGCTCTTGATTGTTTGAGGACGAGAAAGACTTTCTTCCTCTGATGATCTATGGTGATCTTATGGGCAACTCCGTGGACAGAAAAGGAATGGCATCTTCATGTAGGGACTTCGAATGGGCATCAACAAAGACCGCATGCTTCATCAGTCATAGAAATACTGGCATGGTATTAGGGGGGGAACATGCCTTTCCCAACCTGGTTTTACAGACACCAAAGAATTTAGTGAAGCCTAAAATTTAATTATGTAACTGCCTGATATCACATACTTTGCTTGTAATATCTCCCGTTTAAACAAGTCTCAGTCTGTGTAGTCACTTTCAACTATCCAATCTCTTGCCATGGCAATGAGATGAGGGGTGGGCCTCGGCTGTTTAAAAAATTGTCAGGGATGGGATGAAGCTTTATGCAAGAAGAGCATTCCTGGCAGCCTTTGAACTTTGGACATAGGGAGCACTGAAAGCGCTTAGCATTTCCAAGTGGACTGCCGAATTTAGCCCGCTTGCTAAGCTTTTGAAGGAATTATTCTGAGGATAAGGGGTATACAGCTGGCAGATCTGAGGAATGTGCTAATTTATCATCGGTCTTTTGAATCACTTTTTTTGGAGAAGATGACTAAGAAAGAATCAGGACTTTGAATATCTTTAACTTGTAGACATTCTAGATCTAAATACCAATTGAGAGATAGTCGTTCAACAGATTGGCCTACGGTGAATAAGGATGTTCAATTTCGTGCAGTGCAGTGCCAAATGCTTGCCAGCAGTGACGGCGGCACCAGCACAGACAGTGAGATCAATATTCTTAGTACCCATTACCTCGGTTTCCGTCCACTCTTCGGCTTTTGCGAGGTTGGGAATCAACCGGTGCTAAAGCATCAAAGATCTCCCTCTTTCAATCCTTCATGTGTAATAGCTATTTATTTCCTTACATCGTTTCTACGAAAACATCACACAGAATTGCTCGAGGTGTAAAACCTCAAACGACGTGATGTTTAAGGTTCCCTCGGGTGCTTGCTACATATACCCGCCGTTGGAGCAGTGTGGTTACACGAGATGTTTGCGGAGCTTTGTATTCCGATGCATGCGGGGTAAGCTTTTTCTTGTTACAAAGTCTGACTCCTCGTCCAATACCTTATGGCGGCACAGAAAGCATCAGAGATTCCAATCGTCAACATATCCGCTTTCATTACAGGCGAAGACCTAGCCGCACGCAAAGATACAGCAAGAGAGCTTGCTGAGAAGTGTCGCTTGCACGGCTGTCTTGGGATCGTTGGGCATGGGATCCCTTCTAACGTTCTGGAACAGGCGTTTAGTATGGTACATGATTTGTTCGACTTGCCGCTTCCCGCCAAACTTCAAGCAGCGCACCCTGAGGGCCCGACGCCTCACAGAGGATACTCTGCCCTTGGAGCGGAACGAGATGCCATGAAGGGAGCCCAAGACGAGCAAGATCCTCTCGCCAGAGAAAAGTTGAAGACCATGTTGGACTACAAGGTAAGTTCCCTCATAAAGTGAAGACACTGAAACAGCCTTTAACAGAGATCTCAAGGAGAGTTACGAGATTGGTAGCGAGCAGAACTCAGACGGCAATATTTGGATTCGAGAAGACGATCTCCCAGGCTTTCGTGAAGCTTCGATCAAACTTTACTGGCGATTGAACAAGACCGCAATGGCAGTACTAGAAGCACTGATAATGAGCCTGGAGCTCAACGAAAAGGAACAAAATAATATAAGGAGCTTTCACACAGGGCATGACAATCAACTCCGTCTTCTGCACTACCCGCCAGTCACGCAGAGTCAGTCAAATGATCTCAGACAATCGCGCTTAGGATTACATCAAGATTGGAGGTAGACTTCTCATTCTACCTCCAGATGTCACTAATGGATTCCAAAAGCTCTTTCACACTTCTCTTCCAAGACTCCCACGGCGGGCTCGAGTTTGCAGATAGAATAGCAGGCGGGTTCATGTCGGCTGTGCCACGCGAAGATATGCTCTACATGAACATCGGCGATATGTTCATGCGGCTTTCGAACGGCAAGTGTAGGATTCAACGCCAAATCACGGACTTCACTGATGCCGCCTGCAGGACTCTATCCAGCTGCCGCCCATCGCGTGATACTGTCGGATAACGACCGAGAATCGCCCCGCTACTCCATCCCTTACTTCGTCAGTCCTCGTGCTGATGGGGTCGTGTACCCGCAATCTTCGGGCATTTTGGCTGGATTAAAACCATCTTTCGAGCCAATCGTTGTGCAGAAATACTCCGAAGAGATGTTCGAGAAAATTCGAACATAACATACAAATAGCCACGAGCCATGTCGATATTACGATTCATGAATCGTCTTCCTCACCCTGTAGTAACCATACCGTGCTCGAGATATTGTAGTTGTGGCGGTTGGATGTAAGGTTGAGGTAGCTGCCCTACTGCCACAAATACGAGGTAATGCGAACCTTGAAAATTAATGTCGTGAACCAAAGGCGACGACAATCTTACGGTAATGTTGATAACTTGGCGTACGCTAGGAAATTTACTTGCCGAAACCAGCACAAACACATCTGCGATGAGCTCAAAGGAAGAGAAATTCAGATGGCCGAAAGCATAAAGGAGTGGCAAACCAAAGTACGAAGTCAGCTTAAAGATCATATGTATCGATGTCCCAAAACGTTCAACTTCTAGATCTCACCGCCAATCAGTCACGGCTGCTGAGCGATGCTAAAACCTGATTCTGCCGCCGAGATATCCCAGAAGGTAAGAGTCAATACACCGCGTAATGGCGAGCTGGGGGTAAAGAAGTTGAGACAGTTAAATTCCATGCGGCAGGGTAGCATCAGCGACCACATGCAATTCATATCCGTTGAACTCCTCTGTGAATCACAGTACACTGATTGAGTCTCTACTTCCCTTTCTGATCATTGCTTTACGACATGAATCCTGCTTCAACAACACCAGGGTAATTGCTCGTTGAAATGACGCTACCAAGAAAACAAGTTCGACTAAGGTTTTGGGCTTCTTGGCTTGATCTAAATAAACCTTTACATTCATATCTGGATTAAAGGTTTCCTGATCAAGTCAACGAACGGTAGCTTGCGTCCAACTAGGGTACCAAAATTGGTATGTATAGAGCCGAACGACTGAAACCCGCTACATTTACTGCCGTTCTTTCCCTTCTCGATCAATTCTGTTCCAATTGACCTGAGATGGCCTAAACAGAATGTACCATGACTCTCCTTCCCCGACACAGCTCACGGCAATTCCAAAATCTGTTGATATTCTTGACAACGGGGAAACTAGTCTCATAAGTTTGTTTGCTTCCCTTTCCCAAGACACGGACACGCTATCCGTTGCCGAAATAGCGATGGAACGGAACGATGCTGGTGCCACATATGAGATTAACGATTCTGTTGAATCACAATCCTACTCGCTTAAGTCCATCACCTCTGCTTCTTTCTTAAAATCTCGCATCTTTTCTTCTTCCTCCAAACCTCTGTAAACTTTCACATAGCCCGTTTTCCACTTCGAAGTTAGCAACCACCTCCACAACCTATTCGCAATGTCTGCTATGGAATCTTTTAAAATGCCTGCCCTCAAATCGCCAATCTTCATGCTACTTCTGATGTATGTACTCATAACCATGGTCGTAACCGTGCTGTCGTACCAAATGCCTACGATGGTCTCTTCGAAATTCCCCATCATCATGGACCTGGCAATCTTGGTGCCACTTTTGATTTCCGCGATCTGGATCCTACTCTCCTCGCCCTCCTCGCCCTCTCCCTCGGAGAGAAGACTACAAGCCATGGAAGCCCAACTCGCTCAATTAAGTAAGAAATTCAAAGAACAAGGTTCGTTCGTCCTCAATGCCCCTCAGAAGCTCCCATCAATACTGATATCTCTCCCGCGGAAGATGGAGAATTGATAGACCAGCTCAAGGTGCTCAAATCTATGGTTCTCAACCTTGAAGAGGCAATCGGGTCTTTTAGTGAGTTTTATATACATATCCCCATGACCTTCTCGCCAACGCAATTCTAATATGTTTTTGATAGAAGGAGAACACGAGAAGCAATCCGAAATCATCGATCGTATTGTCACCCTTGTCAAGGACCATATTGAAAGTCAAGAATCAGGCAAGACAGAGGTCAAAACCGAGTCCGATGGCGAACTCATGCCGGATCTCTCAAAGGACGTCGGCGAATGAGGAGTGATGGTGTGATGCCGGTACACTGAGCCTGCTGTCTTTCCAAGATTATGTGTATCGATTGGACTATGAGAGTTGAAGAGTGAGTTGTAACGATGATAGGTTCAATGCGGGAAGAACCATCAGCCTTTGAGGAAAAACAAGCGATTTTAAATGACACGTCTTCTATTCCTCTGCTCCGTCGTCAAGTCACCCTGAGATGACTATCCCCCCTCGAATGTCGTATTCCCCTCGTTCAAACCCACAAGAGCACTTCCCCTCAAACCACCCATCTCTATAACTAATAACCAGCAAACTTAAACAGTAACAACCCCATGACCTTCAACACCGCCACCCAATGATAAAATAACCAGTCCAAAATCCTCACAATCCATCCATACGCACAAGTAAACGAAAACCTCACCTCATAGCATCCTCAACACTCGCCCCCTCCCAAACCAATCACATCCAGATCAAGCAATCGATGAATCCAACACTTAAGATCCTGCAGGGGAGAAAACGCCATCTACTCCAGTGCAATCTTTGCCATGCATTCTTCAAGCCCAAGTTAAAGAAATCCATCCCACACAGAATCCTCAACACTCGCCCCTTCCCAAACCCATCATATCCAGACCAGAAATTGCTAAGTCCAACATCTAAGATTCTGCAAGGGGCCAAAATCCCATCTAGTTCAGTCTAATCTTTGCCATACATCCACAAACCCAAGTAAAAAACTCGTCACGCAGCACTCCTCAAGGGTAGCATCTCCTAGAACCATCGCAGCCCTCCAGAAAGAAACTCCCATCCTCCATGTGCCACAGTCTCAGACTTCATACACCCCGTCCGTTCCTTAATATGATCCTAGCTAAAGTCCAAGGAATTCTCAGTGAAATATGCCCAAAGTATTTGAAAGAGAGTAGACTCGACACGAGAAAGGGAGAAGGGCAATGAAGCTCCGATTTCGGACAGGAGAACTTGTGCGGAACATTGAAAGATAAACGCCAGTCGTGAAAGTGTGGCTCTGCTTACTCTGGGTTGAATTTGAAACACGAGGGTTCTGTCAAATTAGCAACTGCTTTAGGGACAATATATGGCAAGCTCTGGAGGAGATTACCTAGAATTGTCTGAGACGCAACACTAGACGTAAGAAAGGCAGCCGCGATTGCAAAGAATGAAAAAATCTTCAATAAGCATCGTGGACTGAGCGGGCCAATTTGACGAGGAAAGCAGATCTATGTAGAAATAAAGGGATAAAGGATGGAGAGCGAAGCATAGGATGAAGACTGATGGTATGAGGAGCAAGACCTGCATTGATTGAGGAGTAGTCTCGACTCAAACTACAGGCTGCTTCATGACTCCATGATCTCTATCACCCATCTCCCAGTCACACATCAGTATCAGACCGACAAACCTGCAAGCGCAGTTGATGAGACCAATAAGTTACATAGGGTATGCGGATCATGAGAAACGAGGAGACAATCAACGCAGACAAACACAACCACATGCCCTTAGAGCAAAGCCATACCAACCAGACCAGCTGCAATAGCCACACCAGCCGCTATCAAAGTCATCTGTTCGAATATCGGTGATGCCGGTGCTGCACCCGTGTTCACAGCGTTTGATGCTGACGCAGCGACTGCTGATGATGATGACGCTAGGGCAGCCGACTGGGAAGACAAACGGGACGATGCCGAAGACAAGGACGACGACACTGAGGAAGGCAATGGCCTAACATCATCGACCTCGCTGGTGTACATCTCAATGTAGTGATTGCCTGCGCTCTCCCAAAACTCCTGGATTGGGGTTGGCATTGATGTGAACCAGTCAGGCTGAGAGGATGCTTTGACCAGGGAGGCGAGGAAAAGCACGGGATCCGCGCCAGCAATCTGTTGAACACTAGTCGGCATCGCTGTAGCAATCACATTGGCGGCATTGGGGTAGGCCGTTTCGGCGGTCAGGGAAGAGTAGTAATCGGAATAGTCGGCACCGAATCTTGTCGAAATTTTGGAAGCCTGGGAAGAAGAGACAGTCAGCAGAGGTACCGAGAGTGTGAAGTATGTCGGTCCCAAACTAAGGCAATATTGGTAGGAAAGTGGTCAAGGGATGGGCAGATGAATCCATGTAGTGGACAGCAAGGGACATAGACACCGAGAGTCATGATGCACACGACACAAAGAGAAAGAGAATCGAGTCACATACCTCTGAATCATCAATGTTGGATATCGACAAGAATGACTGCAGTGCTGGAGTGGTCGATTGATCAGGTGCAGCCATTGCAGAAGCCGCAAGAGCGGAGATGACAGCCAGGCGTGAGATCATGGTGGCATGCATTGCAATGAGGACTTGGGTAGGCAACGATGTTCTTGCAAGAGTTGGAAGTTGAAGAGCTGTGATACAGAGCAAGATGATTATTGATGCTGTGAAGCTATGAAGATGGATGAAAGCTGGTCAAAAAAAGCGAAAGTCGATGCTTGAGTGCAAGAAAGAGATGTTTAAGGAAGATGGAGGAAAAGAGAGGGAAGAAGCCTCTTATGCTGACGCTGGGCGGCCGTGACTGCCATTTGGAATTTTTCTTGTGGTGATTTTCATTGAAAAGGAAGGAGCGGCTGGTCACCGCTGCTTACGAGGGTGAAGTGATTCGGTCATTGTCAGTTCCCACAAATTCTAATCATCTGCAAGGTGTGCTAATGGACGACTGAAATACATCACAATCGTGGTCTGGGGCAGTTTATACTCTCTGTTTTAATCATATGGAATACTTGAACACCCCTTTTGTGACAGTGCCAACGCTATGACCAAACGAAAGTCACCCATGAAGAACTCCAGGCCGAATGCAACGCATACTTTCTACAGAAAGTGCCGGTAGTCCACGGAGGCCGCAAATCTGGAACAGCAAGCAAATATATAGCAAAGCAGAGGGTATATACATGGGACATGAGACTTTGCATGGAACGAGAGCGGTTCCAGTAAGGGCATTCAAAAAACAGCTGATAGTCCGCTCTTCGATTGTCTTTTACTGAACCGCTTTCGACCCATGAAAGATTCTGATTCGTTAGGCGCGGGCTTTTGCAGAGTATTTCGACTTTCTGGGGAATCAAGATCAAGTCCCCGGGAGGAGCTCGATGGGCCTGATTGCATCTCCTTTAGTACATCCTCTCCACTGTATGAGTTGGATGTGCTTTGGAAGGCTGCCATTTCGCGCGCTCGTTCTATGGCGTCTAGCCATTCCTGTGCCGATGTCGAAGTTGCTGAACCGTCAGATGATGCAGATTTGGAATTCTCAAAGGTAAAGTGCTTGTCTCTCTGTAGAATGGTCAGAGAGAAATACGAGCATATCCCGACATGGGAGATCTCTTACCGTGTCAAGGCACCAGTAGGTCAACCCCTTCGAATCCTGCATCTTCCGCCCGACACAGTCAGAGCTCAACAAAGAAATCTCAATCTTTGTCTTCTTTTCCTCACCACCGGCAGCGACGATGACAATCCGGGCACTCGAGGTGACCATGACCAGCCTTTGCCGTTTCTTGGGTGAGCTCGATCCGAAAAATCTTGAGAATTTCTTTGGCGTCTCGCCATCTCCGCTTTGGGCACTACTCGGACTATGTGGTGCGGGTGTGGAGAGCACGACAAGGTTTCCAAGCTTCAATATTCGCTCATTGGTCTTTGTCAAGACAGGAGACCATTCGATGTCTAGCTGGCTTGGAGGAGGGAGTTCAGTAATCAGCCTTGGCCCAGGCCTCGAAACTCCATTGCTTGCTGTGCCACTTTCATAGTGAGTGGCGGACGTGCTGTGCGCAGGCATGATATTTGGCGGATAGTTGCTATCATTGCCACCGTTGACTGGCTTCGGAATAGATGCCCCAGGGACAAAGCTTTTTAATTTCGGTGGTTTCTGCTTCCATAACCCTCGACCCCACGTGATACCATCAAAGAATTGATGGTTCTTGATATGTTCGATAGAGAGACGACTAGATGGCTCTAGTACCAACAGTCTTTCCACAAGATCTTTTGCTATTTCTGGAAAGCCTTTCGGAAATTCATATTCGAGACCAAGGATTTTTTGAAACGTCAGATACTCATTGGCGGCCTTGAATGGGGGCCGGCCAGCGAGCAATTGATAGATTATGCAGCCAAAAGCCCACAGATCACTGGCCTTACATGCTGTCTTGTCTCGTAAAAGTTCAGGGCTGACATATTCGGCGGTACCGACGAAGGAGTTAGCTTTATTTGTCTCAGACCCATCGAGAAGCTCTGTGGTCTCGGGGATGCTTTTGCTGTTGACAGTATTCTTAGAAGAGTCAAGGAGCTTTGCAGTGCCGAAGTCTGTAATCTTAACATGCATATGATCATCGAGAAGGACATTCTCAGGCTTCAAGTCTCGGTGTATGACCCCTCGAGCATGCATAAAGTCGATAGTATCTAATATTTCTGCCCCGTAGAATCTCGTGCACTCCATGTCAAAGGTTGTCAACCGCTTGAGGACGCCAAGGAGCTCGCCATTGCTTGCTAAATCGAGGACAAAGAACAGGGATCTCTCATCCTGGAAAGTGTAATAAAGTCGTACAACTCCCGGGTGCTCAGTCAGCCTATTGAGAGTATCCTTTTCCACATTTACATATTTGACCTTTCTCTCCTTGATGATATGCCTTTTGTCCAGCACTTTTATCGCAAATTCTTTCCCAATTTCTCGGTCCGTTGCAGCTAGGACAGTGCTATATGAACCTTCACCCAAGGTCCTGCCAAATGCAAAATCCCGGAACCCTTTCTTGACCGACCGTAACACCGGCCTTCCAGACGCATCCAGTTCTTTTCGAACGCCAACTGCAGCACCCCTATCATGCCAATCTTCACCACTCGCGATGGGAACCCCTTCTGTAGAGCCAACCTCATTCGGGGTAGACGGCGAACCATCGACGCCATGATCTGACCGTCCACCTCCCATACCTCTTGAGCTTCGCCGAGGTGGCAGGACACCGTTACCATTGTAGTTCTGCAGGTTTGGCCCGTAAGATCGATCCGTATAGCTGTCTTCTCTAGTAGGCACCCCAGACTGCATTGCGGTTGAAGCACCTCTTGAACTTGTCCTCCTGGGCATACCATGCATCGATGATCTCGAAGACTCGTTTCTTAGGCGATATTGGCCATCCCGTCCCGCCGAGTTGCCATTGGATCCCATCGGAGGAGATTGGGTGTAGACTGCAGACACAGGGCGAGAGGTTGCACTGGGATGCCGTTGAGCTAATGGCATCATGGTGGGGTACTGCGGAAATTGAGCTTGCTGCTGAGCTTGATATGTGAGGGGAATAGATTGTCTATTCGCTTGGCGTTGAGCGTAGGACGATGAGCGCTCCTTTGCGGCTTGTGAAGGCTGGGGGTCAGAGGGTACCTGGGGCTTGTCGTTGCTAGGAGTGGTTGTAGAAAAAGCCTTTGGATCAAAGCCTAGAGGGGAGATGGAGCGGATGAAGCCATTTGAAGGCGGTTTGTAAAGCGGATGTGGATTTGAAGAATGTTCGATAGGATTTCGGGGAGACTCGGTGGAGGGGGAATGCGAAAGCGATTGTATCTGATGGATGGGGTCATCCTTTACTGATGAGGGAGAAGCATCATCCGGATTAGCAATGCGAAGTCCACCGAGGGATTGGGATAGGCTCAAGTCGCCATTCATGATAGGCGGCAGGAGACGGGCTTGAGATGCGGGCGATTTCTGTGCCGCAGGAAGGCCGCCTGAGCGAGTGACAGGCAAACTTCACTCAAAGAGCGAAAGGGGAAAGATAATTATTAGTGGAGTCGATAACACCTTATAATGTTGTAGATGCCGCATCTTGTTCACTGAAGTGCATGTTGTGTTGGACCCTCATAAGCCAGCCCTCATTGGTCACTTCTGCACGATTTAGGATGCCGAAATCTTAGCCTCCTACTTATTCATTTACTACTACTGCCTCAGCAAACTAATACAAGCGGCTTACTTTCGCATGCCAGCGATTGACAAACGTCTTAATTGGCTCTACCTACCATTGATATGATGATATACATCAAAATGAAGTTACGGTGTTTTGAATACACCATGTACATTGAAATTCTCTTAACAAGACAAGCATCAAGATAGTCGCAAGGTAAAGAACTTAGGTAATTGTATCATCATGTCCTGCGCAGGTTCAATCTCAACAGAAGGATCTATACAGACGTGTTTGCTCGGACAGAACCGGTGACTCTCTACGACGCCTTCGGGAAGGGCATTCGAGCTGGTATGACTGCTGCACATGAACACGTAACTAAATACTGTTTATTCATTGTATGATACTTGGACTCTAACTAAATCGCCGGTCGTATCACCGATATGCATAAGTGTTGGGTCGATATTGCTTGCTTTCCCGTGCATTGCACTTTCCGGACCATTCTATAACTTCCATTTTTTTACTTGTGCTTTCCTTCTAGTCGTCTCTTCATTCAAGATCATACGATCATGGACTCGCTTCACTAGCTTTGACACTTTGAGCTGAAAGTTTGGCTACCGTGCTTCATGCTATGTAGTCGTTGAGATGCTTCGTTTAACCTCGACAAGCATCAATTTGACCTCATCAGATATCGAATGGCATTCCCAGCGTCATGAACGACGATTGAATATCCTCAAGAAGGGTAAGTTGTCCAATGATGTGGCTGAAGGACGAGATGCCCATTCACAATCGCCTGGGCCCTCTCACAATCAGGTTGCAAAGGAGCCTTCTAGTCTTTCAAGACCTCGGCGTCGGAATTATGACGAGGTGCCTATATATACAGACGAGCCTGTTCCACGAGACTCGCAAGCATATTGGAACACCATCTTAGCGGACGCGGGAACAACAGCAAGGGTGCATCAAACATCCTTGGCCAGATCGCCTCAAATAATTGTGCCTTCCGATTCCTGGCTAGAAAACAATGGCTCTTTACGGCTTTCCATCCGCGATACTAACGAAGAAGATCCAATCACTACCTCGTGCGATGGCGATCTTATTTCTCCTAGGTCACCTGACTCCGATCGAGAATCTGCGGCATCGACGGAGATATTTCCACGCTTGTCGTCGCTCTCACTACCATCTCTAGATGGTGACCAGGATTGGCAGCAGAATCAGTCTCACAGAAGTTCAATTGAATCGCTGCATCTTCAATCCTCACGTAAATGGAACACTGGGGTCGATGCTGAGGCTAGTGATCAGCTGCCTAAACCTCTCAACGAGTCGGGAATGGACTCACAACACACTTGGGCTAGTCAAGCGGATGTCGATGGGCCTTCAGATGCTGCTCCAACACTCCGGCATATTTCTTCTATATCAACCCTGCAGGACCAGGATCCCGGATCTGTCGGGATGCCATTTGGTGCCCAGGCGAGGAAAGCTGAGCTGGCTGCATCGCGTACCGCCGGATCCTTTACTGGTTCACCCCTCTATCGACCAGAATCTGGGATAACTGAATGGTATGACCGAGATAGTTATGGTCAAGCGTACAATCGCACAAGATCAGGAGGGGTGCCTCGTTCACGGCTGTACATTTCCGAAGCAGCTGCGTCGAGCTCTCCGGTGGGACACGAGAGATTCACATCTGCGTGGGACTATGAAACAGCTATCGACCAGGGTGACATTCACTATTCTCCCCCTCGAAGTCGTCGGAGACCCTACAGGCGTCGCAGTGAGACGTACTCATTCGTTGCATCCGAAGAGTCGACCCATCACACTCTGACACCAGAAGCGGCTAGTACTACTTTAGCCAGCACGAACCCTTTCGGACCTTCTCCTTACGATCGTTCGAGTCTTCGGCTTAACGAATTTCGGGACTCTCCTACTACTCGTGAGGGTTATGCAACAGGGTCGTTACCACCGTCAACGCCTCGGAGAGCACAAGATTATGCTTCATCGCTACGGATGCGTCACCAACATCCCGTAATGTCTCCATACTACAGCCCGAACCTGACACAATCGCGTAATAATTCATCGACGCATTCTAACGGCATGTCTCCTCAAAGCCACGACGGATCGTTCGGTCTGCCTTACATTGCAGATACAAACGCCCGCGACAGTTCCACGTTTCCTCGACGAATTCTGGGTTCTCTACCTTTGCCGGCTAGCCCAGCGAGCCGCATTCCATCCTTTAGTTCCAATATCATCTCCAGAGATGAAAACAATCACTTCCCAAGCGGCTCCTACCGCCCGAATACCCCACCTCTACCGCCCAGCCCCATCGAAAGTACATTCCGCACACCGACTCGCATCCCCATCTACGATGACAGCCTTCCAGCTTACTCGCAGCCTCAAACCGCCGTCGGTCTCCCTCGACACGGCCTCCCTCGGACTTCACGGAACCCGTACTTCACCGCGCCAGCACGTAACGGTAGTGGGTTCAGAAGAGGTGCTGCCGACTGGGTGCAGACAGCTTTTGGGACGCCTACGAGGGCGTCGCGGCGTCATGGACGTGATAGCGGCATGTTGGGCCGAGATGTTGACCAGGAGAACGTGAGTACGGAGGTTGAGGCAGAAAGGAGTGCGAGGAGGAGCAGAGAGGATGAGAGGAGAGAGCTTAGGCTGAGGAGAAGGGCGTGGCGGGAGGGGAGGAGAGATTGGGGGTCTGATTTGGAGGGCGAATGAGAGGAAAAGAATGACCGCCGAGGGGGGAAGACTTTAGGAATTAACAGGGCGGTGAGGGAATGCGTGGCTCTTAGATTGAATGGCCGTATATCAATCTGCGTGGATGGGTTGCAAGGGCACTTCGACTTATATTGCGGCCGACACCGCCAGACAGCAGCCCTAATAATATTATTACGACAATATATTCCAGCAATCCATTTCGTTCTACACAAGACAAATTCATCAAGTGTTATTGTTACAGAGCGTCCTGACTTGATTGTTTAAGAGTGAATCTATCGATATTGTACAACTCGCAAAATCATGCACCGGCCTTTCTGACCACCTTCGTGTATTCTACCAAGAGAATCTCAGTTCCAAGACAAAATCTATCATAACCTCTCATCTATGTGAGCTCTACAAACAAAACTCAACCCCACAAAAGAGCTCAAAAACCCCCAGCCTACGGCTTCAACGGCTTCCCCTCATCCCGAACGCCCTTCATGCTCTTGAAAAACTGCGCCCCATCCACCAACCTCCTCTCATGATTAACCCTCCCATTGACGAAATCGGGATAATTCAGCGTCAACTCCGCCGCTCCATTGACGATATTATCCGCCGCCTCCACCCCCAGCATAAAACTATGATCCTGATTCCCGACTTCGTAGCGCCAGCTCCCGAAGCGGCCGCGGGAGTAGATGTCGTATTTATCCTGTAAGGTGGGGAGGAGTTGTTTGAGGACGCCTTCACGCTCGAGAGATGGGGTCGGGTAGCCGTGATCGAAGCGGCGGTGGTAGGTGGAGACGATTTCGTCGTGGGGTTGGAGCATGGAGGTATTGAGGAGGCCGGCGATGCTGTCTTTTAGGATGGAGGATTCGTTGACGGGTTTCATGCTGGATTCGCTGACTTCGAGCATGATGGACCAGTAGGGTCCTTCTTGGGGTTCTGTAGAGGAGGGCTTGGAGCCGTCGGCGAGTTGTTGGGTGGGGAGCTTGGTGGAGGCTTGGGGCTGGTTGTTGGGGGAGTAGTTGGAGAAGATTGTGGCGCGGTAGAAGGGGCAGTTGTCTTCTGGGAAGTAGAGCCAGCATTTGTCGCCGATACGCTCTGGGCGGGAGCCGCGGACGCCGACTCCGATGATGTGGGTGGAGGAGTAGAATAGGTCTTTGCTGAGGGAAATGAGGTCTGAGTTATCCATTTTTTGGACGAGGGAGTCGACGGCCATGGTGCTGATCAGTTTTTGGTAACCGATTGTTTTGCCGTTTTCGAGTGTGATAATCTTATTGTCAGCGTCGACTTTTTGGACCGCACCTTGTGCGCCAAATTGGGTCTTTTCTTTGGGGATGGTGTTTGCTACGGCAATCCAGATGCCACCCGTGCCACCATTAGCTGGGAAGCGGAAGGTGGCATTAGGACCCCAGTTGCCAGCCGTCTTTTGGAGGATGACATTCTTGGTGACGGTCTTGAGATCTGGAGCGGCGACACGCTCACCGAGCCATTGGCATTGCATCTGAATGGATAAGTAAAAGAACTACCCCAACTAGAATATCATCATACCTTTGTTGTTGGCACAGCCCAAACCTTAAAGTTGTAAGGGCGCATGAACAAATCTGCAACGCCGGTCCCCATCATCCGAACGATCCATTCGTCGAAATCTTTTGGTTTCGTGTTCGCTACACGGGCTTCTAGGGCAGCGTCGATCATACCATCCATGCAGTCGACCTGCTCCTTCTTGGGCAGCATGGATATATTGTTCTGGAATGGATATGGAACCCATAGCTCTTTGCAGCGGACGTAGGAGATGCGTTGATGGGTGTACCAGTCCTCCTCTTTTGGTAGTGCCTCATTGATGCAGTCGTCGAAGTATTTGTAATGCGAGAAGATGACGTGGCCACCGACGTCGTATAACTGTCGATCGAGTCAATGTCCGATCAGGCTAGGTGATGGGACTAGGGAAGAAGTACGAAGCCCTCTGGAGTGATGTCGGTCGATGCAAGACCACCTGGTGTCTCATTACAGTCTATAATCATCCATGACGGGCCGTTCTGTCCTGATAGTGAGTACCTGATCAATTGGAGGGCAGAAGAGTCAAAGTCATACAATTTGATTCAGACGCTTCGCTGCGCCGAGACCTGTAGGTCCAGCTCCAATGACTAATACGTCGACCGACCTGTAGCAAATGTTCAGCAAATTGAGGACCGCTCAAAACAGCGTCTGCAGCATACGTATCTGGCTCTATTGTTTTGCTACCCATAACGTTCTGTAAGCCGGTAAATGTTCGTTGGACTAGGTTGAGCATCTAAAGCGAGAGACAGCTCGAGAGAAGGAGTCAAGAAAGGATAATGTACAGTGTTGATATTAAGGGACAAGGATTTTGTACAGAAACGAACGTTCTCAATCACCTGTTGAGCTTATCTGACAAAAGGAGTGAAGGTGGAACTCGAAAATAATTAGTCGCTCCAAAATTGAAGCTTGGGCCACGTGTGGCGCAACCACATTGGTTTCAGATTCAGCCTTACCCCCGGCTGACACAAGATCATCAGAAACAGCAAAAGGGGGCGGGGTAACTCCTACAAACCTTTCACCAGAAAATACACCGCAGAACAATAGAATTTGCCGCTTGTTCATTCGAGTGGGGTTTGTATCGTATTATATCAATGTTCAACTGTTCAAGGACGACCTCATATTCTTGACCCGAACGGTAGAGGAAGCCCAACCCTTATCATCAACCGTCATATGATCCTCCATATTACTTTAGGTTTGCATCTTTGTATGAACAGTCTCCACAGTACAGAAGCCTACCTATAGGAGAGTCTAACTGCCAGACGGATAGACTCAGCCGAATGATTGCATTTCGACAATCACCTACAGAATAAAATTAGCATAAAGTCGCACATACCTGCCTTATGCGAGGGTTGAGCCTTGGAAATGGTAATTGGTCAATCAAGGTGATTTTCTGAGGTGAGGGCACAAGGTGCTCTACCTGTCCTCATTCCCAGCTTCTTCCAAATCGCAAGGGAATACTCCTTTAATTACTAGCCTTATTCTTTGCTGCAGCTAGGACCTTGGAGAGTCCTTCGAGACGTCTTCGCCTAGACTCTCCGTGAACAGGTGTTATTCCGGCCAGTAAGCACCCAGCTTTCGCTTTTAGCATCGTTATGTCCGCATCTCTGTTGATTTCAAATCTTCCTCTGACTATGTTCATCAAACAATGCCGTAGATCCGATCAGCTGTAGGGTGGCTTTAGCTGACAAATTGTACGTTCGAAGTTCTACGTCATCCTCTTCATCGAAATATAATTGCCCGTGTACGACTATCTTGAGTTCTGGTACCAATCATAGAATAAGAAATTATTGTTTCCTTAGCCGTTTCTTGAAATTGGCAATCATGGCGGCGAGTACAGACGTGATTATCCCAGAATCGACCTCTACCGTCGACATCCACATCATCGACAGCACTTCATGGATTAAGGGTATCCCCACTTCTTTCTTCATGGAGCCGGAGATCAAAGGACACGATATCGTCGCTGCCGGTGCCTTCTCCTTCCTAATTGAACATCAAAGTACTGGCACAAAGCTTCTTTTCGACCTCGGTGTCCGAAAAGACTGGGAGAATTTGTCTGCGAAGATAGCCGACAGAATCAAAGAAAATGGATGGACGGTCACAGTCGAGAAAGGAGTCGCTGATGTCCTAAAAGACGGTGGGGTTGAGCCTGAATCCATCAATTCAATCATCTGGAGTCATTATCATTGGGACCACACTGGTGACCCGTCCACATTCCCACACTCGACAGAGCTTGTCGTAGGTCCAGGCTTCAAGGAGGCCTTCACTCCAGCCTACCCAGCAAATCAGGACTCTCCCGTCCTGGAAAGTGACTATGCCGGCCGCAGCCTGCGCGAAATATCGTTCGACTCGAAACTTGAGATTGGTGGCTACAAAGCCTTTGACTACTTCGGCGATGGCAGCTTCTACCTCCTCGAGTCACCAGGCCATGCCATAGGCCACATGTGTGCTCTCGCTCGCACAAGTGCCTCGCCATCAACCTTCATCTTCCTCGGTGGTGACTGTGCCCATCATAGTGGAGAGTACCGGCCGTCGCCGTCAAATCCCTTACCCTCAACTTTGTCCCCATCTCCGATCCCTCACCTACATCCAACCACCTGTCCTGGAAGCCTCTTCATCCCGGTACACCGCCTTTACGATCCTGCCAACCGCACAAACGCCACGGATACTCCGACGTCTGAGCCTTTCTACCTGATCGCTGCTGCAGGCGCTGATGACGTCACTCAAGCAAGAGAGAGCGTCAAGAAGTTGAGCAACTTCGACGGACGGGAGGACGTTTTCATGATGATTGCTCATGATGCCCATGTGCGAGACATCGTAAGATGTTTTCCAGAGGGAAAGGCAAATGACTGGAAGAAACAGGGCTGGAAGGAGAAAGCGATGTGGAGGTTCTTGGCCGATTTCGAGCAGGCGGTAGGTGAGAAGGAGGAGGTGGGACGAGGTTGATAATAATGATTGTATCCCTAACCGAATGCAAGCTCAATCTCCCCTCGATCATTTATCGTATCGTAAGAAGTTTAGCATTCCGCGAATCTTGTGAGACCTTCCTCGGGGACTTCTGCCCCTTCCAATACCCCTGTCTCTCTTTGCAACGCGCAACGAGAAGCATACTATCCTGGCCTCCATTGACAGTGACTGGAAATCCTCAGAGCTATGTGTAACCTGCATTTTCGATCGACACTGCAGGCAAGCGGCGAAGATCGTTAGTCATTCGCGATGGGTGACTCATCCAAACCTTGACAAATTTCCTCGAGGTCACGATCTGATCGAAAGAATTGCTGCAAAAACATCACAGGCTCTCTCGTCTTTGCTGAGACTAAGCTATCAGCTTGGTGATCGCAATCTTGGATATTATGAATATTGATTAATGATTATTTGAAAGAGCTCTCGAGTTAAAAAAAAATTCCTTTGGATCACGATGAAAAAGAAATCATACACAGTTGCCATAACCGGGTTCGGGGTACGTACACATATGTGCAATGACATATACCACCCCTTCCATACCATTACAAACATCCTGATCAAGAAACACTAGCCCTACCGAGAATACACCTACAACAACTCCTCCGACATCAGAAACGCCATTCCCCCAACTATATCTCGAAAAGGGAAACCTGCCATCAACATCATCAAATACCCCCACGATATCAATTGCACCTACGCCGAGCTCCTAGCACTAACGCCAGAATTATGGAATGGCAAGCGATCCGTCTACGAACCCGATTCTAGTTATGCCGAGAAGATGCTTAAGATCGACCTGATGATTCACATGGGCATGCACCCGGACGACGAAGATTTCTTCCTCGAAAAGCGGGCCAGGAGGGGAAAGTATGAGCTCCCGGGAGATGATGGCAAATTTTTGAACAGAGATGCATTGAAGGGACTACCGGAGCGTTTGGATGTGGGGTTTGATGTCGAAGATATTGCGGCGAAGGTCCAGATATGCTTGCCGGTGAGTGTGACATTGTGAATACAGACGCGGAATCTCCTTGCATACCGTTCCCTACCGTCCGAGACGCTGAAACGAGGGATTCAGGATGACATTTCAGTCAAAACGTCCAACGATGCTGGGCTGTATTTTTGTGAGCTCATCTCTTATTTATCACTTTCTATTCTGGACAAAAGGAAGGAATTTGGACGTGTTGTGTTTCTTCATGTTCCTAAATTAAAGACAGCGGAGACGATAGAGCGGGGTGTAAAGGTTGCTGTGGCTTTGATTACCGCCTGCGTGGATAACCTGCCTGGTGAGTATAAGAAATTATGATTAGCTTAGTTTTGATTATCCTTATCGATGCACAGCATGGCTGTGTTTGCATGCTCGTTGGCCCGCAAGTGGAGCATTATCTGCTTGACGGACCGAAGATCTCGGGAAGCAAGTCGGGTTTGACCACGTCTCAGATTACTCGGGAGTTTTTGTAAAGCCATTGATCGTGAACAGTCGGCAAGAAGTTGGACAAGTCAAGCTTCTCAGAAGAAGTACATAAGAGTTCGAGCACAAATATACTGTTCCTGTATGTTTCCTGGCTCTATGTTGAAGACGAGAGCATCCACCGGTAAGCACCGCTAGACTCTGTGGAATAAAGAACAATAGAAAGATGAATTTGCAGCTAGGAGATCGTATATCTGAGGATGCTAGAAAGGGATACTAAGCCCAGTGAGTGAACATCAGCCAGAGTAGTATGTAAGTATCCAGAACGGGGTCTGGGTCTAAGATCAAATTCGTTGATACATCCTTCCCAGAGACACAGCGAGGACCTTGAAAAAGCTAGCTATTACTGTATGACTATAGCCTTGCACTGGTTGATGCGTATTGCCAGTGCGGGCGTATTGAAAATCGCGCTGAACAAGATGATCGCAAGCGACTGAAACATGAATACTAGAAAATTGTGCGTAACTGTCGATATGTAAGGAAACGTGATCACCACTCGATTATGGAAGATGGGTCCCAGGAATTGTCCGAAGTAGGCGGCGGTGGCAGCAGAGGCGATTGCAGTTGCCATTGGATTGCATAGCATATCCTTTGAGATGTAACCCCATGCGCTTATTTCGAGAAAAAGAGTGACCAGCCAAAGAATCACGATGGCTATATCGTGCGGCTTGATCTTCCTAGCAGCTGCAATGACAAAGGACAAAAATGATGATTGAGGGTTTTCTTGGACTTGGGCGTCTGGTCGAATATTACGTCGGCCTTCGAGACCTTCGGATCGATGAAAGGTATCAGTCATCTCGATTTTTGGTCGTGCTGCGATGGATGTCTCGCCAACGGTGCTTGAGCTGGTCGTTGTCTTCAAGAGGATTTTGCCTTAGGTGCGAACTATTATGGTGGAAGTTCATGACTGAATGCTGAAGTCTGGACAAATATATGAGAAATGAAACCTGCGCACTTATCTGACACTCATCGCATTCCCTGAGGGAGTTTCCCGGAAACAGGTCAGTCCGAGCTTCACTTCCATGGACCGTCTGTGGCATCATTTGCGGAATTAACTTTAGCCAGCTTCGTTGAAATCAATTGCTATTCTCCGCATCGCGTTGTTCCCGTGGACTTGACGTCTAAGTCTAGGTGAGTAAGCTATCATCGAGATCAGTGCAGACCACCTTGAATGCTGTTGAAGACAGTCGCCATTCAAAGCTTCTCTAGTAGCTCTAGTAGCTTATGATGCTTTTGATCGGCCAAGCCTAAAGGTATTCTGGACTTCCTGGTAGTTGCAAGAATGTCCAAGACATAATGGAGAAGGCCCAGAGGACTGGTCTAGTTGCTGTGGATATCGTCTCATCCTTTAGAGGTGAAATGGTCTTTTGAATTCCAGTAGACTGCAAGGTAAGGTACGATATTGAAATCAGCCTCCAGGTAGGTAAAGTTGCTTTGACTCGATACGTTCTCGCCAAATATTCCCTTACCGGCTAGGCGGTGGTCAAAACTTTTTGGAAGCAGCAACCGCATAATGTCACCTTTTGACGTCAGCATATCTCCAAACGACTAAGGATAATTCTGCTTCTTTAATGAAGTATTCTTGCATTCAGTATACATGAATGTCTCGTCCTAAAGTGCTATTGTTAGTACGGTAAGTGTTTCTTCACGATCAACCTTCGAGTCAGGCTTGAAATAGCCATGACTTTATGATTTTTCAACTTGGCTGAAATTAGGAGGGGTCAGATGGTCAAATAGCTGACATTTACAATGACTTCCTAGCAAGCCCGAATCTTTGACAATTACCAAATCGCCGTAATGGCACAAGCTGACTTTCAATACACATACCAGAATAGCAAGCACCAGTATCACGAATGTTTGCCCTTCATCCGCGAAAACATCCGAGCAAGACCTCGTTTGGAAGTCTTCTTCTGTGGGCCCGCAGGGATTGACAAAGTCTCGACGACTGTGCTACATGTCCCTGGGACCTGCCCCTTCGAAGTCGACGAAGATGGCGGACACACGGCATTATGAGGCTCGGACGAAATCTTCGTCGGGGTTTTCTTGAATTCATCCTCCGGCTTTCTTCTCAGCCGCTCCATCGACCCCGTATCGGGCATCAACTCCCTACAACATTTCCAGATCCTTCTCCGATTCCGTAACCCCTTTGGCGCTTCAGACATCGGTTGCCCGTAATCAAAGACATTTGCTTGTGACAATTGCCGAACTAGGAGTTCCCAATCCCAGTCATCGTCTTTGCTCTCGCCTGGCTTCCGGAAGTGATGCTTCACCATACACATATCTTGATTCATATCCCAGAGCCAAGGTATCGCCTTCCCAGTCATGAGGGCATGCATCCAGAATTCGGGGATTCCGCATCTCGTGGGCTGGAGGAGGGCATTATCTTCCATGGGCCACGAGATCTGTTCGAAGATGTTATCTCGGAGTTCTTGCGGCAGGCCAAAAATGAGCTTCTGCAAAGGCGATTCTTCCCTCTCGATCGAAGATGACGACTTGGTGAGAGGTTGTAGCTGGGAAAGGATATATTCCGTGAATCCAGAGCTATCTTCGGGATCGGCATCGAATTCATCTGAACCCTGATTTGGTAAGCCTAATCATTCCTCCGCAATCGCGTGCCATGAAAAGAGCGGCTGAAAGAGTACGGCGAAATTTTTATGGTCTGATACTCGAAATGTTGAAAATCTTGTGGACTTACTCTAAGAGCGAGCCCGGGACACGACTTAATTAAACTTTGCGTAGCCTTTGCACCAAAATACCGGTGATCCCAGTTCATAGCAACGATACCGTAAACCTCCTGGTGCAGATTTCTCCTCGGCCCGAAAATCGATGTCTCAGCCCAACACTGTATCTCGAGCGCGCGGTATAATTCAGCCACGGAATTGACGAATCGATTCGTCTTCTTCTCAAAGGTCCTCTGCAATATGCTCATACAGGCGGCGTGCATCGTGTATTGACGCGCTGGACCCTTCTGGTTGCTCATTATTGGACCGCGGTAGTGAATGTCGTTTTGTTGGTGTCGATCGTTGACGACGACAAGGCGGTGGACTGGGAAGACCTTGAAGACGTTGGAACCAATGTAGATGTCGTTGTCCGAGAACGATGCCGCGCTGTTGGAATTGACATGTCAGTGTGACGTATCTAAGATATGAATGCTGACCTTTTGAGTATTCCTCGAGGGCAGTACCTTTTACACGCATTATATATGTGGTAATTGCCGCCTTTTTCAGGGTCGATGGTGATGTAAACGAGATCTTTGAGCCAGTCCGGCAGTCTTCGAAGATCAATCGCAGGAGAGGATTTCTCTCTGTCGTTGTAGTCATCATCGTCGTCGTGATATCGCCCAAGCTTGAAATCTCTCTCCAGGAGCACATATCCGCAAATGGGACAGAAAGCCTGTCGGTGCGGATAGTCGCTCCTTTCATAAAGTCCGAGCCATTCCATGGTTTATTGGTCAGGTGAGAACAAGAAAGTAAGTAAACAAAATCAGTAGATTGAGGCAGTCCCGTCTGTTGCTAACCTTTGCTTTTTATGCAAGTAATTCTTTACCTTTATATATGCACTCTGGGAACGCAGCCTTGTAGTTCATTCACCCTTTCATGTATGACTCCGAGTTTACCGGCATCTGTTGTTACAGAATCCGCCTTCAACTCCGAGAGAAGGGAATCAGCAAATCTATGTGTCATATCCCGAGAGTGAAATTATGCTCTCCAACGAATCACCGAATCATGTGGAGAATTATTGTAATATAAATCTTCGTCTTCGGTTTGTGTCACCAACGTCCCAGGCCGAAATCGATGTGACATTGAATAGAAGCGCTGCATGGAGCACACTTACCACTTGGTCATCACAAGGCTCAAAGATGATGTCCGTAACTGGTGATTGGGTGATGAAACGGAAGTTGAAACAATTCAGCCTGTGATAGTAAACGTCACATACACAAATATGAGACAATAGAGTTACACCAAATATTTACCCCCTTAATACCTCCCACCAATAATTTCTGCTCCCTTCCGAATCGCCTCCACCTCATTCCACTCCTCTTCCGTCAGACTGATCAACGTGGCATTCTCCTGTACCCTCTCCCCAGTTGTCGCCCCAGGAATCGGCACAATCTCCCCTATCCCGTCCCTCCCACTCCATCCCCTCACCCAGGCCAATGCCACCTGCGCAGCCGTACACCCCTTCTTCTCCGCCACTTTCCTCAGCTCCGCTCCCATCCTCGCATTCGCCTCCATCGCCCCAGCAGCAAACCTAGGTAGACGATGCCGTATATCATCCTTATCAATATCGCCCTTCCCCATAATCTGACTCGTCAGCAACCCCCTCCCCAGCGGAGAATACGCCACGATCGGGATCCCCAGCTCCCCGCACATCTTCCCCACGCCATTTGTCAAGATCTCAGGGGAATGGAGACTCAGCTCCACTTCCACGGCTGCAATGGGATGGATAGCGTGCGCTTTCCTTATCGTCTCTGCGCCTACCTCGCTGAGGCCGATCCCACCCACTTTTCCCTCTTTGATGTATTCCGCAATGGCGGTAATTGATTCTTCGAGCGGGACTTCGGGGTCTATGCGCGCGGGTTCGTAGATATCGATTTTTACGCCTGTACCCTCGAGGGTATGGAGACTTTCATCCATACATCGCTGGAGGTTGGCGCGGGAGCCGTCCATGGTTACGGGCTTTGTGGGGTGCAGGCCGCCTTTTATGGAGAGGCAGATGCGGGAGGCGGACGAGGGGTTGGCGGCACAGAAGCGAGCGAGGAGTTGTAAAGAGTTGGTGCTGGGTTCGCCGTAGAATTCGCCGCCGTTCCACATGGTGACGTTATTTGCGAGGGCAGTGGTGAGGGTTGAGAACGCCTGAGGATCGGGGATAGGGGTTGTGCGCCACGTAAGGTCTGCAGAGGTTAGCTTGAAGAGCTATTTGGGGAAGTGGGCGAGTGAAGGGGGAGGTATACTCATCATTCCGTAGCCTGTATGGCCGACTTCTTTACCTGTGATTAGAACCATGTTGGATAGATGCGTTTGCGGGGAAATTTGGGATGTAGAGGAAATCAACGTTGGAATGGAGACAAATAAAGAAGGTTCTTGAGGAAGAGTGAATTATATATGTACCTCCAGAGTATGACCTCAGCAGTGCCTATCGATCCAGCGATGGCAGGCATAGGAATGATCATATAATCATTCTGTAGTCGCTGGATACTTGACGAAGTGCACTACGAGTATGTCCGAGCTTAAGACCGTTATCACCACTCCACCATTTACCCGATTAGGTAATTAGTCTCATAGCTAAATGGATTTTCTTGCTGTTATGATTATACATCTCCACAGGCAGCTGTTCCGTTACGTCGACGCAAAATGCACAGTGAAGTAATCAACCGAGCCGGTCGGTCTTTAGACATTTCGTGTGCCTGTGTAACACTCGAGTCACATGATGTCATACTATTTACATCATACCGACGTTGATTAATCATAGACACGTCGCCAGCTGACGAGGATGATGTTACTTGATCGTCGGTGTTGTAAGTCATATCTCGTATGTTCTCGTGCATATATCTTCTTCACCTAGTAGATTTTCGTTGCTACAGTCTCTATGTTCCTCACCAGGTCCACCATGACTGTATCGAGCTCAAGTTCATCCCGAAAGGTAGAGGTATCGTCATCTTTTATCGCAATTCGAGCTGCCACCGTTGTGACTATCCTTCTTCCATTGGATGTTGTTCATCACCTAGTCAGGATTTGATGGAAGACTTCTTGCCCTTCGGCATTTGAGCAGGCCATGCCTCAAGCCAATCCTAATAAGCGTGATGGTCAGGTGGAGGCAAAGCACACAGAAAGCTAGTACTGGAGCCGCTATTGAAATTATGAGGGAAAACCTTAGCCAGATCGTCTACATGCAAATCTATCAGGGCGGTCCACAACACCCCGCGCGAAACCAGGAAAAACAGGTGTATAGCCCCAACCAACTAGGCCGACGTCGTTGCTCACCTTGATGGACGCTGGTCAGTGCCGTTTACTGAGCCTTCCGCTTGGCTTCTGTCACCATCAACACAGCAAAGTGCCCCAGAAATTGTTATGAAATAAAGGAGACGAAAGAACGGGATAACACGCCAAGACATTTCCAACTATCATCAAGTCTACGAGTTGGCGATGATGAGGAGGCGCGAATGTCTCACGATCAAATGCTTCTTCTAAGCCCTCCATCTCCAAACCCTAGAGCACAGTAGCTCACGATCGTTGAGGCAGCATGCATCGAAGGCCGGCCGTGATAGGCCTCCGCCACTGTCGCCAAGCAACGATGGAAGGCATACGGCTGTGCAGTCACAATATTGCACCCCTTCCAGGATTCCCCAGAATTTTAGTCGATGTTTCATTGACGTCGTTGAGCAAAGTGGTTGTTTTGTCCCTTCCTGCCTGTTTCGTACTCTTTAGTTGCAGCGTTGGACGACGACATGACGTTAAGGAGACTTTCCAGCAATCGTCCCCAGCATGATATATAAGTCCGCCAACTTGCAGTGTATTTTTCATGACCATCAAGCTGCACAAATAGTCAGGAACTCTATTAAATTCAAGCCCGCTTCCATTTCCAGCCGCTGTCATTTACCATAATCTATCCCTCGGCAGGTCCATTCAGAATGCATCACTCCACAATCTCCGTCGCTGCTCTCACCTTGTTCCAATCGCTGGCGATGGCACTTCCTCAATACTCCTTCCCAGGTGGTACAGGAGCAGATTCCTGTTCCGCCGCGGCCAATCCGGCACCCGAGTACGAAAATACATCTCAGGTGAAGACTTCTGGGAAACCAGTCCAGATTGGAGACTCGTGCCACCCAACCGGGAAAGATCTCAGTATGTCGATCCTATTCCACTTCCGCCTTCCACTCTTCACTCTCCTCTACCTCCACCCTTAATTCCGTCCTCAACCTCTCCACCCCTCGAACATACCTTGATAACCTTGCTAACCCGCCGTGCCTTGTAAAGACTGCGTCCTTGGCCGTGAATCATCATATTCTGTCGCTGTCACCGTCACTGTCGGTGCGGACATAGGTCTCGACTTCGGAGGCATCGCCTCTGCCGGCATAAACGCCGAAGTCAGCATCGAAACGTCAGAAGGTACAACGGACACCAATCAGCAGGAGTGTGGCGGTCCCTGGTCTTGCAGCATGATCGTCACACCGTCCGTGCAAGAAGTGGCAGGCACGCAACATGCGTGGGTTGGGTGTCCGCCCGAGAAGAAAGATTTCCCGTACACGGTTCAATTCCCGATTAAGAATGGGGACCATTTGCCCGTGCAACATGGAGAGGTTTGTCAGTGCAGGAATTATCCCGGGTTTGATGAGGGGGCTGAGGATGCGCCAATGCCATGCCCGAACGATTGTTAGAGGGAGGGGAGCAAGGAATCTGCTGGACAGGGTCTTTCAATGGCAATGGGAGGAGGGGATGGTGTTGTACTAATACTTGTTGTGGCGCATATGACATAGATTTCTCTACTACCATTTCCTCCCTATCTATCATACGTGTACAACATAGACTTCTCTACTACCTATCCATACTCCCTTGTTTTATTTTGTATGCCTAAATAATATCTATTTGCTCTACCCATTTATCTCTCTCTACCACGACCGCGGATACGATTCCACATCAAGTTGATGCGATGCTTTCCAGGGCACATTTCATACTCCGCCCTCCCTGCCAAGAATTCCCGACCCATGATCCTTCTTGCGGAAAAATCCTTCGCGCCGTCCTTCCATGTTTTATGTTGCGGAATCCTTCAAAGTGACTCGTTTCATCTGAAGCCTTGTTTCCTTGGCACATGCATTTCATCCCGCCTCCAGTGTCCGAAACTAGAACCGCCGATACTACTGTTCAGTCAATTTCCCTTATGTACGTCGAAATGACGATATCACCAAGAAGTTGAAGAGTATTTTCTGTTTCTTTATTGATGTTAGAGCGGGCATACCGTTTCCCTTGATTCTTGGGCTGGTTGAAAACTAAGAGCGCTGGAAACTCGATGCAGAAGTACTCTGCGCCCAGATCTAGAGAAGGTATGGAGGGTGGTTCTGGTCGAGGGTTAAATATATCAGAACTAAAGACCGGTGTCACATGGGGCCCTTCTCAAACCGGTGCCTCTCTGATGATCATTATAATGTAATACAATCATTTCACGCAAACTCTACTTGTCGTTTTTGGTGCTGGTGTCCACCGAGCGAGTGTCCAAAAAGTACTCTAGTCATCAAGTGCAAGAGTCTATTGATCGGTTGGTAAAATCAATATCGTAATGATTCAAATGGAATCGCTCATCGTTGGGGATTTGCGAGGGTGAAAGGAAAGATCGCCTAATTAAAAGCCACCATATCACGAATTCAGTGCCTTCAATGATGATAGACAAGAGCGGTGGACTCACAAAGACATAATTGATAGATGAAAGAGTGATCTGGGCGCGACGACTGAAGTCGATACTACGACATGCCACTAAAACATTGCTTCTTACTAGTTGGTTATTAAGCAGGCATGTGGTTCGAAACCGGCGCGGCGTATTACTCCGTGCTCGACGTCCCCTTTTCGGCCAGGCAGTGCGAAACGAAACGCATTCGAAGATGGTAGGTCGTACCGCAGCCGAGCCCAATCTGGTATGTCGATCTTGGAAGATGGCGGTAAGCGGGAAATCTTTGAATCTCGCGTGGACAACCTCGCCTCCGTTCCCATCGAATCTTGGTTCGGCTGGAGCTGGAGCGCTGATCACCGAATGCTTCTACTTTTGGGAGCCAAAGGGAAAGCAAAGTTCGGAAACGGTACCGAACCCTATTACGCCATGCAGCCTCGATCAAGCCATGGCGTCGTGTGGCTGCGGCGATCACAAGCCAATCGCCATCATAACCGAACCAGACGGCGTTTTTGGCTGATGCAGTGCAGATCATCTACAAAGAAGGCTGAGTCGTTCGTCGCGCCCTTACTATGATAGGATGCCTGGAAAGTGTACGAAGAACTTTCAAACGAAGTCGCCTCTGAATGTCGCAGAAGCAGTACCAAGATCGTCGGTGGCCATGTGAGCTCTGTAGATCGGCAGGGAAGTCGCCTCGCCATGCGCAGAAGATATAGGCAGCTTAGAGAGCACTATTGAATTCCACGGCAACCCGAAGCGGTCCGAGCATTGGCCACCACATGACAACCTTATTGCCTAAACGCGTATCGTTGATTTCTAACCATGGGATAATCTTCTTCTACATATTGGCTTCGCGGCAACGGGAAGCCGTCCAATGGTCGGCCTGCACTAAAAGTGATACAGCTTCATAGTGAGGGGAATGCCATGTATCCGGGCAAGCTGCGTCGCCTGGTGTTGTAGCTCTGCCAGAGGAGTAGACGAGATCTCCCAACAAAGCATCTACTGAGTGACAAACTGCTGTGCAATCTGACTTTTGTGCCTCAACTCCTGCTTTGCGCAACAATCTGCGGGGGCCTTCCAACCACCTGCATGCGCATAATTACGCTGCATATGCCGCAGTCCTGGATCGACTTCTGGTAGAGGTAGAAAAAGGCATCCGTCAGCATGGTAAAGGAAGAGCTAGAGGAAAATGACTAAGACACGCTTCTCGTAGGATAGTGCTTGAAGTGGGTATATGACTCCTACCTCCGCAAATGAGTTGGAAGTTCTCCAAGGGCTGGTCGGCCTGTTACCAATTTATGCATGACCGTTGGGATTTGAGCTACTCCCACTGCGGAAGGGTAAGTACATATGAGCAGCTGTATGGGGTAAAGGCAAGGCCAACATCAGCGAAGACTCTTCTAAGGGGCTGCTGCCTGAGCTCTGAGAATGCTGAATGTCCTGAAAGGAGAATGTACGGCAGGAAGCGAGGTAGATCTTCAAGAGGCAATGCTATTTAGTAGTGTAAAGTAGCTTGTCCATTAGGACAGCCGATAATTTCATTGGCGAGCGGATGTGCGTCAGACGTGCATTGTTTTGGATAATGATCCGTTACCGAGCGCCGATGATTACTCCTTTCGAAACCAAGCCCATAGCCTAACGTCTAAACATGCCCATATGTAGTACCAGTGGTCCAAAAGGTTTTCCAGCAGTGCCTGAAGCTGAAAGAGGATCACAGCCAATAAGCATTTGAAAAGGCCAAGGGGAAGAAGCCCTACAACAAGGACGGACGAACCGAGGTTGACTTGGAATCTAAGCTCGCTGTATCGATTCCTCCAGGACGCTTCGAGTAATTCGCCGTCTCGACTTCCCTTTCCTTCCTTCAGCCACGCGCAAAGATCGGCATCATCGCCCTTTCATTTTCACTCTCCACCTTCCGCCTCAGGCGTTCACTAGCCTTTCTATCCGCCCATTCTCCAACAAGTTGACTCGCATCCCACTCGAGTACAAGTACCCGGACGCAGGTCCCTCGATCTTCCCGAAACTTCGTCAACCCTTCATATCTGGCACCCCACCGCGCACTGGTGCGTCGTTGAAAAGGTTGTACAGCAGCTCGAATTCCTCACTTCTTTTGGCTGCCCCAATTTATATGCTATTATCCCCATACTCATCCTCTCGCGCATATGATACTTACACTGAAACCGTCCCTCCAGAACGGGTACGCCAGCCCCCATGCGTACTCTCCGACTCAACAGCCTCCTTCCTCAACCTTCTCACCTGCCGTCAAGCCCGCCGCTCTCCCTCCGCTTTCTGGCGGTAGTCCTCGAAGAATGGGCACCCCTCATCGTGGCCTGCCTCCGCCATCGGCAATGACCTTACCAAACCCTGATCGAGGTCCCGCTTCCTCAAATTTGTCAATTGGTCAGCTGCCAGCAGCACCGTCTCAATGGCATGGTGCCGAAGAATCTATGCGGAATTGGCTGCAAGCTAAATCTGAGGAGGAACGGAGAAAACAGGAGGAGCAAAAGACACAGCAAGAGAGCTTGAAGCTCGAGCAACGCAGAGTCGAGCAGAACATTCTCCGAGAGTCTCTACAAGGCGGCATCCCGCCGTACATGGTACCTATGGTTTTTGCTGGCATGGGCGGAGGGACGCTCCCAAACACAGCCCTGGAATGGGCACAACATGCCATGGCATCCATTACGCTCCAACAACAAGCTCAGTTGCAGCAGCAGCAACAACAACAGCAGCAACAGCAAGTGCAACAGCAACCTCAGCAACAGCAGCTGCAGCAACAAGTTCAGGCGCCTACACAAGCTTCCTCCGATCAGCGCAGGCTCACAGGACCGCAGCCAAATCCCTATGGCCCGCAACAATTACAGCAGGCTCCTTCTACAGCTACTCCACAGATTCAGCAAAATACAGGTTTTGTTCCTTCGTATCAAAGCTCGAACGTTTCGGTTGATCGGGCGAGATTACCGGGACCGTCACCGACCATGGCTCCGTCTACTTTAACGACTCGGCAACCGGCATCTACGCTTCCTCGTTTGAATACGGTCGAGACACCAGTTCAGCACGTTCCGCAAGCACATGCAGGTTTACAATTGCCGGCTCAACATCCTCTACAGCAAACTCAACATGCGCAACAGCAGGAGCAGCAAGTGTCGTCACCAATATACTTCCATCATTGGGTCCCGCCAAACACTCAAGGGAGCTCCAACAAAGATCCAGGTACGCCAACGGGCAAGAGCCAGCATGGGTCTCCATTTTCGCAAACCCAGAGCTCATATCTGCGATCCGATTATACGAGTTCACCCAAGAAACGTAAAGCTACTGGGTCCCATCAGGCGGCCCCTGCGCCATCATCTGGCCCAGCAAACACTTCACCGTCTTTTTCTCACACGTCGTCGGGGTCGAACTCAGGTAGACGCCGGGGGCGTTCACGACAACAAAGCGATGCATCATCGCATGCAGCCAATGATCCTTCAAGTAGTCGTCATCACCGAGGCCGGACTGAAAGTGGACGCCAGAGTGTCTCAGAGGCCGAAAGCGGCAGTCAACGACATAATTCGGCGCAGGCTGAAACACGCCCGAGTCGGCAACATCAACAACCCCCGGCTGGCTCGGCTCCACGACGGGAGCCACAAGAGCGCAGCGATCGAAATAGTCCCAAACGGGAACACGAAGGATCGTCATAAGCAGCACGAAACGAATTGGTGGCTTGATCTATTTATGCATGACGGCTATTTCTCTGCGGAAATGTTGATGTTGGCAGTGCCTGGATGAAAGTACTCATTGATCCTTTGCTGGACCATTTTCGCATTTCGATTGAATTTTACACCTTATACCCTTCAAGCGTCATGTTTACCTTTTGCATTTGAATCACTGTTCTAGCAAGCTTTGGGAGGCATTTTGTCTACTCGATCTGGATCGATGTTTCATCATCTGGCATGGGCATCCTTTTGTGGTTGCAGCGCAACTTAGCATTCTTATTGTATCTATTATCATTGGCTGTAGAACGGCATGGCGCTCCGCTCTGGGCTCACCGAAATACCGACCTTCTGCGTTTACCTCGGGTTTGCTGTCGTACATGAAGTGGCTGTCAGACGAGACGTATTGAGGTGATTAAAGTGGAGACTAGGCTCCTCGTCGAGTGTCATTCTTCGCCAGAATTAAATGAGACAGGCTTAGCGTGGAGAAATGTTGACTTTCCGCCAAGCCCCATCCAATTAAGCTTTGACCACCAACTGGGGGATTTTGAGTGTTAACACAAGCCAACGTCGTATCCAGCCGTTGATACATGAGACTCTGATCTGACCATACCAGATACCTCATCCTTTGACGAAGTACAAGCGAGCGCCAAGGGCCGTTATCAGGATCTATTTTCCCCAGGAGTTCATGCATATTTCCGCTGCAGTCATCCCCTTGGCTTTGTGCCCAACCTGTACCGAAGCACACACTAAACCTTTCCGACGAGCCGTTGCCCTCTAAATATCACTATGGAGGTAGCACCGGCCGCTGTAACCCGCTGAACTTTTGCTGGGAAAGACTGTTTGGGGACAAAAGATCCCCTGATGATTGCCCTATCTAGTGACGAAGAGTAATTAGGAATGTCATTTGTATCACGGCAGTACATTTGCCCACGCGAAACTGAAGTATCTTTGTTGCAATTTGCTGTGACTGTTGTGTATAGGTTTGAATCGGTTTGAGATGAAGGCGTTGATGAGTAGAAAAATTCTCGGGACCGAGATGTCTCTCTGTTGTTGTTAGCCTATGAGTTGTCTTTAATGCTTCMCCTGCCTCTAAGTCGGATTCTCTTTAAAAATTTCAGCTAAGGCATATTTATTATTCGATGTGTCCAATTGTTGCCCGAACCTTCATATCGGCCAGTAGACTGAGAGTTCGTCTGACCCACAAGATTGAACGCCATATCGCCACCTCCCATGCTAAATGTGGCATTCTCTTTAGTAATACAAGCAAGTGTACCTCTTCTTACTCCTAATTATGTGAATATCAATGGAGAAAATGGATTGAAAGTTTGCCGAGCACTATTCAAGAAATCAGCTCTCGATAGTTCCTGCCGATTTTCCTTTCGTCTTTGCTTACTCACTTGGCCTATCGCCCCCGCCGCTCCACATCCTCTTCAGGAGTCTCATCACCGTAATAGCCGTGTCTAAGACCTAGGAGACACCCTCACAGCAGATCAAGATGTACATCCGACGGAATCCCAGACTGTGCACCGTGGAGGGCCAAGGAAGCAGGCCAAGTCGACCACCGGACAGAGGAGCGCGCCGGAATCAATCTCACGTGCTGCCATTGGACCATCAGTAATCGCAATGTCCAACGTCCCTTGATGGGTCGTCGCTAGACGTCACCCGGACTGCAGAACCACAATCATACGCTGGGTACAACACCCACGGTGGACGTTGATTCAAGTTGTCACCACGTTCAGTCTGCGCCGAGGACAAGGATCATTGGTAATGCTTGACGGCATGGATTAGTGTGCAAGGATTACGACCAACTGCAGTGGATGAAAAGAGGTAAGCTGGTCCCCGCTTGATGAGTGTGCGATGATGCTGACGTGCTGTCGTTAAGGATGCCCTGGGATCACGGCGTCTGAGCTGGACAATCAAAGGAACCTCTCCAAGAATGGAGTAATATGTTCATGGCAGTCTTAAAGCATGGGTTAGCTCTGGATCCTAAGGTACGGTTAGGAAGTCCATAAATTAAGTTCCTATCCTTTCTTTTCTACGGGAGGATGTCCTTTGCCGTAATAGCATTTCTTTTCTAGGTGGAGCAAGAGAATTCCCTGGAAGTGATATCGATAAGTCAAGAGTTTCGAAGTAACGATGTCTTGTTGAATGTACTATTGGATGCAAGGGCAAGTGTCTCTTGCTTATTATTTCGGCTAGACGCATTTTGGATCCAACATCACATGGAAGCCCTTTCTTTCATTGCACATGAATCTTCATGTTTGCTGACAAGTACCGCAGTGTTCACACCAAACGAAGTTAGTTGCAAGGAAGCTTGCATGTGGTGATTGCTACTGGTTTGCTACACTGCTCAGCCCTGGCGTGATACAAATCTCTTCCCATTCGGCCTTCTCCCAACGCCAATGATTGATGATTACAAATGGACTCGTCCCAGCCAGAGCATACAGCAGCAGGGCTCAGCTTCTCCCCTCAGAGCATACAAGCATGCTCCAATAGGAAGTCAGGCAACACAAGTGAACACACCGCGTGTTCAAACACCGCCACAAGAGCGTGCACAGGCTGTCTCCTTGTCCAAGTAAGCTATATCAAGCGCCAAAATTGCGAGAGTCAACGCCTAATATGTCATAGTATTGCAGTAAAAAATGTCAGAAGACCCACTGGCCCGCACATAAAGCTGACTGTCAATCTTCCTTAAACAAACCGTCATGGAAGCCGACTTGGGAAGTCGAAGCTCGGGTTCCGAGTTTCATCAACTCCGAATCTGGAGGACCAATTCACCAAGCTTTTGGTGGCAAAAAATACCTTTGGGGAAACGTACCAGCGATCGACGTTTTGAACCTGCAGAAGAATGAGGGGCTGGGCTATCGTGGAGAGTTACGAATCCTGTTTGGAGGTATGTCTAGAGCCTTCCAGTCTTCCGCCCGTTGTTAATGCAATTTATTCAGCTTCTGGAGACTGCCGGAATTTGGTCAAGACGGTGGAAGAACTTCCTTCTACGTATATAGGATCGCTCGAAGTAGTGCTTAATGACCGGGACATCGACATTTTCGCTAGAAATGCCCTGCTCCTGCTCGTGGCGTTTGTGTTCGAACCAGAGATTGCATCGCCGATCATGTTGCATCTTTGGTACTCCGCATTCGTCCCCGTAATGATGCTGGCGGCATTGAAAGAGGAGATCTTCCCACATGTTCAAGATATTTGTGCGAAAATTGAGTCAAAGTCTGCTACTGTTCTCCAATCGAAGACATGGTCGTTCGGGAACCGTTCGCTCCGCCTTACTCTCTACAAGCAGTCTTGGAACCAGCTATTATCATATTTCGACGTTCCGAAAGGCTTGACGACTATTAGTGCTAAGAATCTTCGCGTAGCGACTACTTTGGCGCCACAAAGAAAAGATTATGTGGATCGGAAAATGTGTGTCCTCCTGCGGGTGGCGATGCGTCGATTTCGACTGGATGGCATCCTATTACCCTTTGGATCGCCTCGAGATGAATTCGATACGCCTAATCCGTGAGTCGAGCTTCTGACAAGTTCAATGGTCTCGTGTAACGATCACAATAGGACATTTTTCCAAAGCAAGGACCTTTGGCCGATGTACGACGCGTCAGATCCACTTGGCGGATGGGCTTGGCAACAAGTATATGCCTCAACGACTGCCGTTAAGAATGATATATATGGGCATCTATGGGCCTATCTCTACCGTACATTTCTTCGGTTCTGTCAAACCTGCCGTAGGATCCGCACCACAGTCCAACTCTTTCAAGTGGATATACTGGAACTCCCAAAACTTCTGGCTACGCAGCAAAAGCCGCAGAAAGGATTTGATCGGATCGAGGTAGAGTGCAAGCTACTCTCCTTCTATGGTCTTGACACTCTGCTTACAAATGCTCCCGGTTACAGGTTTCGAACGTGGTGGACGGAGGCTACGTCGGCACCAAGACCATTTTCGCCACATTCGGTCCAATGCTCCGTATCCCAGAGGACAATCCCCATGCGACCCTAATTGGGCTTTACCTCAATGCTGTCCACGAAACCGCCTCAGAAGACGAACAGCGAGCATCATTACCTACACGCATGAAACGCCTTAAGCGATACCTGTCTGTCAATCCGCAAGCGTTCTCAAGTGACAGTATGTACAACGCGGATGTTATAAAATCCATGAGTGCACAAGAACACTTCGGCGACTTCGACCTCATTTTCGAACGTTATATGCACATGCTGAATTTCGGCTGGATTGCAAAGTCTGCTGGTTTGGCGATGAAGGATAAGAATACCATCGTCGAGAAGTGGCCAATGCGTCTGGGCGCGGATGCGTCGCAGGAAGAATTCGACAGGTTGCTTCAGACGAATCATCATGGCTCGGAGCGGTATGTGGAATGGAAGAGGGTTGGATGAAAATCATGTATGTCGTCGGATACAAATATAATTATATCTAATCAACGTCTAACAAACCAAAAAACGATTGGGAGATCATCCTTCGGTGTTGACGGCCCTGTTTTCCTTTGACCCTCTTTGCCTCGAGGTATCAACATCGAATAATGGATTTGTGTTCCATGGTCCTGACCCTGCACCATGTCTCAATCAGTCGAGATCACTTTTCTTCTTACTCCTGAACCAAAATGCTCTTGTAGAACGACACGAACAAGCACCGCAACCACACTTTGAAGCATCACTTGACTCGTGACCCAGACATTTAGCGACGTTACCAGCACACATCCTCATCTCTCGTATTCTACGTCTCGAATTCTCTAACCTGACAGCACTAGAAACTTATCGATACATCGATTTCCCTACATATATCAACTATATCAACAACCTTCCCTCCTTTTCTATGCGTTCAACAATCAACCCTCTCCAAAAGACGGCATTTCCAACTATTCATCTTTCTCATCTACTACCTATTCTTCCCCGAGTCTATGACAAACTTAAACCTCATCTCAACATATCCTCAACACAAAGTCGCCTTGATTATTCAATGCCTCCCTCCGCTCCTCTCTTTAAGCATCTGAAAGCCAGTGAAGCTCAGGGTTTTGGAGCGAACTTCGTACGGCGAATTTGTGAGAATACAGGCCTCGCTTTTCCAGCTTAGATAGCTCTACGTTAATGAGCTTGATAGTCCACATTTGTCATTCATTTTCTCAACTAATTCTTCGTGAACGTCGAGATGATGGAGAAAGAAACCTCCGACCTGGTGGTTTTTGAATGACAGCCAATGCTGCTGCGTGGAGTGATTTATGTCTGTAAGATTTTCAATCTAACGGTGGCGGGGATTGCAGTTCGAAAAGATTTGTGTGCCACGCTTCTCTTTGGGGACATTAATTTGTTCCGAATATGTACGATAGGCCCTTTCCCTCTGAAATGTGCGATACCTATACCTGTGTATGATACAACCTCCTCCCCACGCCATCGCTAATGCTACCCACCTACCTGCCTGCCCAAAAGAAAGAGCTTTATCGAGATCGCTGCCGGGGGTATAACACATGCCATCACAACCAACACACCTCGCTATGCATAAATACCTCACTTTGCGCCCGCTGTTATCCATCCCCAAAAGTATTGTATCCATCCCACACCTCGGTACCGAAGCTTGAATCAAACGTAATCGAATCCTTCTCGTGCAATCCTCCTCTTCAGCGCTTGAAATCCCGTGTAGTCGGCCCCGTCACCGTCTCCGTGCTATCAGCGGAGGAAGAAACACCGCGGAAGAGCGGAGGTCTCCGCATCAAAGATGGCCATTCCTGCACGTCGCTTTCACCGTCTCTCGGGCCTTCAATCGAGTTATTCCTCGATCGATTGACCAGCGATGAATCTCTGGCTGGGAAGGTGGGTCGCGAAGGAAGGTCGTGTCCATTCGTCGAAGCCGCGCCATCTAAACCCAGAGCCTGTTGCTCTGTTTTACCTCCACCTGCTTTCGCCTTCGTTACAGCCGCCACGGCGTCCATTGCCGCCTCACCAGCAGCCGTGGCACGCTTTTTAAGGTCCTCCTTGGCGACTTGCTGGATAGCCTGCTTCGCAACCTCATTTGCAGTCTCTTGCAATCCGATCATGGTCTTCGGGTCCTGGCTCAAGTATCCCTCCAACATAGTCTTCAACACATTGGCCCGGACAGGCTTGGCAAGGTAGTTGTTCATGCCCGCATCGATACATTTTTCACGATCGCCACGGATAGCCGAGGCAGTCATGGCAATGATCATGACGCTGCGAACATTGGTATCAGGGTCCTTGCGGATGAGGCGCGTAGCGTCGTAGCCATCAAGAACGGGCATCTGGACATCCATGAGCACAAGATGGAAAGGCTGGTTGTCCGCGGATCTGCGACGAAGGGCTTCAACCGCCTGGAGACCATCACTGTAAGCTTCCGACTTGAAGCCAAGTTTCGTGACGAACGAGACGGCAATCTTTTGGTTGATGGGATTGTCTTCAGCGATACAGATGCGGAGTTGATCGCGAGGAATCTTGGACAGATCGACAAAAGACGTTGGAACTCCCTTGGGCTGTACTCCGTCGGCGTCGGATGACCAGGTTGCCATGGGGTCTGGCTCCTGCGCAGGTCTCTCGGTTTCGGTTGGCTTGCCGCTCTTGGGAGCTTTGGTGAACGTGATGGTGAAAGACACAGTGGTCCCTACTCCCAGTTGGCTTTCAAGCCAGATCTTCCCATTGAGAACGCTGATCAAGGCTTTGCAAATAGACAATCCCAAGCCACTGCCTCCGTATGATCGTTGTGTACTGCTGTCAGCCTGGGCGAAAGGTTTGAACAATCTTGAGACCTGCTCCTGGGTAACTCCTATCCCTGTGTCAATGATAGAGCAGGTGATCTTGAGCGACCTGCTATCTTCGTGTTCTGTCCTGGCTCTTACCGTGACTGAGCCTTGTGCTGTAAATTTGTAGCTGTTGCTGAGTAGGTTCATGAAAATTTGATGGATCCTAACTGGGTCTCCCATGACGAGTAGATCTCCATCTAAATCAAGGTCTACGATCGTCTCGAGTCCTTTCTTGGTGCCAGTCAATGACAGTGCGCGAATAACCTCGCCAATAGTGGATTTGAGGTTCATCGGTACACTGAAGAGGCTTAACTTCCCTGCTTCCAGCTTGGAGAAGTCGAGGATGTCGTTGATAACGGTGAGCAGAGTGTCAGCACAGACTTTGATACTGTCTGTGTAGCCTTCCTGTTCGTGGTCTAACGAGGTTCCCTTTAGTAATTCTGACATGCCGATTACTCCATTTAACGGCGTCCGTAATTCATGAGAAACATTGGCAAGGAACATGCTCTTAGCCTTGGCTGCTTCCTCCTTTTCTCTCACGCTTCTCATTGCTTGAGCTTCTGCACTCTTGGCCTTAACTTCGGCTTCCCGAGCCTGTGCGAGCGCCACTTTTTGTGCTTCAATCATACTGACGTTGGCAGCAGACACTTTGCGGATTTGTTTGAATAGCAAAGCGTTAGAAATGGATATCGACACCTGGTTACAGAATAATTGGAGGAGGCCGACGTTGCGATCCGTGAATGACTGCGGTTGCCCCTCGAGGTAAAGTACCCCAAGGAAATCATTCCCCTGCAGAATCGGGAGGGATATCACAGATTTGTTGGCACGGGTATTGCAAAATCGGTCATCGTTCAACACGTTGTGCACGAACACAGTCTCCTTGAATCGTATGGTGTAAAGTAACACCTGCCGTTGGTTCTCATCCTGGAGCTCTGACAACGGTACAGCTTCAGCTTTGATTCCATCCGACGTTCCTATTGCGGCAACGCTCCAGCCGCCCTCGCCTTCGACCACCACGCAAGCAAAATCTGCTTGGGCGCCAGCAGATTCCAAGATGATCTCCGTCATTTTGCCGAGCAGGCGATCGATCTGTAGTTCCGAGGATATCGCCTGGTTGAATTCTAGTATGCTCTGCAAATCCAGTATGTCCAGTCCTAGACCAGATACATCAGAACCAGCTGGGCCGTCTCGATCAGAAACCCCCAAGGCTGGATTAGTCTTCGGATTGATCCACTCGTTGGTGCGATCACCTGCTCGATCCGCAACACTATCGCGTTGATTCTCTGCTTCCGCCAGATCAAATCTCGAATTACTCAACTCGATGCTGGTCTGCGCTTCCGCATCGACGTTTCTAACATTCAACGCGCTACTCAGGAGCCATTCATGCTTCGCCTGGAGATGTTCGACCTTGCCAGAAGCACCGATTCGAGCGTATGTTGCTACAGCGTCTAGAATAGTGCTTCGTGCTGCCCTCTTCGCCCCTTTGCGCATGAAAAATTCGCCTTGCAGTTCAAAAGCTAGCGCCTGTTCCAACAGGAAATCATACAACTGACAGTGGTCAATAGCAGCTTCGTAGCATTGAACAGCTTTGTTGGGTGTCTCGGTCAAGTCGGCAAGCTCGGCTTCGATCAGAAGCGACCACATCAGGAAGTTGACGCTTGACTCGGTCTGCCAGGCATCTATATCGCGTTTGAAACCTCGCACCTGGTCCAGTATAGCCGATTTATCAGGGCTCGAAGGCTCATCCCGGATCTTTGCTACCAAGGCCATAGAGAGGTAAAAGAGATTTAGTCGGCTGTTGCGGACGCTCCAAAGCTGGTGGATGCTTGCTGCGGTAGTGGAGCCCACCTCTATCGCTTTGTTGTAGAAGCCAAACAGATACAATGGAATCATCATGAGGCTGTTGTAAAAGTCTCTTGGTCTTTCAGGATTTGAGGCATGAGCGGTAACGTAATCTAGGTAATTTGCCGAATCGTGTTCTGTATCCGAAAAGACTGTTTCTGCCGACTGTGACAGGGTCTTTCCTTGAAGAGCTCGCGAGGTTTGTCTTATGGCAGTCAGATATGTACCACCTCGTAGGTCCTTGGACCAGTCCCCGAAGTCTTCGGCCGCGAAATTGCAGTAATTTTCGATGTCAGCCATTTCTTCTCCTTGCCACATTCGGCACGATGCTATCATGCCGATAGCCAGAAGCAAGAGATGTTTGTCACCCGAGACATGGGCGTACTCTATCGATTCCTCGAACATAGGAACCTGTTCACGAATAGGAGACCGAAAGCCTTCAATGAACATGGCACTCAGTGCCAGACTCCTTGCGTACGTGTACGGGTCCTGATATTGTTCGAGGATCGTTCGGCCTATTTCTTGACATTGAATCGCGAATCGAATGTCCGATTTCCGCATAACAGCTATTAGTCCGAAATAGCAGAAGCCTAGGCCCATCTGATGGAATGTGTTGTCGCGTATCAAGTGCTGGTGTAACATGGTGCTCGCTACTTGGTAGAACTACTCTAATTAGCTTGAGAAGGAGAAGTACGTGAGGGTACGTACCATTGTTGCGTCACTCCAGAAAGCTGCACTGATCGCTTCTGTAAGGACAGTGCCGAGGGTTGCTTGCTCAGGATCTTGCACCAGAGATTTGATCAACGTGCCAGAGTCACGAGCATCTTGAATCCTTTCCTTTAGATCATCATAGTTTGAGTCAAGCTCTTCAATGGTGAAGGTCCTTTGCCATTCAACTCCTAGCTCTATCATGGATGTTTTCAAGCTAGATTTCTGTCAGGACGTCTGTCAAAAAGAGGGTGTCTTGCCTTACGCCTGGAATGCTCCCGCTATGTCGCCTTTTTGCCCAAGGAGACGGGACGTAATGATCCACAGTGGAGCTCTATCGGATGCCTTCTCGATAGCGCCGAGTGCCTGAGATGTAAGCTGCATCGCCGTTTCTGCTTGACCCTGGTGCCAGTATAGCTGTGCGGCTCGGCTAAATACATTGATGGTCTCTTCATAATAAACGTCCGGTCCCTCTTTCCAGGGCTGCGGTTGCATGAAACTAAGGCACACACTGTAATATTGCAACGCGGTCGGTCGAGCGCCAGAATCAATTGCGTGTTGAGCCGCTTGAGAAAGGACCTCGCGGTATCGACTACGGTGATGGACTTTCTCCTTGATCAGGCTCGCAGCTTGACATATGTGCTGTGCACGCGCATGTAGAGACTGCGGATCCGTGCTAAAGTGTTTCATCATTGTTTGGGCGATGTAAAAGTGCATCTTCTGAACATCATAGCACTCTCGAAGCGAGGCTGAGGCTTGAACGTATCGGTCGTGTGAGAAACTTCGTGCTTACGTTAGCCCCTATGACTGCTAGGTATTTTCACTAAACGCCACATACCTGAATAGATTTTCGTCACCAGTCGGCGTAAGAATACACGCTTGCATAGCAGCTTGCAATCCTTCAATAGCAGCATCTGCCAGCTGAGGTGAGAAGCATGGCCTGTCTTCCAAAGACCGTGACATCGATGTACCGAGCGCGTCACCAACACGCTCAAATTCTCCACCAAGAAGTTTCTGAACTAAAAGAAATGAGAATGTGTTGCCAATGAGCGAACCCCAGGCAAGTATGGCACGAGAAGCAGGAGGAAGATCCTGAAGTCGTTTCAGGGTAAAGGAAGTGTTCAGTTGATCACCATAGGTGCCCGATTCAAATTCTGTAAAAACCCTGTCTAAGTCATATTCCCAAGCAGAATCCTTCCAGGAGAACCATATGCACCCTTTACGGTAGCATACTTCAAGCATTTGTTTCAGATAGAAAGGATTACTGCACACACTCGGTTTAGCAATGAGCTACAAATTTGGTGGGATGTGATTTACACACCCGTTAGTCTTCTCCAAGCATACCATTGCGAGAGCATTGACATACTCGCGAGGTCGATACATCGTTGACGCTACATAGTCAACAATTTCTGCTTCGTTCAGAGGTTTGAGAGATAACGTCGTCATATTTGCGTCCCCACTCTCCAGAACAGACTTGATAGCTTTTGGAATCTGCTCAGCTTCTCGACACGTGAACTATAATCTTACATCAGTCGGAAATCCACGACATCGATAGAGGGGACTAGAGATTACCATGATCACCAAACCTAGCTTTCGGGACAGGATATTGCAAATGAGATCAATGCTCTCTTCGTCCGCAAATTGGACGTCATCGAAAGTAAGACAGATCAATCTACTTGTAGCAAAAATACGCATGACTTCCAGAAACATTGAGAACGACTTAGAAGAGTATGCGCTGGTGCCATTGCGGAGGAAATCAGATATTGGTAGAGAACCGGAGACAACACCGCTTTGAGCACTCGAAGAGCTTCCAGAGTCTCCCGTATCCACCTGCATGGCTTTCTTGGCTGCATGACCGATAGATGACGGTCTTGTAGTCCCGGAGGTCTCGATCGGAACAAGGTTCGCTGGTAAATCCAACATGTCGCATAATGAAGGCCAAATCGGACGAATGCTCGCACGTACGTGGTTGTGGTATGGCGTTTGTATATCGCTTTCTGAAAAAACTTGTCGAATTAGCGAGCCCATAGCTCGGAGCATTGTCTCGAAAGGAACTTTTCTTGCGGGATCAAATTTGGCGGAAGCGAAATATCCAAGTTTTCTGATCTCGCTTTGAGTGGACTGGACCAGACTTGACTTTCCAAGTCCAGCTTGACCACAGATCGTGATGACCTCACACCGCCGTCGATGGCTATACCTCTGCTGCGTGGTTCTTCTGGAAGTAGCGGTGCTGAGGCCTTGGCTACGATATGTATTCCTCGTGCTGCCACTAGTATGACTTTCTGTCGTAAACGTCGTTTCAACCGAATCTCGGCTGAAGTTGGTTTCTAAAGGCGGCTTTTCATTAGTATTTGGGGGTTCGGGCCTATCTGTTTCATTGACGGATGAAAGTGAATCAAAGGCAGCACTTGCGTCAGCATCCTTTGTCTCTTGCGAGCTGGCATCGCTTGACCGAGTCGCTCTTTCTATTGCGTCGTTTCGATCCGAGATCGAGGACGTTGTTGTAGAAGTGAGGCTGTTCATGCGGTTGCCATTCACTGAACCCAGCATTTGCTGCTTCGACGCCACCCGTTCCATCGCTTGAACGATTCTTTTCCGCTCCTGTGATCTTCCCAACAATAGCGGTGGTAGGACAAAGGACGACGAGACGTCTTTAGTTCCAATTTGAAAATTTATGAGACCCTCGCCATCTCCCTCGCCAAGAAGTCTTTTGAGTTCAACGAGATCATGCTTGAGCCCTGATGCAGAGTGATATCTGTCATCGATTTGTTTCTGAGTCATTCGGCGTATGATACTTGACAGAACGTCAGGGATATCAAAACGCAAATTCGAAATAGGTGGGATTCTCTTGCTCAGCACTGCCTGCATGATGTCCATGGCGGTAAGCCCGTCATAAGCCGGCTCTCCAGCGAGCATTGTCCAGAAGAGTATTCCAAGGCTATAGATGTCAGTCCTATAATCGGGTTCTGCCGCCATTCGACCCGTCTGTTCTGGAGCAATAAACATGAGGCGGTTCTTGATCCCCGCTTGTCGCGACAGCGTTGACCAGCCAGCGCTTGTCAAACCACCAGCATGCTCGAACGATCTTGGCCCCGACCCAAAGTTGACCAGTCTCACAACCCCCGTGTCTCGATTGAAGTGAAATGCATCTGCCCGCAATTCTCCGTGGACAACTTTGAGGCCATGGTGAAGGAGCTCAAGGCAGGCGCTGGCACCGATGGCAAAGTCGAGGAAAGTGCTCAGTGATATCCTGCCTTGCAATTCGGGGGTATATGGGTCATGAGGACCGGTGGCATTCCTCACTGATTGTTGCTTTGAGACATACCACGCCGGACCGAAGTCGGTAAGGTCTCTTAGGTAATTGCGGCCGGGAGACTCGAAGATTTCGGCTGCAAGAGGGGTTGAATCGCCCTGGAGAAGGGGTAGTCGTGTGAAACCAATCAGTCGGACTGTATGGTTACATTCGGGATCCGATATCTGAATGAAAGCTTTCCCTAGATGGTATTCCCGTTCTAGCCTGAGGCTGTGCGTGGAAACACGAGCAATGACTTGAGTGAAGGTTGGTTCGTGGTCAATCTCTGTCGAAACATTGTCGGTCAGGACATCGCTGCTGGTATTACGCTGGCGAAGTGACGGCCGTGGGTCAATTTTTGGAGAACTCCTCGAAGAGGTTGACGAGGGTCCGGCACCGAAATTTGAGATTGACGCGCCAGTAGACTTCTCCACACGGGCTTGCCGAATACCGAACACATGCCAATTATCATAGCTCTGTTTTTCTTGTTAGCAACCGTCTCAGAATATATTGGGGCCTTTGCAGAGATAGAGAGGCTCACTGAGTGAAAAGGCTCAATTGACTGATCCCAAGTGAAGCCCGACAGGTATGAGAGTCTTTCAAATAATTGATGGGGAGGTGAACCATACTCCTCCCCGCTTCCCTCATTTACTTCCATCCTATTGGATGGGCTTCGTGGATTAAGACACGTCCATAATGTACAGGATCAGCAGAACATGCTGGTGTCACGTCAAGCTCCTAGATCCATGTCTTGAGTATCGAGTCTCTGACACATTCTTGGCATCCTTGGCATCCTCTCTAGCTTCAGCCTGATTCTACGGAATACCTCGCCAACTTCCGAGGTTCCGATGGTTCCCTACACTAGCCAGCACACACTCGATGATGATATGTCTCCGTGATCAATTGTCACGAACAAGGCAAGCGTGTCATTGACCTCCTCATAAGCGAACATGTCATGATACAGGCAGATATGTGTGAGGGAACATTGAGCTTACGCTCTGTGCGGAACACGATACCACGCACTAGTGTCTTCATGATGAATTTTGAAAAGATTTGCTTAGGGCACGGCGGGAATGCTGGTAGGGGACAAAAATCTCGTTCTCCTCGCAGGGACCAGGTCTGGCATAACTCGATCCTCTGAATGCCTTACGCACACGTCGAACCAATGTTAGGATCATGGCGATACGGGATTAGCACCAACCATACTCGTTCTATATCCCCAACCACAAGATGCCGAGCGTAATTACGCACTCAACTCAGTACTCACGTGAACAACACTGCGAATTCAATAAAACGTCCACGATATGAAGGACCTGGCTTGTTGAAAAGTCACAGTCTCAACTGTGTACACGCTAATAATTGATGACACCTCCCCCTCCCGGAGCACTCGTTGCAAGATCCTCCGGTGTAGTCCCAGGGCACGATTGCGAGCTCAGCAGCCCGTGCTGCCACGCTGGACACTGGAAGGCCCATCCCATAATATTGGAACAAGGATCCGAGGCCTTTCCTTTTGTTGCTCCTTGCCCAAGCGATCTTGGGCGCTTCTCACGGTCACACTTTTCAAAAACCATGAAACCCGTCGCATCGCACATACCCAGACATGAAAGCCACCCAACCGCAACGAAAGGTCCTGACCTAAAGAGGAGAATCGAGTTAGCGAAACACATCTTTATCGAATACTGGAGCAGCAATCGAGGATCAGGAAAAATTGGTACAGCATGAGGATTACTGGAAGGTGACAAATGGACATGGACGAAAATCAACTTACCACCATGTGGACAAAGTCACCTCGGACAGGCAAACCGCATTGCAGCTAGCCTGCCAAGCCGCGTCTTCGATCAAACAATCCGAAATATCATATCTTTCCTCAAGCCTCTGCGCTGCCCTTCGTCGTCTCCGACTGGTAGCTTCCGGACACGAATCCATAGGCAATTTCTGCCCGTTTGGTAGCTCATCCCTCGCCTTCACCGGACTCGTATCTCCGGGCGCCTTGAAGCAATTTGCATTCCCATCACGCGGATACACTGCAAATAAAGGATCAATCGTTCGGTTCCCGTTCTTGTCATAACCCAACGCCCCACCAATGGTACCACCGCAGCCATCAGCATCGGGTTTCGCGGCGTTGTTGATGTAGTTGTAGGCGGAGAGGCATGACTCCCTGGTGGCAATGGTGTTGCCGATGTCGTACCAGTAGAATGCGGTGCAATCTCCGACCGTTGCGTTAACGGTCGTGGCAAGGTTTGAAGAGCTGCAGACGGCCTCGGCGGCGGCCTGGCAGTCAGCTACACATGCTTTGCTGACGCAGACGGGGTCGTCGCTCCATGCATAAAAGACGGTTGGAGTCTTCGAGGTAGCATCAGAGAGCTGGGGTACCGCAATGGTAAATGGAATTGAGAAGAGGATGGTCAATACCGTTATGATGTTTCGAAACGGCATGCTGTAAGTCAATCTCCTAGCCACAAAATTCCTTCACCAGTTTCCAAGACCAAGGAGGAGATATATCTACCCCGTCGAACCAAGCCAAGTCTTTCTCCATGACTAGACTCCAAAGCAGTACCTAACAAAGTGACATTTTACGCGCACATACTCCTAAAAGGGTCCTACGCGGGTCCCTTAAAGCTCTCCATGTGACAAATTTATACCTCGCAACCATGGAACTGGTGTAACACGAAAGATCTCGATGCAGCGCTTCAGCAACCACATATTCGCTGTTTGACGAGAAGTATAATCCACAGCGTCCCAGAACTTCGGGTCGAATACGGAAGAATCCGTGCCGCGCTTCGAAAGCACTATATGCTGGCTACGTCAATGAACGACGTAATAAGAACTACGTTTTGGGCCTGTATACGATTTTAGTTGAACAACAGGTAGGGAACCAGAGTGAATTTGCTACTGCGGCAGTCGCTTCTGCACGACAAACAATCGTCGATGCATGCAACTCCGACACCAATGGGTGAAGAAGGAGAGTATCCACACCATGTAGGGTTAAGTCAGGCCTTGAATACTTATTCTTAACACCCACTCGTGCCGAGGCGGAACGAATGCATTCAGTAAAGCGGATTAATTGGAAACATCGTCATGATTCATTGCGTAAGAAACGAAAAGACGCCCGGTTGTGACTGGTACCATGGTGTCAAAAGATGTGGGGATGGTCCAATTTCGAGAATGAACCGAACGTTACACTACTAGCGTTCATACACCGCTGGTGCTCATAAGCTTGAACCAGTATCCATCGTCGATGTGATAATTTTGGCGCACTTCACCCACGAGGCTCTGCGGGTGGCTGTTCAGCCAGTGCCGTTTGTGGCGCGAACTCATGCGATTTTGAAGGTCACCAATAAGACAGCCTATGAAGCTACGATGCTCTACCGTAAGGCGATTACTCTATAGGTATGATGTAGTCAGTCATGTATTTCATGACCGGACACTGAAGCGAGCAGTCAAGCCATGGCTAGTTAAATTTTCCATTCCAATACCTTTCGCCTGAGCACTTGTTTACCAGTAAAAAAATCTTTCAAATTAATCAGATAACACATACATAAAGCCATCTAGATAATTTGAAACAACTGGAACACAAAGCAAATAGACCATTCCATCCGCGTCAGAGTATGCCTTTTCAGCGCGCTCATGTTAAATCTGCTTAGTGTCTGGTCATGAGATACCTGGCTGAATATCCCATCCCTTATGGCATTCAAAAGGTTGACAAACTCCGATGTCGGAAATTTAGATCTGACTTCGTGTCATGACCTCGAATAGGATAGTTTTAAAACACTGTTACAAATATAGTATGATGAAACCAGCTGGTGACTGTTGTCTCGATCCACTACCGTAAACCAAGATACTTTAGGTGTGACGATGTAGCTAATTTCGATGCTGATCGGATTGCGAACCTTAACTATCGGCAATGCCAAAGCCTAACTATTTGAGGAGACGTAAATCTCACGCGCGTAGAAGGCATCACACAGCGGAAACATCGGAGAACCCACGAGGTTGTATTGGAGGAAATGTACAGCATAGCATGAGTTGACATAAAAGGGGTTTAGAAATTTTGAGCAGGGTCCACTAGAGGAATACGCCATTCTTATCATTAACCTCCATTATGTATAGCTTTAGACTACTGCCCATACCGATAGGCTAGAGGCTGCATGTTACAAACACCCAAAATGGTCGCCCAGCAGGTCCTCCTGCCGTTCCATGACTTGTAGAATCTCTATGTCTCCGGTCCAAAAAGACCTCCATAATTAGACAGACGAAAGAACCATTGATTCAAAGTGAATAGTACAATCCTGTAGAGCCGTTCCCATCAAACCGCCTTATCGTTCTGCCCAACCACAGAACCAATGAACTTTGAATCGTAACCCATCTGTGGAGCCAGCCCAACCAGTACGACAATAGCCAGTAGTAGCATACCAACAAAGACGATGACCTTCCGTAGCGCTGGGTGTCGGACACCGTAGTCCGCCCACGCTCGACCAGCATCTGATACTTTCGCTTTGACCATATCGGCGCCGAGCTTGTAGTAGACAAGACCTGCCAAGGCAATGCCATACCCGAACACCTGGAGCGCGGTGACGGGTTCCGATCGGAAAGTGACTGATATGACCACAAGAAGAATATCCTTGAGCACGCCGCAGAGTGTGAGGACTAGGGAGGAGGTACGTCCGATCTGTTCATTTTCAATCAATTAGCTGCTAATAACACCTAGGAAGAAGGAGCGGTGTACTAACCAAGAACACGACGGAGACGTTCAAAGCGAACGCAACGCATGCGTTGATGAAGAACAGCGGTAACCCGACATGGTAGACTTCTTCCATTTTGATTCGTGGGATTTCCAGGACTGCTGCAACGCAGAAGTTCATGATGGCGCAGACTGGAGCGAAATAGTACAGGGACACCAGGGGATCCATCTTATACTCTGCGGAGCTGAGAAGCTTTTGCACCAGGACAAGTCGCACTGCTTCGAAGACAATCCCACCAAGCTGAAACATAAAGCCTATGAGGACGAACTCGATTTCTCCGAACGAAGCTATTACGACCCCAATGACGATGAAGGAAACCTTGAATAAGGTTGTCATGCTGGCTTTCTCCGTACCGAGGGCCCAGCTGGCGAGCAGGACTGCAACTGGTGTGGTAGCCTATACCTCTGTCAACGGACATATCCCTGTACTTTCCACGGAAAGAGTATTACCTTAAGCATTTGTATGAACGCCACGCCAAGGTAGAGATATGTGATGTTGCCGCAAATCAGGGACAAGCTGAAAAAAGCCCCAATGGGAACAATTGCGCGCAGGTAGATCTTTCCAGTCATCTTGACTGTTTTTCGTCCATCAAGGAGCGTCGTTGTTCTAGACATTATCTGTGTCATTATCGTAGCGAAAGTCAAGTGCCAGCATGTAAGCGTGACAGGGTAATCTATAGCCAGTTGTCAGCGACCCAAAACTCCTGCAGTATGGGCGAGGGTGCTAACGGAATTTCCCATCGTCGAGGATCCATTTGTTGAATATGATGATACTGGAGCTGAGGGTGATCCAGACCGAGACGTAGACAGCAGGGTGGATGTTCGAGGCCGGTGGATCAGCCCTCTTCTCGCTGACAGCAGCGGGGTTGACGACAGGCAGTACAGGTTCGCTAGGTGAGACAGCGCCGGATCTGGTGATTTCAGCGGACATGCGCTCCTTCTCCCCTTCGACACCCATCTTGGGTCTTGGGATCTGGGAGTCGAAGAACGAATGGATGTCGAACGGCTTCGACAGCTGGAGATTGCGTGTGCGGAACAGGGTGAATTTTGATGGGCGTACGGTTCAAAAGAGGGTATTGGTGTAGCGGAGAACCGGCTGTGAGAATCAGAATAGTGATAGAAAGATTGGAGGGAAAATCGGGTGATTGCGAATGGAACAGCTGGAAAGTTTGAATTGAGCAGGAACTTCGACTCCAGTGCTCCTGCAGTAAGGCTGAGCGTAATTTCTCACCCATCCAAATCAGGCTAAGTCGTACACACAGTCTATCCACGGATCCTGATTGGTTACAGGTCCATTTGCGATACATTCATGTCTTGGCTATCTACTACCTCTAGGTCCGTCTACATCGTAGAACAACAGAAGATCAAAAATGATACAAGTCAAGGATAGGAGCTACGATATTACAGCTATGGAGATATCTCAATACAATGTATGTACTCGAATATTGAAGCAGCAAAGCTATGCAAAAAGGGGTATCTTGATTATTAGGATTACTTTTCGTAGGAATCGGCCGCCATCTTACTTTTTCCTCCGATGCATCTTCCACTCAGCCTTCGCCACACGCATCAGGAGCTCTTCATCTCGGATCGGGATCCAGCTTGTCAGCACTTTCATTGCGTTCTCGAAGTCTGAATCCAAAAGAATTTCTCTCGTGCCGTCGATCAATGCTGCTGAAACAGCATGAAGCACGTCGAGACTTCCATGATAGGAGGTGCTGGCGCTTGAACGTCTTTCCTCGCCAAATATTACTCTGTCCCCAGCAGGCGCCGCTCCGTTAGGAGAAGTAGGGAGATCACCATCATCGGGATCTCCCAGAAGCATGAAAACGTCCCAAACGCGAAGCTGGGCTGGAAATGGAATGGAATAGTTGAAGAGTGTGAGGTACCAGCGGGTACCGTAGGCTGTAGGAGTAATGTTCAGCTCGTTCTAGGAAGTTGTGTTAGCCGGGATGCCTCAATACGAGAAAGCCTAAGTAGGTGCTCACGAGTTTGGCTGAAACCTCTCCATTCGCCAGCCATCCCTTCTCGAACTCATCCAGTGCTTGCATCAACCCTTCGAATCCAGACTGATACAATCGCTCCAGCCCTCTCAGCTGCCAAAGTCGCACTAGCATAACAAATGTCATCTCTTCATCGAAATAACAGAGAAACGTAGCAGCCAAGGCCGCCATGCCTTGAACATAGCCTGTGTCAGGAAAATAGATCGAGAGGCAATGAAGCACTCGGAAGAGCAATCTCTGGCCTCCGCGATATCTTCTCCTGAACATGATATGGCTGTTGATCGTTCTAGGCACGTCGATGTCGATTTGCGCATCATCAGGGCTACCCTGCTCCATAAGCCGATGAAACTCAGCCTTCAAATGTTCATCGCTAGGTAGATCCTTCCGCCGTTTCGCACTTGTAGAGAGGAAAGCATGCCATGCTGTTGCTCGCCATCGATCTGGTATCCCTTTCCAAGTTCTTTCGATGACTTTCGACGAGTTCGTGTCGAAATCAAACATCATGCCACCTCCCCTGCGATCACCCTGGTTTGTAATCTTGGCCATCTTCTGCCACTTCTCCTCTCGCCTTCGCTCTCGTCGCCTGGACTCCTCGGCGGCCCTGCTATCTTCTTGATTCTCCTTTATATCCGCTAAACCAGGCGGTAAGGTGAGCATGTCGCCCGCTTCGTCTAGGACACGGCGGTCTCGATGGTAGGGAAGTTTATTGGTGGCATTGCGAAGCTTTGCTTGTGTGGTATTGAGGGTTCCTCGGTAAGAGCTTTGCGATGACGCTGGACGACCAATTCGAGACTCTATCCACCTACTGGACATTGCGGTGGCTGAACGAGCAGGACTTTTCGCAGATGACGGACTTCGACCCAACCTGCTACGACGCCGTCGTGGAGCTTCTGAAGCTATTTGAAGCACAGTAGAAACCCGTTGTATCCGTGGTGGGTCCTTCGGCTTGAGCTGTATCGAATCAAGGGATGAATTCTGAGATACTTTCGAGGGAATGATGAAACCGTATCGGTCTACGTCACCATTAGCTACATCCTCCCAATCCTCTATGCCCCCTGCCAATTCCTGTTCCTCTCGTATCAATGGTTGCAGGTGCCTGCTTCTAGGTGGAGATCGCGATCCCTTTCCTGGGGTGTTAGCTCTGCTCGCTGGATCTTCGGACATATCAGCAGATCCTGGTGGTCTTGGAGTAGAAGCGTTCGATAGACTAGGCTGTACATCTTTGTTCTGAGAATCAGGCGGATGTTCGTTGCCATCTTGCGTTGTTTCCTGGTCATCCTCGTACATTGAACGGACCTTACTCGACTGCACCTCCTCGTCAGGCGACAGAGTTCTCTTCGACGACGTTGAGACGGGCGGCGACAGGTGCATACTCTGCTTACGACTTCTTATGGGCCGTAGATGAAGTGACCCATTGGTGTCTTTGGCTCTTTTCCCTCCAATAAACATGCTTCCCCTACTTGAGAACTCAACTTGCCCAGGTAAGGTGAGATCGTCAAAGCTTCCTGTGGGTATCTGTGTCACAATTCCAAGGAACGGGATCTGCGAGATGGTTGATTGATCCAAGTTCGTGTCATTGTATGTTCTGAAAGCTGGGGAAATGGGCACCGTATCGTTTTTTGGCTGTGACGCCCGGAGAATTGAGGGCGAATCTCGTGAAGCTTGACTCGACCCGTTTTCGGTGTTGACGGTTGTCTTACTCTCTCGGGCTGTTGAATTGGATGGCGCAAGGCCAGAGTCACGTCGACTGTCATCGTATAACTCCGAGGATTTGTTTTGAGGCAGCCATTGCGGCTCCGAGGCTGTTTTGGGGTTTCGGAGAGGTGGAGGTGTGGCTATGGTGAGCGGAATTGGTGGCTGGGCGGCTATTGTATCATCGTAGAAGACTATCATCATTGCGCACTACCCGTATAGAAGACATGACTCATGCTGTTGACGTGGGATCGATAAGTCGATTTCACCAGCCATGAGAACGATGAAGTCCTGTCTAAAAATCTGAGTGAGATGAAGTCTGCAGAACCATGGGGTCAGCTCTGTGTCTTTCCTCTTTCGGAAACAGAAAGACAGGGGGCCAGCCGTTCCCGCCTTGCAGGGCCCAGGCGAGTTTCAATTTCCTGCATCTGTACTTTCGACACGTCTGGAGCAAATCACAACTACGCGCATATCGTTCATCGGGAAAGATCCAGCTAAGGAACACGCCAACTCTGCTAGATCTGCCATGCTCGCATAGAATCTGCAGGTGTCGCAAGCGAGATCCGGGGGAACTTATTTCACACGGTTGTAAGTTAACATGCAATTTCCTCGAAGATTTGATGCAGAGATATTTGCAATTGCTACCTGATCATGAAGTTGCATAAAACCAAGTAACACCAGTCAATTTGGGGTATCCACCGTGGAAAGAATCATTACCCTACTATGGCCCGTTTGCAACTCAGCAAACATAATCCCAGATCATGCATCATTAGTCCTCACTTCCTCGCTTCCGATTAACCCACTACTCAGATATTCTCAATGACCCTAGCATTCATCGCCTGCTGAAAGCTGTCGTTGGTGTCGTTCTGGAAGGCGTTGCCATTCTTGGAGCTAGAGCTGTGGCTGCTGGGACCTTCGCCGTAGGTGTCGGCCTGTGCAAGCTGCTGTTGAACAGTCTGGTTTGTGGCAGGCAAGAAAATGACTTTGGAGTTCGCTGTCTTTGCCATCGCTTGCATGGCTTCAAGATATCTGATCTGCATAGCTGGTGCTGATGAAAGGATGTCGGCCGCCTGGCGCATCAATTTCGCTGATTCGACTTCGGCGCGAGCGGCGATGACTTTGGACTCTCCGATACGCTTTGATTGCGCTGCCATACTGAGGGAGTCTTGGAGGTCGGTGCTGAAGATGATGTCCTTGATAAGCATGCTCTCCACCTGTACTCCCCAGCCGCCGGCTACGTCTTCGATGATTTCACCAATCGACTGTGCGATCTCTTCTCGGCGCTCGATGACATCCTGTAACACGCGAGCCCCTACCACATGCCTTAGGGTAGTCTGCGTGCGCTCGACCAATGCCTGGCGGATATTCGAAATCCCAAAAGCAGCTTTGTGCGGCGATGTGATATGGTAGTAGATGACTGACGTGAGGTGCAAGGTGACGTTGTCCTTTGTCATACAAACTTGCTGTGGTACCTCCACGATCTGAATTTTGACATCGACCTGGATAAGCTTTTCCGATAGAGGATTAATCTTGACGAGACCTGGATCGACTGCGCGGTAGAAGCGGCCGAACTTGGTGACCAAGCCAACGTTGCCCTGGCTGACTGGCTTGTAGGGATTGGGACAGACAATGCAGCATGGAATAGCTCCACAAAAGCCGACTAAAGAGCCAAGGCTGTTGACTGTTTCGAATTAGAGCCGTGCTTTCAGATAGGAGCAACAGGGAGACTCACTCATAGATCCATACCAACCATGAGCGTCGGCATCATCGCTTTCACCTTGCAAAGTTTGCGCATAGGCCGGCTGCAAATCTTCACGACGAGGAGGCTGCACTTTGATAAGATTGTTGCCAGCTGCACCGGGGCCACCAGAACCATTGATCTTAGTAGGCAAAGGAGCCTTGCCGTTGTCGCTGTTCATGATGAGCGAAGAGTTGTTGCTGTCGTAAGATGTGGAGGTGGCAATAAGTTTGCGTGTGGAAGACAGGATGGTGATTGATATAAAGAGGTGATATCAAATTAAATATGATGAGGATGATCAATTACTGTTATACACCGGTGGCAAGGGTTAACAGTGGCAAAATTCGATGGTGCATTCTTTAGAAAGTATTGACGTGTGTAAGAGATCGCATTTATATGCAATGAACTGCCTTATTGATACCTAGCTTAGCTTCCCCGCAGCGTCCAATGCCATTCTTGGCAAGGCTCTCTCGGGCGTCTTGGGATCATCAGACCATCGTGAGACCATCCAGAGGGGGCTGTGCCGTTCCATCACTTAACAAGGCTCAACTTGAGTTCCCATACTTCGTATTGTCTAAATGCCTCATAAGTCCTGAAATAGGATCGCTGTGTCAACAACAAGAACATGCAATGATTGCGTTGCAGAGCTTCCGAAGCCCAGTACTTTTCCTTCGCTCCAACTACGAAGGATATGTAAGCCTGGGATGCTCCTGCGATTGCAAAGGGCTTCATTTGGTCAATGCTCCATGCATCACCTCGCGTGGCAGGAGCAGCCGATGATGGCCCAATCGTCAACCTATATCAGGTGAAACGACTCATGGCAGCCACCCCGGCTAGTCCGGCATGCTTCGCATTATTTTGACGGGATGGATGCACCGCAACTTTATCTGCTACTAGTAAGGAGCCAACTGTCAACCAGCCTTGCTGACCGCTCGATATTCCCGCAGGAACGGCATTGTCAAAATTACCTCACAGCTTGCAAACCACTCTTCAGTCATAGGGCATAGCCTTCGATGACTTGACTTGCGAACCAATGCCAATTTACTGATTCTCCATCCTGGGTTCTTGACATTTCCAGAAGCTGTCTACTATGAGTCTATGAGTTCCTCAGCCATGCAAGATGGAATATAGAAGCTGGCTAAAGGCCTCAAGTTTTTTACCGCAAACTCTTGCGCTTGCTCCGGCTCCTCAAGGCTGAATCATAACATAGGCATTCATCACTGCCCACGAAGGATCAGAACTATCGTATTTGGAGGAAGGTACTGCGTGGACCGAAAGATTCGTCGCTCCCTCCCATCTCACGGGTTATGCCCAGTAGCACTTTAAAGACTTGTCTATCCCCTTGCTCTTCATGATGGTTTTTTCGTCTCATTTCACCGATTGGAACACGAGAAAAACACCGTTAATAGAGACATGACTGCTTTAGAAAATGTACGGTAAAGCAAGATTGACAGCTTCCGAAGGGCTTCATCTACATTTGGAGAGCACACACAACCCAAGCTTCACTTTCTTTGAAACCTAATAAATCAGCAAATATGTGCAATGTATCTTCCTGTTCAATGGGATACATTCATTGGTTGTATCTGTGCAGCTTTGCATTCTGCTAATCATCTGGACATTTCATTCAAGAAATGTCTCAAAACAGTTTAGCATTCTGGTTAAATCTCGGCCTATGTGTCTTAACACATATTCCATTTGATAGCACAAAATATCGTTGTCTCGTTATGTCGACAGATCTTAACCTGATTCTAGTTCATCAGAGAAAATAATGTAATGTGTCTTTATGGAAGCATTAATCATTTTTCAAGATTTACCAATATACTTTAGGAACCAACTTCAGCTATGACTGCTTGCTAAACCGAGCAGATGCGTTGCAATCATATTTACAGATTAATCCAGAGCTGTAACAGCCCATCTATATAATGAAACCTTCTGGAGCATCGGAAATATTGCGTTATACGTCTAGATTTCCTATGGATTTGGAAGCCCGGCCCTGTTCCTGTTTTTGTCTGCTGAGGTGCATTGCAGAGCTCTGAACTGATTTGAATCATAGATTCGGGAAGTCGCACCCGAGTAAATACCAGGTCCCAATTACTGCTAGCCTTATTTGTCTATAACCCACCATCCTTCCGACACATGCGGGTTGGGTTCCATATCTTCGCCGTGTACTGTCCCAGCATGGAAACACTTGAAACATCCGGACGGTCCTCGAAGACAGCATATCATTGGTAGCTGAGCTACTTCCCACATTCCGCCACTGTTCTTGGCGTGATGGTCTTCCATCGTCCTGGAATCCTGCCACAAGATGTCTCCTGGTCCCTGAACAGCTGAAGATGTCCGAATCAGCAAAGATTGTGCGCTTATGACGCGGGCGTGCTCATAGATGGAAGCTCAATTCAACATTTCACAACAGTGGCTGAGAATCTCTCCAGCTGATTGAATGCAGCTAACTCTATTCAGCTAGCATACATCTAGGCTTTTAGCCAATCATATTCGGACCTGGGCAACTGTACCGACTACTTCATGCCAAGTAACAAATTTTACACATTTCCGTTCACATTTCAAGCTGAGGATTCACTTCAATGCGAAATCCCGCTTCCGGGGGGAGAGGATGATACGGCTACGATCCGTCCCTTAATGGACTATGTCAAAGCCAATCCTAAATAAGCAGTCCCATTGGTCAGCCTCACAATTCCAAACGCAGCATCGGCCAGCTACCGTATCCTATCTCGCTATCGCATTTTATCATGCTCTCAGAAGTTTGGCGATGTGGCAATCATGTTTCGGTCCAGCCGATCGAGTACTGTATGCATAGTAAGGCCAAATACTGTCAGCCGGGTCCTGTGAGTTGGCTTATCACACTACGGATATCGTTGTTGGCTTTCCGAGACTGCTTTCCCAAGCTAAGCTTGTCAGCAGAGTTTTCTTGGAAGATCCTTCTCTAATCGAAATCATGAGTAAGTCCAGCAGCGGTAAGGTTATCCGTTCTCCTGCCTCAGCATGCTATCATGGGTGGATCGAGGCATCGCTATCCCAGCCCCTGGTATGAACATTATGTGTAGCAGAGGTCCACATGGTCCGGAATTCTAGAGGTCTTGGCTAATCGTGTGTCTTTACGCATTGATTAGGGATCAGAGAGCATTTCCTGTATTGCAAGACAGATGGTGACAAGGATTGTAATACTTGCGGAACGAATACAGGCAGCCACATGATTTCACTTGACAGGTCTTGAGCTGCGTCATGGAATCCCGCGGTTTTGGCGTCTGAAGTAGGTGAAGATCCTTCTATTTGCGGCAAAGAMTGACATGTCAAATTACTGTCAAGGCCCAGAAGCTGCAACTTTGATTCCACATTCCTTCGTTCTTGTCTAATTCATCTCGTCCTTGTTGGCCAAACAACAGCTGTGGCTTTTCAATCCTGTCATTCGGTACCGATTGAGTAGATGTCCGTGCTACCAGTCCCCTGATCTTCATGGAGCGTGCAGMCAAGATTCCCGTAAGGGAGTATTGGCGCTGATCATCTACTTTCCCAGCAATGCGGTACCAATATGCTGCGATCTATGGCTGGCTGAAAGAGTTCAAGTGGGTCAAAGTGTTCTCGAAAGATTATCTAGGAGGTTCTAGATTGAGGTCAGAGCTGTCAATCAACGCCATCTTTTCCGATTTAGCATGTTACCCAATCTACATATCCGCATGGAAAGAATCAGGGGCAGCATACGAAAGACATAAAAGGGTTTAATTCTTCGTCATTTACGACGATACTGGTATTGCACACTTAGATCTGATCTCTTTTACAGTTGGACTACACAATAACAGCGTACTGCATTCTGGTTACCGCATCTTCGTTCACGTTTCTAATCCTTCTCAATGACAGTCATGGCCACTACAAAGAACACGGTCGCCAAATCCTACGATGTTCGAGATGCAGCCCTCAATCTTGCCGCAAAGGCATACGACGTACGCCGAACCGTTGCCGCTGTATGGCATGTTAAACCTACAGCTGCCCATTCACCCTCCCCAGAGGCTACTTTTTCTCTTGATATGACCAACCATTCCGAGGAGAGTGTCGTTGATGGTAATGACGAGCGTGTACTAGTCGATAAGGCCAACTTCGCACCAGGTGGCAAGTACCGCTGTAAGTTTATGCTCACTCGAAATGGAAGTTTTTGGCTTACACAACCCTGTAGCCATTGTCAAACTTTTCATCCATTACGAGTTCCAACAGCCAGGGAGCTGGGCCATGGGTACCGGCTGGCTCATAGCCCCTGACATCTTCGTCACTGCCGGACATTGTAGCTACGACTGGGGCCATAAATTGGGCCGTGCTACGGAAGTGAAGGCTTACATCGGGTACGACGGGCATCAGTCAGAAAATGATTCGAAGGTCCAATTCAGACAAGTTAAAATGATTGTGACAACAGAAGGATGGGTAACGACAAAGGGTCAAAAGCCCTTCGACGTCAGCTTCATGAAAGTCGACCGGCCTTTCACGGGTATAACTCCCATAAAGTTTGAAGACACCCCTGCGCAAGGAAGTCTGACTCTTGGTGTTGTCGGTTATCCTGGCGACCTCAAGGATCCTAAGACTGGCGAAAAGGGGGCCCACATGTATGAGATGTTCCTGCCAACGGATTTTGACCTATCCTCCCAAGCAGATACGATGTTGGAATACCAAATCGATACATTTGGTGGTAAGTCATATATGCACCGACAAAATTGAGGGTATATCTCTAACGACCTTCCTTCATAGGCAACTCTGGTTCTCCAGTCCTCAGGCAGAACGATCTAGTCTCTATCGGAGCCCATGTCTACGGAGGAGCATTGAACTCAGCCTCCGTCATCGGAAAGTTTGGTAACCCTTACCACGACTACTTGAATGCTTTCAATATCGCCCTACCAAACGATGGTTTGAATCTTGTTCCTGTTGTTGGAAACACCATCATCAATGCTCCTCTGACTCCAAAATTTGCTCCGGCTGCAACGAAAACGGCAACTGCAAATGGTCAAAGAAATGGATTTCACAATCAGCGAGTGATCTCAGCTACACCAAAGCTGCTTCAGAGTCGCCAGATGGTTCAACGACCGAAACTCGGTTTTGAGAATCACCTAAATGCAAGTTCGGAAGAAGGGTTCATGGATATCTTGAAAACCGTTGCAAGAGCAGTCCCTGCCGGACTTGGTCTGATCGGAGGTGGTCCAATCGGTGCTCTCGCAGGCTTCGCGTTGAATGCTGCAAGCTCCCTCGCAGCGGAAACAACGGCCGCCGAGAGTACGATGGATTCACAATCCATGCACGAAGGATCTATGGAGAGGGCGATCCTAGCTGAAGCTGCATTGCAGGCCCTTCAGTCGGCAAAGCTTCATCCTGATCTTGAAGAAGGAATATTCGATGATATCAAGGACACGGTGATGAAGGCGCTTCCCATCGTCCGCAAAACGGCTCCTCGCGTGATGGGTGCTATGATGGAGCCTGCGTTGAAAATTGCACTCGATTCACTCCAGAAGTTCAACCAGAAAGCCGCTTCAGGTGCAGAAAGCTTCGAAGACGACTCAGCAGAACCCTTCCGACCTACCACTAGGTACACATCCGCAATCGATCAGGCAGCTGATCGCCAGGTCGAGGCCTTCTTGGGTCCTCTCCAACAAGCGATGCAGCAGAACCTGCAGGAGTCCGGCATGGACGACGAATCAGAAGAAGGGTTTTTCGATATCATCAAAGCAGGCGCTCGTTTAGCTGGCCGAGGCGTCACCGCAGCAGCCAAGCATGGGCTTCCCATCTTGATGGACATGCTGAAACAGACGGGCGGTGCTGAATCCTTCGAGGATCAGCCCGCCTCTGCCCCGAACTCTCAACTACTTGCTGCCGATCCTCTCGCTATGCGCGCGCTTGTCGCCGATGCTGCTCTTCAAGCAGTGATGAGGGTTCCACCACAGCAGTTGCAAGAGGAAGGTATTTTCGACTTCCTTGGCGATGCTGTTAAGACCATTGCACCTATCGCCATGAGATTTGCTCCCACGGTTGCTAAGGCCATTCATCCAACCATTGGCAAGATTGTTGGTAGTGTTTTGGGACAGGAGTCCGCTTTCGATAGCGCGACTTCCAGCTCTGGGAGAAATAAGTCCAGGCTGGATGTACCTCGAGGCTTGAACCCTAAAAGAAGCCTTCAATCCCTCCGCGAAGGTGCTGAGCATGGAAATGGAAGCCGTGGCCGTGTCGGACAGACCGAGTTCTTTCACTACTAGGGGATGCGTCACTAGGAGATCTCCTTCCAGGCATTGAACTAGTTACAGACAAGTCGACCAGTCAAAGTCTAGCCGCATCACAGACGGATCGATGTTCATGAAATGGGTGATGGAGAAAAAACCAAGCTGATTTCCTTTCATCGTTTTTGAAGCACAAAATTGCCACTAATATTCCTTTCCCTCGTTGTACTACTGTTTTTGTCATCTATGTATACAGGTCTCACCAAAGTCGCTCTTTAAACATAGCTTTTCAGGGAAGCGAGCTAGTCTATCTTTACCTTCGTAATCCATAGATATCAACAAATCCATTCTCTCTTTCGAAAGTTCAGATGGGTCAAACTCCATTTTGTACGTGAGAGGCCGGAAATCAGGAATAGGTATCACTGATAACGACCAGATCTATGAACGGTGACGCGTCTATTATCGTTGCTTTTGATGATGTCCGGTGAGAGAAGTGTGTTCTTTAATAGGCTGTTCTGAAATGTCGCACTGAATACATTCCTGCCAAGCCTCCGAAGTTGATGTGAAGGAAATGCCGATATAAGGCTTAGCGTCGCGGGTCAAGTTCGGCTATATCCTACCATCTTGTCAAGTTAACTTTTCTACTTGAGTGCGAGAACCAACGATGGACATAAAGATTGCGATAGTTCTTTATAAGGGAGTTGATGTGGAACATTATTGATTCGGAATGGCTGTAAAGCCATACTTACTGTCGTTGTTGTCCGTGAAGTTGATACGCAATTGGGAATGCTGTATCTTTGGCTTACATATTGAATAATCCTCGCGATTATTGCTTTTTGAGAGTCAGTGTCCCAAGTCAGTTCATGGCTAAGTTTGATATGTGTTTTTCTCTCCCGGTTGCTTGGTAGTTTTACGTGAATCATTATCCTGCATTACTTTTCCTTGCAAAACATGTGCTTTACATTTTATCGACAAAAGGGTTCAAGTCGTTATGAATATTAGGAAACATGTTTCTGCCAATCTTCTTTCTTCCAGTTGTGCATCGTTGCACTTTTTCGCTAAACCGGAAGCGTCAGTCAATTTATATGAAGCTGTTTGTTCAGTGAAATTGATCTTCGCTATCTGCGTGTTCTTTGTCCGGACCTACTGTTCTGTCCAGCTCCGCTTTTACACGCATTGTCATTCCTTCAATTCACATTTCATGGTATCGCAACGCAGGTCTCCTCACCAGCTATTCTGTAAAAAGGCTAAATTCTTCTTTTATAACGTCCGAAATACTGAACAGAAATCATGGAAAACTCAACGATAGGCCTCCGCAGACGCTCTGTCCCCTCAGCTAGGAAATCTCCTCCTCCTCCTCCTCCTCCTCCTCCTCAAGCACCACCCTCAACCGTCGTAATTTCAAACGAAATCCCGCCTTCCATAACACCATGTCGCTGCCACTCCTCCGAGGCTCACGATACCGAAACTAGTATAATCTCTCGAACTATACAGACCATTTACCGAGACTTCCTTCTCATCTTGACTTTCTGGTACTGGGTTATCAAGATCCTCAGCCTTGTACTACTGGTACTGTTCCTCATTGCCCTTTTCAATGCTCTTCCGATGGAGACGAGAGCGAAAACGGCCAAGAATCTTTTTAGGAGCGTGACGGATTGGAGGCTAAGGAGAGAGGAGGCGGGGAATTGGTGGGTGGAGAAAGGTGCGGAAATAGCTACGGGGTTGTTTTTCTATGAGAAGGCGTTGTTGGATTGTGTCACTGGGCAGTGGGAAAGGTGTTGGGCTGTTTGAATGGAAGTGGGTGGATAGGCTTGGGTCGCGGTGACGTGGAGTATTCTTCTGGTTGGTTTCGGCCACTGGTGTAGCAGTTAGAACAAGTGGTCTTCGAGATGCTTTGTTATTGGCGTCTGGGTTTCTATTGGTACGGAAGGGCTTCGTAAATCTTACCGATGTCGATGTTTCCGGGTCAAAGCCAGCTACTGTTCAATTTTTGCGGTTTCCAATGCTCCTATGACTGCCGGCGTCTATGGGCTTGCAGTGTTCCAATTGAAGAAAAGGCGTACAAGATCCAGAACGACCAAGGTGGCCCAGTGATGGTTTTATATAACCACGTAACAAGCTGTGGTGGAAGGGTCATGGTTCCGATATACTGGAGAGCTTTGAAGCTGTCTAGGTTGATTTGTGAGGGATGACAGAATGTTATATCTCAGGTGCCGTTCTGCGCCCCTTGCTTGTGTATTGCAAGCGCAACTTACCTGTAGCCACCATTCTTTACGAGCTTCTTCGTACGAGCAACGTGTGAAGCATCTGACATCGTTATTCAGTGTCGTCTCTTGGGATTATTTTGAAGTCTAGAATACGGTTCTATGGCAAGCCCCAAGATCTTTCCAGGCTTAGCTGAAAACCTCAACGCCGCATCGGGAAGGCAATATAAGACATGTATGAAACTGAATGTGGCCTGGGATGGCAGTCCATGAGGTTGTTGCTTTGAATAAAAGAAAATTACAAAGTCGAATTGTTACACCTTGTGATATCGCTGTCGAGTATATTGCAATCGGAAGCAATAGCCGTCGGTGCTGCCCGCCTCTTCACGCTCTGCACTTCTTCCATTGCACCAGAAATTATGCTTTCCGTTGACTCGATAGCGGTGACGCCAAGGTTTACCCAAGTGGTCTGTGAATGGAACTCATGGATCAGCTTTGTAGCCGGCAAATACGTTGCCTTGAGAGCCCAAATCCAAAACCAGTGCCAGTCTTTTTTTGATCTTTGAGTCTAATATCTGGGTTATATGTGTATCACCATGCGCGTGCTTTGAGCGGGATTTGGTGACGGAGGAGATGACAGGACATATGATCGTATGTTACGCTAGATTACTGTACGCGGAAGGAGCGGCGGAATTATCAACTACACAGGCCACAATGGTATTTTGACCTGTCTTGAGACGGTGACCAGGGTCTTTACCCAGTAGTAGAGTACGAGCGGCACAATCAGCGGTTTCTTAAGAGCTCAAAGCTTCAATCAATAAAGCCCCAACCAAAATGCATCGCCATGGTAGCTGGTGGTCTTGTCTTCAGTGCCACGAAGCCACAGCAGCTACTTTTATTGACCGACTCCTTTTGCTGGTCAGGTAATCGAATAATTGCAGCTGCTATCATCACCTCGATACTTCGACGTTTGCATTCGAACAACATTTGGCGCCTGCTTGGCCTGTACACTTGGCTTTCCTAACCTCGGCTTGTCGTTGGTCTCTCGACGGAGATAATTACGGCATCCTAGATATCCTACGATATTTGGTGCGAATCGTCTCCCAGTGCTGGACTGGATTTCGACTCCAGAGACCCTCGACTCAAGCAAAGCCAGCAGAACAAGTAGTTGCCGCCAGAAAATATGCACGCGAGACCAAAGACTATGGCAATCTGACGATGATCAGCTTCTTTCCTGTACATATATTTTCGTCAGAGCGAAGTCGAGTCACCTGATTTCGACCCATTGTCCAGTCTCCTCGAGTTTTGACTGCTCTGGCAAATATCGATATCATCAAGCCTATCACGAATAGCAGGATAGCTATATTCGCCAGCATAACTGGCGTCTGCCACATCCAAAGCTGGCTGGTCTTCATCTTCACCTTATACCTGGCATGTCTGTGATGCCGGTGTAGGCTTACGCCATAGTCAGGATTGCGCTTCCCCAGGAGATGACGGACCTTAACCCATCCGTCCTCGCAACTACACAGGCGGCTGAGACCAATGGTTTGCTGACTGGCAAGGCTGATGGCTGTCAAGGCCAGAACCATTGCACTCGCCCAGCATGCCTCTGTCGTCCATGGATCGTCTTCGACAGAGTACCAAGAGAAAGCAGACGCAATAGCACCAGTCACCAGCGCACTCTGTAGCAAGCGTCAGGCTGGGGGGTTTTTTGCCACGGCGGACTGAGAAACTTTGTACGCGTACATACACTTAGACCGACATACTGAAGTTCCTGAAGCTTTCCCTCCGTCCATTTCTTGGTGAGTTCGTCGGCTTCTTTGTCATCGGCAGCATTGAGGAGATGAGTGACAGGATCGTGCATAGATGGCCATGTGGCAGTCACGACGATCCAGATTCTACCGAACATGATCGCGGATCAAATCAAGGACCAAAAGATCTGACTAAGTTACCGATGAAGAAACGAAGAATTTCACAGATATAAAAAGAGCGTGTTCATTCATTCTACGCGCTCAGCCTCAAGTAGGTCAATATGGTGCTTGCAGGGCCATTGAGGCTCCTGTCAACCAAAGCTTGTTACATCCCACACTTCGTACTAATAAGACAGGGACCGTCCGACCAATGAGATCGGTCAGCCCCAGATTGCACATCTTATTGCATCCTTTAATTTCGTCATATATATCCCAGACTTCGCGTGTTCAATACAGGGAACGGACTCCACGAGCTTGTAATTTGAAGCTGTTGATCGCGAATATATTTGACGAACTTCCTTTACTTGCGTGGAGTATTCAATACACCCCTCTCCTGGCCCGTGTGATTGATTCTACCAATCAGCGAGAACAATAAGGTGTGGGGGCGAAAACTACTGCAGCTGCGAAACTGGCACCTCTCGTGGGCTTAGCTACGGCGTCTGCATTTGCGAAGCCGGCAATACATGGGCCGGCTGAGGCTGAGCTACGGCACCTCTACTTCTCTCTACGTCATGAAATACTTGATAAATCGCACTGTTCAAGAGCGATGTGAGGTGAGCAAAATGGCATTGTGCCCACACGATGAACGTGCATTCCATGACTAGCTAGTCTCTCTCTACCAGTATCTACATCGAAAGGCCGAAGGACTCTACGAGTACATGATGTTCCCAAGCTCAGCGAAAGCTAGTACAAATCGCAATGAAGACTCCTTACTATCTCGGCAACTTTACGGCTGCTCAACATACAGGTATTCAGGACGATGACCAGCTCAGAGAGCGTATGCTGGAGCATCGGCTTGCCAATCGAGATGATGTGCGGGACATCTATGTTGTTACTGCAGCTCCTTTTGTTGATCGGCTAGGTGGATCTGTCGGATCTGTCGGATCAGACCTGGTGGACAAGGCGTCGAAGAAGAGTAAGAACGACCTATCTTGGGCAATGCACTGGGCCATCCAGGTAGGCGACCAATTCTTCGAGTTACAGCGAGGTTATCCAGATCCAATGCGCACCGGCCTGAGAGTATCAACATGGGATCTGGAGAAGCAAAATAACATAGTCAAACGTTATCGCCAAGGAGTCACTGCCATGACAAACCAAGAGATCAAGGAGGTAGGCCTAAGTCATTTTTCCCGCTTGGAACGAATAGACATCAACCTGTACGGCGTATGGTGCAATAACTGTCAAGCGGCTGTTGATCATATGCTCCGCGATATTGGAGGCCTTCTCTACTATCGATCGAAGCTCGAATCCTTACAGGAGATGGTTAGACAAGCCTTCTACGACTCCGTCCTACATATTACGAGACTATATGGCCGCCACCGAGGATGGAATGAAGAGGTCATCACCAAAAATGCAGAGGTACTGCAGCATACGCTGCATTTGATGACATCGCGTTCGAAATACCCCAAACGGCATTGGATTCAACAGGATATCGAATTGGCTGAAGGGGTGTCCAAGAAAGTTTGCACTATTGGGGATCATTGGTTTCTAAGCGTTTTGGAATCTTCCCTTTCGCTTAGGAAAGGCGCTGAAGAAATGTACGTTCGCCGTGGGGCAGATGGTAAGCCGGAGCTAAATTTTGATGCCGTAAGAGATGCCACCAAAGGTATATTTGATGAAAACGAAAAAGATTGGCGTAAAAGCTGGCTCAAAGCAATGCCATGGTTGACCGCGGGCTTTGCACTGGGAACTACTCGGTGGGCGGCTGCCATCCTCTCCATCGCCTGTCGTCAAATGTCAAAGTTACATGAAGATGAGGTGGGATTAAAGGCAGGCTTGGAGACTTCCTTGACTGGACTGGGCGTCTCTCCAAAACCTGAAACTGGTCTACCAGCCACGTCGAGACCTCGAAATGCTCGACGAGGCACTGACGGACCGAGGAGGATCAGATCTAGAAACATCTCAATTGATGATAAACTTATCGTGCGATGGGAGAGACGCCTTACAAGCAAGGGCGTGCCATACTTCTACGACCATGTACAAAAGACATGGACGTGGGATGCGCCTGACCTGCAAGAAAAGTATTTGAGGATCACAGACTTGCCTCTTTCAAAGAAGTGGGAAGAAAAGCATGAAGAGGATCATGTATTCTATGTCAACCGGATTACCGGGGAGACGACTGATGTGAAACCTGGCCCTTCGGAAATTTGGGCGCTCAAGAAGAAAGCCAAACCTGACTGGGTTAAATCTACCGTCATGGCTCTTCCCTGTGGATGGGAAATGCGACGTACCGAGGAGGGTGAAAAGTATTATCTTAATCACAACGTCGACCCACCAAATTCTACAGAGCATCATCCGATGAGGCAGGAAATCGAAGATGAACGGCGGATACTTCTCCCCGAATGGAACGTCGAATGGGATGATGATCGAGGCAAGAAGTACCGCAATATTCGATCAGGCGAAATTCGTTGGAAGGCAGTTGACGGGCCTCAGTACATATCGACTGGTGACAGGGTGAAGATTAATCTCTCCAGCTCTTCAGATGGGTTTAGAGAACCGCTGCCCTCGGGATGGACACTGATGGTCAGAGACGATGGGCAAAAAATCTACAAAAATGGGAAGATAGGTAGGGACAGAGTGGAGAGAAGGAATCATCCTCTGACGGATAAGAGGAAGAGGCTTATGCCCGAGTGGGAAATGCGATATACGCCCTACAATAAGAGATATTGGGTTCATTATGCACCCGACGGTCGAGGTACCACCTGGTGGGCTAGAAATAGACTACTCAAGAATACATCTCTGAAGAACAATGCTAGCGGTTGGAAGCTAGCTAAAAACGGGGTCGATTGGGAATGGTTCGAAGGTGGAGATGTCCAGCATTCAGAGCTCCCTGTACTTGACCTTGATGACCCGGCAGAGATAGAATTTCGAGAGTATCCTTTCATTCTGCCAGCTCAACTAACGACACTAAATGGAGATTTTATTGAACCATTACCAGCGCATTGGGTGAAAAAGAATTCAGATGATGGGAACACGTACTACTGGGATTTTAAGAATGAGGTTCGGTCCGAAGAACATCCTAACGAGGAGGACAGAAGGAATTTACCTGCGCTATGGTCAATGCGATATACCCGGCACGGAAGACAGTACTTCATCCATCACGACGATGGCTCTACCTGGTGGACTCACCCTCGGGAAGACAAGCACAAACAAAACCTCCGCGCGCGACCTGGCCAGAGTCAAGACGGTTGGAAGATCTCAGAAGACGGTAAGAGCTGGGAAAGGTTTGAAGAACACCTGGATGCTCAGCATACCGAAGAAGCCATGGAGTCTTTATCACCAAAGGAGTCTATGGATACTGATATAGCAGAATATCATCATAGCCCAGACACATGGCGTTCACTATCTTTCACCCGCGAATGGCTCAAGAGCGCAAATTCCAACGAAACCATTGCAAAAGTAATAGACCACATTCCGCAAACCCCAAAATTGTTCAGGAAACACAGGGATTCGCCAAGTATGGATTCGATTTCGGAGCGAAGTCCGCATGATTGCGTAAAAGACGAGGGCTACGGGAAAAAGTTCGGCGTGGACCCGCCTATGATGACCGAGGAGCCACAGACAATGAGTGACCCAAAAATCGTGAGGGATCAACTGTCTCATAGGAAATCATCATCGATCACGGAGTCTTTACGTCAGAATTCATTTTCGAAAGAAAACATAAAGACTTGGGCACAAGGCCGAGACCCAAGGGCACTGTTCAGGCAGATGGAGTATCCTTCAAGCTTGACTTCAAACATGTTCAAGAAATCGCAGGAGATCATAAAAGCAGAAGTACCAGCTAAGGAAGAACAACCAGCAGATACGAAATCTATGCATAAGCAATCAAGTCAAGACTCTTCGGCAGCGAGCCTACTAGCGGATGATATAAAGACGAAATGGGATAGGCGGACTCCGAGCTTCTTTGGGCGCAAAAAGAATCGAGAGACCGAGAGCAACGAGAGCGGATCAACTGTCACGAAGAAGGAGGACCTGGAGAACGATATCGAACGAACGGTGGAGGGTCTAGGGATCTCGGGTGCGGAGCAAATCGACTCAGGGACAGGAGTTGTGGTGCTTGTGCCTACAGAAGAGGAGGGTGCTGGCATAGGCGTACACGAGAGGACGCAAGGCAAGGACGACACAGGTGATCCAGGTTGTAAACCAGTCCCGGTGGAGCAGCCAAAGGGATAGCAAACTCGAGGTATCGAGGTGCGCGGCCCGCCTGGGAGTGACGTATAGAGGGCGCTATGGTTTATTGGTTGACTCGTGGGTACTGCCGGAATGACCATGGTCCTTCAACATCACCATCCAAACCAGAGGTTCCGTGAAAAGAAAGGGGGCGTACTATGTCGGAGGTGGCGTATCTTGAAACAGGAGAATGGTATCAAGGGTCTCTGGGAGTTGTTTGTAAGGAAATCTGGAAAGGTACATAGCAGGCGCTTGATATAATTGAATTTCTCTCATGGCTGAATCGAAAGGCAATGACGTCGTTTCTACGACTGAGGCAGAAAAAGTAATTGATGAAGCGATAGTTGACGTGTTGGTCGCTCCTTCCGCATTGGGGGACAGGGGGCAGAAAAACATACTTCGCTTTCTTCTGGATTTTGGGTTTCAACTTGCTCCATATCGTCTACGCTGTCAGACACGAAACCACTTCCGAGATTCTTCCAATGCTCCTTGAGTTCATGATCTTATTCTCAAAGAAGCTTCTTCACTCGGCATCAGGACACTCTTTGGAGTGGAGACGCACAAGGAGGGGCAGAATGCATCCGGGAATTCTCACAATTTCCACAATACTGTGATCTGGATAGTCAGTGCTTCTCAACCAACGCATACATAGTCCCTGCATGCCATAAATGTGAGTGGACCCCCAAATCTCGACTGAAAAGTGGCTTCAATAGCGCCATCTCCACCCGAAATAGCCACCCGAATCGGGACAACTTGCCTCTCCAAATTTCGACAAGCGCTGAAAGCCAACCCAGGAACAGCAACCAAGAGTGTCCACCCACGCCAACATCTCGAACTGGGTCCATAATCGCCCATGCTTCTGATGGCTTGCCGCACCGACGGCATGGGTGCTTCCCACCTGGGACGAAGACGTCGAGATTGCCTTTCGTTCATTTCATTCCTTGGCCTGCTACATAAACCCTGGTCGGCCCCTATGGTACTCCTCCTACCTATTTCGATATGGCACCACACCGAGCATTCAGTTTTCCCCTCTCTCACAGCGAAGAAATCTCCAGAATACCACCCTTTGATGTGAGCGCAAAAGACGTTTCGAAGCTACGATCATGCGACGCTTTTCAAATCATCAGAGAAATTCTAGTGGGCCAAGAGCAACAAGGGTGAGGAGACCTCCGCGTCCACCGACAAATCAATTGGCTATTCTAACAGTACTGCAGGTTCTGCGATCAGCATTGCACCGATTGCCGCGAAGATAAGGAAGCTTGGCTGCTCCAGCGAGACGTCACATACGCCCTCATCGTTCCTGTCCTTGAAATCTACCGTCGTGCCACACAAGTTGCCAGAGCTCTACTTGGTAGTCGACACATCTTCGATCTTGAACTGGTCTTTCGAGGAGAGGCAAGAGGAACATTTTCATGGCTACAATGCTTCATTATGGAGGAGGAGGACTGGTGCTTGACGAAAGGCTGCCCAGGTACGTACCGATTGGTCGTGAGCTCCTTCACCTCCACTACAATTCTAATGATCTCACAGCCTGCGTCGTTAGCTATGCCATACAAGCGGAACCTACTATCCGAATGATCCTCCTTGCCTGCCGTCTTTCCTCGTCGCTGCGAGAACAACGCAACACTTCCCACCTGCCCCTGCTTGACTTCTGGTCCGGAGTGATGCAGAAAGCCCTAGACGAAGATCCTTTCTGGGGCCCCGGCCTGTGGAAGGACTTCGAGGCCAGAGCCGCAGTACTAGAAAAAGGGATCGAAGAATTAGTCAGTCAATGCATCGAATTGGCGCCACTTGCAGCCAGCGCAGCACAGGCTGACGACACTCCCCCCACGTCCCCGAAGCACGTTTTCCGCAGACCTCCACAACCAATCGCGAAGGAACCGACGCACTGGATACCCAACATCGTGTCCGGCTGCTGGACTACCCTGTTGGCTGATGCAGCGGAGGCTAAACGTATCGAGGCTTGTCCGGACGACCTTCCGTCTCGTCCCCTACTTTCTCGATGGTTGACTGGGTAGCGGGTGCCTCGATGCGTGGCGGGATGCTAGTCTTGTGCAGAGCGCACGGCCCTCTTACAGATCTTTCTTTGGAAATTTGTCGTTACACGTTCTGCATTGGTGGGCCGGGAGTGGAACAGCGGGTCATCGGTATGGGAAGGGACGGAAGGATACATCATTTGGGAATTCCGAAGGAGGTTTTGGCAGGTTGTTATTGGATATGATACCCCAACCCGGAGTTCGGATCTGGGTTTCGTGTGGCGTTTGTCGTTGGGCATGAATATTGGGTTTTGGTGACGGTATTTCGATTCTCTTGCCCTGCCGATACTTTTTCTTGTTTTCTTGGGAAATTTACTTTCGGAAAGAGCAATATTATCTTTGGGAATTGGCAAGTGCAATCAATAATTTTTCGGTCTTTCCAAGGGGTACACAAAGGACAAAGATTAGTTCTAATTTCCCCGGATGTTATTTCCTGAATAGCGTCATAATATCTACTTTGTTCATTCATTCACTTGCACTTGGCAATAATCATTTTTTTATGAGAAGACAGTAATTTGGAATAATTTTATTCAACATTTATGGGTCACGCGACCTCTTTCCTTGATTGGATCTCACCGCTGCTTCCCGAATACTACTTCTTTCCGATTGTCGTTGACGAGAGAAGGCAATTTCGTTCCTGGAAACCGGAGACTTTATCCCCACCAGCGAGCACAACCCCCCTGCTCCAAGTACTGTCACTGAAGATCTGGACGTGTGGATGCATCCCTCCCTCCACCATCAACCACCCCCACCGCCATGCCCCGATCTCCACAATCCCCCCGCCGCCCATCTGCGCCGCAACATGCAGCTTCTAGCCCGCCTTCTATAACTTTACCTCCGCTTTCGAAAGCCACGACGGTAGCGACGACGGGATCGAGTAAAGAATTTCTGGATGGGAGTCGGGATGATGGGGGGTTGAGGTGGACGAAGGAGAATGAGGAGAGGTTGGTGTATGTTCAGGGGAAGTTGAAGGAGGCCCAAGCGGCGTGGAGTGAGGAGCAGGATCTTTGGATTGATGAGGTGCGTTTGATCTTGTTTTTGGTTTTTGTTTGGTTTTTGTTAGGGGGCGGTGGGAGGGAGGGGGGGAGGGAACGGGTGTTGTAGGCTGTTGGAGAGGATAGATCATTCTCTCCAAACGCTCCTTTCCCTTCGTGACTTTCTTCACTTGTGTCATGATCTTTGTATCATCGATGATATGGGGGGGGGGGAGGGGCTTGCCTTGCTGGTCGTACTCCAATCGAATTGTTTTGTGTGCTGTTCTTCTGTAGAGAAATGTTGGGTGGGATAGGCAGGAAGGAAGCTTGATTCATGCTGACGTAAAAACGGTCCAGGTCCTCCACCTCGAAGAACTCAAACGCTCGTGTCTGAAAGCGGAGAAGAAATTGCTGGCTATGGGGAAGAGAAGGGGCAATAGCATGGCTGGATTATTGAAGAGGCCGAGTTGGGGGAAGAGTGGTATGAAGATGGAGGATGGGGGAACGAGGGGCGCTGCTGGTGTTGGTGACGATGATGAAGGAGATGAGGATAGTGATGAGGATGGCGACGAGGAAAATGGTGCTGAGGTTGGTAATCCTGCTCTTCCTTAGTTCTTAGTTCTTTTTTGATATTCTTCCTCCGTCATCGTTCTCCATATCGTATCAGTCTCTTTTACTTTCACCTTTTTCCCCACCAGTCTCCCCTTCTCTCCATCACCAAGCGTCACAAAAACACAACTCACTCAACTGACCCCCTCCTTAACCTCAGGTATCCACGAAAACCACCCCTCGCCGTCCCTCTCTTTCTACCCTTTTCCGGCGCACCATGTCCCTCGGCTCCAAGAACAGAAGCAGAAGCCAAAGTCGCCGCAACACACTTGATGGAGAACAAAGCCCTCGTCCTTTACTGACGACGAGTCCAGAGGGGAGTTTCGAAGGGTCGGGAGCGGAGGAGAAGGGAAAGGGTAAGGGTAAAGGGAATGTATTGAAGAGGAGAGGATCAGGACGGTGACGTGATAATTTGGTTTTGTTTTGGATTTTGTTTGCAGGATGGTAGTGTCGTCGACGTGATATGCACGGAGAGGGTAGATGTTGATGATGAGGTATGATGACGCTAATGGCGGAAGGGAATGCTGCAGCCTGGAGTGTGGGAAGATAGTAGATTTCTCGAAGGGAGGTTAAGGCTTCAAGAGAGACGTGTATGCTTAGCGAAAAATGATTTTGGATTTTGGCTTACGTTTCATGACGACGATATTCCAATGACAATCAGGAAGGGATGATCGCTCATCAGCGCTTAGCTGCAGAAGGTAAGAGTGAGTGTATGAAAAGACTGAACGTGGGCGATGTATTGTACGTAAGTATATCAATCATTTTCATTATTGAGTTTTGAAGAAGATACCCACGTGCACTCATCGGTAGGCCAGAGATTTTCTGACATCCTCGGCTTGCATGATGCATTAAACGCCGCTGCCGTCTAAAACAATTTTCCCTTCATATTGCGGCGTAAAATAGATAACAGAGAATAGTAGAACAATCGAGACACACACATGGAAGAGTCCAGCACTGGGTATACCATATCCATTTCCACCCACATTACCATAGTACGCCCACCCCTTGTCCCTACATCCATACCTCTCAAGCCCTCAGCGGCCAATTTTCCATAACGGGTACGACCATCCCCATTCGCCGTTCCTGGTCGATCGCGCTGTACACCCCCGTTGACGGAGTACTCGAAATCGTTGCCGGAACCGATAAACGGTATTTCGGCTCTCCAAACAGTGGCTCCCCAAACAATGGCTCCTCCTGAGGCCCTTCTTCCTTCTGTTTTCCTTTCTCAGCTCTAACACGTGCTTGTTCCATATCCTCGTCCTCGCAACGACATCCACAACCAAGCCCGCTGACTTCACCCAATGCACGTTTCACGTATTTTCCCACCCTCCTCTCCAATTCGCGGGCAGTATGCCTTTCTGAGGCTTGATTCCTCAGCCCCGCTTCGGTGCTGTGTACCACGCCTCCAACCGACCTCCAAAAATTACCTCCAGTCCCTTTACCCTTTTGATCTTTCTTCTCTCTTTCTTTCGCATCCTTCATGAGAAGTTCCATCCACGTCCCCACTTCGTGAAGGTTGGCATGGAAGCTGGCGTCTGCTGGAGCGCCGCCACGGCCGGCTTGCCGATTATGCCTGCTGCGATGGGTGGCAAATGATTTTGGACCATAGCCAAGAAGAAGAGAAGTTAGATATAGGATGACTGTGGAAAGAGAGAAGACGTCTGCGGGTGTGGCAGCAGGAGCGAAACTTTCGGATGGTGAAAAGGTCGTAATGAGGGTTTTCTTCGGGCGAGAGTTGGAGGAGCTGTTAGACGAGGATGTCGTTGTAGTTGCTGACCGGGCACGTTGAGTGGTGAAGAACGGAGATGGGCGCGTAGTGGGTGGATTCGTGGCAGGTCTGATACGTCTCGCTGTTCGGCTTCCACCCAAATGGATTGTCTTGTCGGGCGCCGTCTCGTAGACGGACGCTTTACGTCGCCAATTCTCAGGAGCGGCATGCTCGTAGATCTCGGTGCGGTATGCCTGCCCCTTACCTTCGGCAACATCAAGAGCATTGAGTGCGGCGAAGTTGGCAAGGTAGATTGAATTGTTGCTATCGATAGTAACATTTGAGGGTCTGATGTTTTGATGGGTGAAGTCATGGTCGTGTAGGTAGGCAAGGGCAGACACAATGCAGTGCGTCCACCGTAACAATGTTTCACGTCTCTGCTGCTTCTCCAAGCTCTTGAAGAATTTGGGTTGATCGTCGAGAAACTGTTTTAGCGTGAGTTCGGTGACTGGACATAGAAGCATGTAGCTGTAGTCTTGCTGGGTGTAGGTAGCCCAAACGGAGACGAGGTGGGGATGCTTGAGCGATTGGAGCGCTTTGAGGTGCATGACAAAATGTACCCGATCCACGCCATTGTCCCCTGAAGTTGCTATCTTCTTTCTTGTATACACCTTCTCGTGCACACAGACCCGGTCACTGGTCTGACTGGCGCCGCCGAGACTGCCCTTCCTGCCGTTTCGCGGCTCCAATGGGACAACCTCATCCGCGCCAAAGTCTTGATGCCCACCTGGTATCAGCTCTTGGACTAGTACGCTATACTGCTGACGATAGAATTTCTTGTCGAGAGTTTCGGACTTAGCACCAAAAAGGTTGAGGTCGTACAACGCTTCCTCGGACAAGGGAAGATCGTCATCATCGAGACTCTTGTCGATGAGCTGGAAGATTCGCTCCGGGACACCGATGAAGTTGAGAATGAGGAAACAACGGCGGCCTTTCTCAAGGATCCAGTCAAGGTATGTATCGTCAGTCAGACCATCCCCGAAAGCCAGCGGGTGATGCAGGGCATCCTGGAATTTTCTTGACCCGATCTCTCTGCTGATATAATCCCGAGTGACTGTAGTCTTAATCCTCACGTCTGTCCACCACAAGGTCATAATCGGGTATCAATGAACATTCTCGTTGACGGCGGCCGCGGTTAGGAGAGGTTGATGGGTGTGTCAGGAGCGACATGGCTGAGATAAACGATATTATGGGAAGGCAAACTGAGAGAGGACCAGGCGATTGCGGCAAATCAGCAAATACCCGGTAAGAGCGAGGACCCGGACATGAAAGTTTGACATCTGGCTGCACGGTAGATGATACGCCATTAGCTCCATTCCCCCGTGCCCCCCATGTGCTGAGGGAAGGCCGGCTGCAGATAAGGCGCATGGTAATGGTGGGTGGAGGTTGCGAACGAGAGGCAGAATGATGGTGAGGGCGCCTAGAGTGGAAGCCACAGGATCCGGACACCGTTAAGCCAATCCGCAACAGGCTCGTGCTGTAGCCGAAAGTCTGGTTGGAATCTCCCAGCTCATCCTTGGACTGAAGCTAAGATCGATGAGCAGGCCACGCTATGGGTTACCAGCGTTCGCTGATATTACTATATATTTGCTGTTTCTGGAGAGGTTTGGCTGACTGCCTCGGACCTTTTGCCATTCAGGAAGGCATCGCATGATGCATCAATATGCATGCTGCGCGCAAAGTGTCGGAAGTAGAGTAAGCTTATGTCGAGTTTGGCCCTTGAAGGCCGCAGGTCTCAAATCGCTTCTTCTTGCTGCCTCAGATGGCTGGGATGGTTTGGGGATGGGCGGAAGTGGGGGATAGATCCGAGTGGATGAGGGGAATGTCAAGATAAGAGGAACCCTGCTGTCGATCGATCACGCATCATTATCAGTGCGACGGAGAAATTAGTACTGCAATTACTTTAGCAAGAAGGCTCAGCCTTCGCTTGACCAGCTCCTGATCCGGGGAACCCTGCCAACCACTTATCGACAGTTTCAAATCGTCCATGCTTTAGCAGTCGGGTCAAGTTTAAGTAAACCACTAGGTTTAGCGAGGTCGGTGCCTACAACAGTAGTGAGCAGCAGCAGCAGCTCACTGTCTTGGTATACCAGGTTGCAGAGATCAGGCTGCCACGAGGATGTCATCTACTACAGCGCTTGAGACAGCCTAGGGACAACCGACGAAAAGCTATATTCGCCTACCTATACACGCAAATTTCGCTTGAAGACGCGTTCAACATGCTAGACAGAAACCTCGTCAGCTACTCGACTAATTCAAGGCAGCAGTCTATACAAATGAATGCACTCAGCTTAGGGCGGCTGTTTGCTCGGGCATTGTTCTGTCTATACTCTCCTGGGACTGTACCTGAGTGCACATTTTGAGATACATGATGAAGATTGTTATCGTTGGAGGTGGTATCAGCGGCCTGGCTTGCTATCTGTTCCTTCAGAAGCACTTACTAGCCATCACACCAAACTCAATCGAATGGGAGATCATCATTCTGGAAAGCCACGCATCTGCTAAACGAGATGAACCTTCGGCCGCCGCTGTCAATCAGTCGGCTGCGAACAATATCGGCGCCGCTGTGGGTATTGGTACGGACACACTTAGAATTCTGCTGGAGTAGGTAGATTACTCATTGATACAGCTCCCAATGGACTATCGGTGCTTCGAGATCTGGACGAGGCTATCTTCGCTGAAGTCGCCAACTCAGCCTATCCAGTCTCCCACTTCCACCTGGCCAGCGCTCGTGGCCACTCTCTTGCTCAGATTTGTGCTACAAATCAGAGTAACCCAGAGCTGCACACTCTGCTGATCGGTCGCCACCGCTTATGGGAATGTCTTCGCGCGCACGTGCCCGATGACGCTATTGTTGATCATAAGCTGGTTGCGAGCATAACCCATACGGAGCACCATCGCCCCATAGTCAAGTTTGCTGATGGATCGGAAGATTTGGAGGCAGATTTCATCATCGGCGCAGACGGTGTCAAGAGTGTGGTGAAGAAGTCTGTTACGGGTGACGGTAAGACTGACAAGTATCCCCCCTTCTTCGAGTAAGTATATGACTTGTTTCCGTCTGTCCGGCTGTTTTTCACCTATCTCAGTGGCTTGGTTGGTGTGGGTGGGTTCATCCCATCCTCACTTCTTCCGGAGAACGAACCGCGCGGAAGGATGACGGTCACTTTTGGGGGCCATGGCTTTTTCGGCTATGGCGCCTCTACTATAGCTCCCCAGTCCAATCATTTCGCCGAATGTACAGCCCCGATGGGCGATGAGGCTGCTTGGTGGTCCACCTATGAGGTTCGCAATCTTCCTGACAAGAGAGACTTTGACAACGAAGATATTGTTCGACAGCTCAGGAAGCGCCATGCGGGGTGGACGGATCCAGTGATTCAGAAGATTGTCGATACCGCAGCCGTCGAGTCTATTTGGCCAACATTGCTCATGCCAGAACTACCAACATGGCACGCACGTGGGATAGTGCTCATAGGTGATGCCGCCCATGCTATGCAGCCAAGCTCAGGACAAGGAACATCACAAGGACTCGAAGATGCCCAGGTATTGTCAATGCTCCTTGCTCACTACCTGGAAAGACATTTTTCCAGAGCTGCGTCTCGAGTTGGACGCGAGGTCCCTGCAAGCATAGACGAAGCCGTTGACCAAGCAAGCAAGAAGTACTTTGAAATGCGGAGACCAAGAGTCAAGCGTATCGTCGATCGTGCCAAACAGATGGGGGACACTAAGAGGAAGAAAGGTCTTTTCGAAGAATATTTCCTCTACATGATTCTGTGGATCATCGGTGAGCTTACAATCTGCGTTTCCCCATAAGCATGGCATATATCATCCCGGGATTGCTAATGAGCCTGTCAATCTTTAATCAGGGAAATTCCCGATCGATTCTTACACTAAACAGCTGTACAACGACCTACCGGTGGATGCGACCAAAAAGTTCGTTGAAAACGACAAAATGCCAGCACTCACTATTTGAGTGAATCCTCTTATCCAAACATAGCTATACCCTATTCATCGGTTGATTGTATCGTTGCCTCTTAATCAGTCTGCTTAGTATACCGAATGTATATGTCTCGGTAAGTCAAGCGTATGTCCAATCAGACATCCATAATTCACGATTCATGGTTCTTGATGTAAAAAAGTCTGGCTGCAGGGTAAACCAGCCAAACAAGCTTCAAGCAACCTCGAAATGGATGCTTCGTAAAAAACTGATGATCGACATGGGTGCTTGAAGGACGGGTATCGCGTGAAACTACATTCTAAAGAACAATTTCGGTCTGAATATTATTTTTCGCTTGTTTATGTAAAGCACGTGGTTCCAGTGAGAGTTCTAGACGACGCGGTGGGTTTTCCGAAAGTGGACAGATAGATGCAACTTCTTTTGCCCTTTCCCCTGTACCACAAAGCCAAAATGGTCACCAATTTTTGGAAACATACCCGGCCGGCCCTGGCCGATTTGAGCACGTTTCCTTCGTTTGGACTTCTTTTGGTTAGTAGTGGCTTTCCTTGACCGGCAGAATTGAGTCTTTTGTTTCGATTTGGCTTCTGCAGTTGTAATATTCGCGGTACTCGTACGCGGAAAGGTTTCTCTGTCTCAACGGTTGCTAGAAGGCTTGAAGCGTACCAGAGAAGTCCTGTGCTTCGCGAGTGCTTTGTGAAAAATTAATGTGTCATTATTTTTGATGAGCAAATTTTCTTTCTTCCATCTAATGTCTTGGTCAGACCGTTCCATTCTTTTCTGTACTTGAAAACAGTTACTCTTTCAAAGACTTTAATCTTGTTCCAATCTTCCACTAATCTCTCCACGCCATCCCATTCAACCATCCAGCATGACCCTCCACGTCTCCACCTCCACCGTCCTGGATACCTCCCTCGCAATCCTCAGCACCACGACAATCCTGATCCTCCTCCTCATCGCTCTCGTATACATAAAAGAGCATTACCGTCCGCCCTCTCAACGTCCCCTCTTCACATACTGGCTCCTCGCACACCGCCTCCAAAACTACCTCGCCCTCCTCAACATCGCCGAGATCCTATTCCTCCTCACCACATTCCCCCTCGTCAGCATCGACCGCGCCCATCTATGCCAGACGGCGCTCAGGGGACATACATGCCGCGGGCTTAGGGATACGTGGAAGGGTGTTGCGAGCGGTCTTGCCGTATTGTCAGTCTGCTGCGCGGGGTTGGGGTGGCCGGTGTTCCTGTACTTGTACAGACGTTACAGAACCCCCAGTTTACGGGACCGTGATGTCCTGAACAACCGTCCCTACGCCCTCACGATCGCGCATATCTTCCTCCAGTCCTCCTCGGTGCTGACGCTCGTATCCTCCTTCTCGGAGCTCTTCTTCCCCGCTGGGAAGACGTATGCGGCGCTCCGATGTTCCATGTTCACGGGTGCGTTCGCAATCTTACTTTTCGATGTTGGGTTGATGGTGACGTTTTGGGGGGTTGTGAGGTATCACTTTTCGATGAGGGTGGTTAGAGAGCAGGCCTGGGAGAGGAGGTTTACGACTTCGAGTAGGTGGGGTTGGGGAAGGGGCGTTGCGGAGAGGGTGTGTTATAGTGGGAGGGTGGGGGAGAGGTTGGTGGTGCAGGTGGACTATCTCTTGAATGCTGCGTGGGAGCGTGAGAGGAGGAGGTGAGGGGAAGTGTTGGCGATTCAGGTATCTTTGGATAATATCTTTGGTCAGCTGTTTTAGATGAGGTGTTGAATAATGAATGATGTTATTACCCACTTGATACGTCCACAAGGTTCACATTATCGAATGGATGAAGCAGGTTGTAGTGCAACGATTTGCTGATCACCTCGTTGGGTAAGACATCGATGTATCTATATCAGCAGCCCTAAGAAAACAGCTCTTGATGGTTATCACGGAAAGCGAAACATCGATTTACTATAAACCAAAAGAGCGTTGTATTGACATCGTAGATCTTGTGTATAGCTTGACACTTCTACTGACCTGGTCGCCATATCCGGTGGCTTAAATGCTTATAAAGTGCATACAGGACCTCCAATATCATTTTGTCAACCCAGAGAACTAGAGAGCCATGGACTCTGTTGTAGACGTAAAAGGTGTTGATCTCCATGGCAAAACTGCATCTCAACACGAAAGGCACGTGACTCGAAATGTGGTTGCTCTCACTCCTTCACTGGATGTTTATTCAGGGAGAGACCACTTCACTTTACCCGAGGTGATCTTGATGCATGCTCCCAAACTCACAACTGCTTGATTCCATCGTTTTGTATAATCTGTATCGCATCCCATCGCTGTAGTCGCTAATTGAAAGGTATACCCACTAAAGCCTTTCCTGTCATCATTGTACATTGAGAGAGAGATACATCGAAAGCAGCTGTGGTAGACCGAGAGGCATATTTGTGACGTGTTGACTACGTACTGATAAGAGAGGTAGAATGGCGCCTTTACAGCACTCGAAAGCGAAACGCCGCTGGACATTGACGAGAACTCGCGGAGCAGAAGAAGAAAGTTCTTCGGAAGATTATGGACAAGAGATTCTACCCACCATTGACCCAGAAGCCCTTGCAACCCTACCGCCCGCCGACCAAGAAAAGTTCAAGGAGATGCGTAAGAAAGACCGCAAAAACGTTATAGCACGATGGAGAAAGGAGGGAAAGCCTGTCCCAGAATCATCCCATTCCAACACTAGCGCAAGCACCGAACCATTTGTCCAACGTCCATCATCAGCCCCCCAGTTGCCCGAATTGCAAATGGATGTGACAAGAGATACATGGAGTACAGCAATAGAGAGTGGCAGTCAAACTCGTGCTATCAACGATATTGAAACTCATGAGCAGAGCCTTGGCATAGGTCCGTCTGAAGTTCGAGCAAGACAGCACTCGCGTCACGGATTCCCTCCACGATTTGCAACACATCACAATCGGATTCCTACTCACCCCACCACCGAATCTGAAGAATCTGCAACACATCACAATCCGATTCCTGTACTTTCCACTTCTCGTCACGAAGACGCTGCAGCACATGACGACGAGACCGCTGCAAATTCCTCTCTTGAACCCGAACAAAGCGACGAGACCAACCTTTGGCTGCGTGTCATCAGCAAGGACCATCACAAGCGTGGCAGACGCCGTTTTCGAGAACCATTGCAGCATCAGACGAGCAGTACAGCCGGCAAAGGACCAAGTGCAGGTCATCAAGCTGAGCAATTAGCCACGAGTGCTTCGCGAATGGAATCGACTTCCGAGGATTTGGCTTTCAGCAATCGCTATCCTGGTTCGGTGATGACGCTGGGTGAATCAAGTGCAAGCGCCGTCATGACATTCGGACCCACTGGCGACACTCCATCAACGGGGTCCGACCAACATGATGAAGACCGGGAGGGCGAAACTGTGGTGCAGAGGAGAATGAGAGAGATTCGAACGCAGGAAACCTACTTGCAGCGCATTGACGACGACCGAGATCGCGACTATGCTCGTTTCCGTGGCTTAGGTCCTGTGCCTCCAGGATTGGCGCTCTTTGCAAACGCTCCGTCAGACTCTGAGCGGGCGCATGCTCGTGCAGCAGGGAACGTGAACAATGCGCTGGGATCACGAGGAGAGGCAGCAACGCCTGGTCAGTGATATCTTTATCAAACCGCTATATCTTGTTAACAAACGCAATAGCAGATGCTCTTGCCGCCGCTCGAACCGCTGCCATTACCGAGTCTTCCACGGGCACTGGGGTCAACTTTTCAGAGGCTCATAGAGACCTCTTCGTACGGCCAAGCCCATCATCTGGGCGGAAAATCTCCCCCGTACAATCCAGTCCGCCCAGTCAAGAACAGCCGGCAGGGCAGCCGCAAGAGGAGATGGGGACCGTCAAGTCCAACCCCATCAAACGCATCGTTCAGAAGATCGGGGCCAAGATCAAGAACGCGTTTAGGAGCAGGGAGGAGTGGGCTGGGGTACCTACAGCAAGTCGTCGCGCCAGTCAATTCCGGGCGCACGACGAAGCTCAAGTCGGGACGGCGACAGCCGTCACCTTGACTCCTGTGAGGGCTCCACAGCCCAAACAGGCACGGCACCTCCGTCGGGCCCCTCCTCCCTTGCAGCCTGCCTCTGCTGGCCAGCCGGCCGGCCAAGGCTCCAGAGTCCGGCGCACGGCTCGAGCCATGATGGAGGACTACGAGTGAGATTCGGTCTGTCATGAAGCATTTATCCTGCTACTATCGCCATCGATGTACCGAATAATGGACAGTCATTAAAGGTGCTCTTTTCATGGAGGTTGGGATGACAAGGTCGTTGGGGAGGATGAGAAAGAAGGTGTTTCGGGCGGCTAGCGCGGTTGCGATTAAGCACCAAGGCTGCATAAACCCATATTCAATGCACAAACTATAGGATAACTTATTACATTTGATGTGATTGTGCCTGACTCTCTCTCCGACATCACTTTGCTTTGACTACCCTATCTCAAGATGCAGGCTCCCGTTGTCGTCATGAGTGCGTAAAGGGCATTAATTCCTATTGAATTTTTCACTGAGAAGACCCAGATACCCAGTCTGGGGACAGACAGACTGGTCGTAAAGCGCAAATATCGAATATCACCGCGGCAAAAACGTGGGCAATCCCAGCAATATAGCAGCAGTCTGAAACTCAGAGATTGACAGCGTCTAGTGTTGCAGATATCATCAGATCATGTCTGGGTCCGAATGCTATGCTCAAGATGCTGCTAGATCCTATGGGTGGCATCACGCTGACGAATGACGGCCATGGGATTCTACGAGAGATAGACGTCGCGCACCCTGCGGCAAAAAATATGATTGAGCTCAGCAGAACACAAGATGAGGAAGTCGGAGATGGAACAACTACAGTCATAGTACTAGGTATGGCTTTCTAGAGCTGCTGAGCTTGTGTGTACTAATTCGACTCAGCTGGTGAGGTTCTTGCACAAGCCCTTCCACAATTAGAGCGAAACATCCATCCTGTCGTTATTATCTCCGCCTTCAAACGCGCCTTGAATGATGCTCTGAATATCGTCGGTAAAGTCTCGGTACCTGTCAACGTCAACGACGACCAACAGATGTACCGATTGATATCTTCTGCCATCGACACGAAATACGCTGCACGGTGGTCCCAAATGATGTGTAGTATCGCCCTCAAAGCGGTGAGAACAGTCTCTCATGATGCTGGTGGAGGGAAGAAGGAAGTGGACATCAAACGCTACGCAAAGGTTGAAAAAGTGCCTGGAGGACAAATCGAGGATAGCAGGATTCTTGACGGAGTCATGCTGAATAAAGATATTACGCACCCGAAGATGCGAAGAAGAATCGAGAATCCGAGAGTAGTACTGTTGGATTGTCCGTTGGAATACAAAAAAGGAGAGTCCCAGACCAACATTGAGATTAGCAAAGAGGAGGATTGGAATCGCATTTTGCAGATCGAGGAAGAACAAGTCAAGATCATGACCGATGCAATCATTGCTGTCAAACCCAATGTAGTGATCACGGAAAAAGGTGTTTCAGACCTCGCGCAACATTTCTTGGTCAAGCATAATATCACCGCTTTGCGACGAGTACGCAAAACCGACAACAACCGAATAGCACGTGCCACAGGTGCCACCATAGTCAATCGTGTGGAGGATTTGCAGGAGTCCGACGTGGGTACCCAATGTGGGCTTTTTGAAATAGAGAAGATTGGAGACGAATACTTCACCTTCATCACCAAGTGCAAAGGACCAAAAGCTTGCACAATATTGCTCCGCGGGCCTTCGAAAGACATTCTCAACGAAATCGAGCGAAATCTACAGGACGCGATGCTTGTGGCGCGGAATGTCGTTTTCTCTCCAAGGCTATCACCAGGTGGCGGGGCAACTGAAATGGCGGTCTCCGTACGGCTGGCACAGCTGGCTAAGGAATTGGAGGGCGTACAGCAATGGCCGTACAAAGCCGTTGCGGAGGCGATGGAGGTGATCCCGCAGACGTTGATACAGAATTCGGGTAGCAGTCCCATCCGAGTCCTTACCAAATTGAGAGCCAAGCATGCAGAAGGCCAGCACACATGGGGAGTCGATGGCTACAATGGTACGCTCGTTGATATGAAACAGTATGGCACCTGGGAGCCCGAGGCTGTCAAGTTGCAGAGTATCAAGACAGCTATCGAGGTAAACTATCTCTTCTTTGCCCTTTGCAAGATGATGCTGACTCTAAACCAGGCTGCCTGTCTGCTCCTACGTGTTGACGATATCTGTAGCGCCAAGTCTGCGAAACAATCTGGAGGCAATATGGGAGGGAATGAGGAATAGATTTCATGCTTATGTGGCATCTGGAATGATTTGTCTGGTTCACAATGAAAAGCAAGATTCCCCAATAGAGCAATGGCATGTATTGTAACGATCGAAATGAGTATTAGTACACGCTACGATGATTATCAACATCCAAGCGTATCCTAGGTATCGACCCTGTGACATCTGTTTTGACATCTGTTGAGACATGCGACTTCTACAAAGCAAGGGAGTTTAACGCGACTCGATGCCTGCAAAAGAAAAGGGGTGACTCGCGCTAATGTTTATCGATTAGATTGCTTATCGGCTACCTCACTCTCGACTAATGGGAATCGATTCTCTTAGGTCTCTGGCAGACCATGTTGCGACATGGGCAAGCCACGCCTCATAATCCTGATTCGACATGCTCAGTCTGAAGGCAACAAGAACCGAGACATCCACCAGACAGTACCCGACCACCGAGTGAAGCTCACATCGGAGGGATGGAAACAGGCCGAGGCAGCGGGACAAAAGCTCCGTTCTCTTTTACGTCCAGATGATACGCTGCATTTCTTCACCTCGCCCTACCGTCGCACACGAGAGACGACTGAGGGTATTCTCAATGCCCTCACTTCCTCAGACCCTACGCCGTCGCCCTTTCCTCGGCACACGATCAAAGTCTACGAAGAGCCTCGTTTAAGAGAACAAGACTTTGGCAATTTCCAACCTGGGAGTCAGGAGATGGCACGTATGTGGGCAGAACGGGCGGAATACGTACGCACCAGACACCCTTCTCAGGCGAACAATATAGCTTGGTTCGGGTAAGACACGATGGAAACAATACTGAAATAAGGCGCAATAGGGTCACTTCTTCTACCGTATACCGAACGGTGAAAGCGCCGCTGATGCCTACGACCGCGTGAGCGGGTTCAATGACACCCTTTGGCGAAGCTTTGGCGACGATGACTTTGCTAGTGTCTGCGTTTTGGTCACACATGGACTGATGACAAGGGTATTTCTTATGAAATGGTACCACTTCTCCGTGGAATACTTCGAAGATCTAAGGAATGTTGATCATTGTGAATTCGTGGTCATGAAAAGGAGTCAAGAAAATCAGAAATACATATTGCAAAACGAGTTGCGGACGTGGTCGCAGATGAGAAAGGAACGATCTGAACCTAAAGAGCCCGAAAGCCCTATACCGGTGCGGAAGAAGTGGGCCGGATTTCAGGATGGCGCCGAGACCGCAAGTAGGCGACAAGCGAGGAGGCAAAATACTGCGGACATGTTTGCAGATGACGTGAGTACTGCTCAGCAAGACGAGGAGGTTAATGCAACGAGTCAGAGCGGGGAGCTTCGAGGGACAAGGATTATGTCGTACGTCTAATTTTCTAAAGCTCCGTCCCTCTATAATGTCATGCCCTATCGTGAAGCTTATCGAACGGCTAGCGACCCGAATGGTGGTACCCACGATTTCACAATGATTTCCCCAGAACAATCTCTACGAAGTGTGAGACCATCGCCTCAGAGGCTCCGTGTTCTCGAGGAAGGTCGAGACGGGGGTGGATCCCGATCTGGTGCTCCTAGCCAATGTGGATCCGACGCAAGTGACGATTCACGACAGCCCATTCGTAGAAGTATGGGAATGGCACTGCAAGGAACTTTGGAGCGAAAATCTCCACAACGCGCTCGAGCTGACGCACTAGGCGACCAAAGCGATATCGACGACGATATTGCTCCCGAATAATTGTGTGAGATGTGAATATGGTCACGTGTGTTCGGACTAGTGATTGCTCCTGGATGCCTGTTCCAATGTCTGAGTACTTGAAGACAAGGCCATGAACGGCCAAGGCTCCCTTACAGAAGCTAAGGACATTGTGGACACCGAAACGGTGCACGCAACATGGCCGTTGCATGAAAGAAGGCATCCTCCTCCACGCCCCGGGAAAATGCAGCTTTGGGTCTTCGTGGTAGTGGTTTTCCTCGTACGGGTACTATCGCCAGGGACAACATTGCTGCGCTCAGTGGACGTTTTTTGTCCTTCGTCCACCTTGACTGCGGCAGCAGCAGCAGTATTGGCGGATCAGCTTCGAGGCAACTCTTGGAGTCAAGGTAGACTGCATGTGTTTATAACAGCACAAGCGTGGATTGGCTTGCAGCTCAGTGTCCCAGTATTTGACGAATAACAGGAAGCTAGTCAACACTCAGACAACCGAAGTCCTTAAATCATTTTCAGCGGCCCTCCCTTGGGAGCTAGGAACAATGCAGCAAATCTTTAGGAGACTGCACGTCATGATGATACAAAGAGGTTTTCTGTGGGCATGTATTGGCATCTCGCTATAACAATGTAGATAATGAACCGCGTCATTTGTTTGCTTCTTCCGTGGTTCAGTCAATTTGAAATTTGTGATCAGATATGAGCTGTCAAACTTACAATATGCACTTAAGAACTTGCAATTCTGCTGGATAGTCAATTGAGCCTGTCCATGTCGCACTAGAGATAGTCGTAGCAATGCATAATCATTCCCTCTGATGTGGTTCGATCGTCTTCTCTGTTTCGCCAGCCTTAGGTAGGTATGTTTCGCCAGGGATGCAACACAAGTGATCGATCGCTCCATGTGAAAATAAAGCTGCTGCCGCAAGGTAAAAGCCCTTCTCATCAAGTCTTCGATATGATCTCAAGCGCTCCTTTCAATCATCATCGTGAATCACAACACCCACATCCTCCACACTCTTTACCACCGCTTCATCTCCATTCCCATCGTTCTCCTCCGCATCCCTATCCATCGGTACTTTCGCGGCCCCAAGTTTCTTCTTCACCGGCCCTTTTTCTTTCCCCTCAACACCATCATCATGGCCTTCATCGCCATCCTCCATCGTCACATCCCCCTTCTCCCCCTTCCCACCCTTTCTCTTCTTCGCCCTCTCCCTCCTCTTCTTATTCCTACTCGTCTTCTCCTCATCCTTCCTCCTCATCTCCTCCTTCCTCTCCTCATACTCCCGATTCGCCTTCTCCGCAAGATTCTGCTCTTCCATCTGCCTCACGCGCTCATACTCGCGCCGTCGACTCGCTTTGTAGACGTGGAATTCGCCGGACCCGGCGCCGGCTGAGGAGCCTTGGACGTTGGCGACGATTTCGGGGGGTGGGGCTAGGGTGGATGATTTCTTGGAAAGGGCGGTGGAGGTGGGAATGGGGATGTCGGGGTTTGCGAAGAGGGCGTCGAGTTGGGTTGCTTGGGCGGAGGTGGGGGTTAGGGCGCGGCGTTTCAAGGGACGGCGGGAGCGAGGGTCGGAAGATGTGGGGATGGATTCGGGGATGGGTTCGGACATCTTGGAAGAGGTGTTTGGAGAATTTAGAATAGATTAGAGTGGAGGGAAAGGTTTATGACAGATATTGAAGTTAGACGTTTGGCTACTAGGCCGACGCGGGAGTTACTGTAAAAAGCTAGAACTTAATGAGCACTAGTTGTATACGGAATACTTTTACCGTATGTAGATTGAAACTATTCCAGCGTCAACTTAGTGCTTCCGTTATCACTGTATCTCCTTTGGTGTTTTCCAACAATGGAGTCAACCCAAAGGCAAAAGCCTGCTCTGTATACTGGTGTAGGGAAATTTCACCCAGGATGGTACAGGATTCAAAGCAATGCAGTCATGAACATGGTCAGATTGGAAAATTGGAGCTGGCAATTCCGGCGTCTCCAGAAAACATAATAAAATATCTGCAACAGCTCAGATGTCAGACCTTTCAATCGCTCCTTCTGCCTTCGGTACGCCGGACAACGGGGGGTTCATTGACTACCATGCAAAGACAATATTCGATTAGTGGGTTTGTACTATACTCTAGCTACAGCAACAGGCATAGGCATTTTGGCTACAAGTTATTCTCCAATTCAGATTCAAGAACGCTAGTGTCATCGTATAGGATTGATGCAGTATAATGGCAAAAGTATGGATAACCAACACCGTGTTATGGACCTGACCTAATCAGGTTGTAGTTATACAAGTATGATTCTTGTGCTTTGAAGAGCGACCCGTCTATTACTGGCATAATTACTGTAAGGTCGCTCTGAAAAAAATCCCTCGCCACTTACTGAGGGTCATTCGTAGATCACATGGCATGATGTATGCCGTTCTCATCTCGACCAGACAGCTTATTGATTGTGACATCCATAGGTTCGCCCAGAGACTCTCAAGATCGACAGAGTGTTCTTCGTGCACAAGAGTCTCCCGGAACAACTCAAGCTCCTGATCCAGAACACTCGCCAAGTATGCTCCGTATAATCGATTAACATACGTCTATTGCACATACTGAAATAAAACCCAAGGTACCCAAGGGCTATGCCATGTTACGAGCCAACCTTCCATTATACGCAAATTTCTTGGTATCTGAGGAAGATGTGAACCTCATCGACCGACATTTCCAAGGTGGTCTTCCGGTGAAGAAAGATCCGTCAGACGCCCAGAGTGGTATCGTGATGGGTTGTCATTCTGTCTGCACTATTCTTCCCTCCTTTACTATTGCCACGGATGAAAAGAGCAGGTCGCCATTGACCGAATTCCAGATTGTCGAACGTTGTCCGATTGTACATGTGGACATGCGTCATTTATCAGCATCCCGGATCTGGAACGTAGGCGATACCATAGAATACAAGAATTGGCTTGGAACTATCGCGGACGTTCACCATATACTCACAGTGAAGTTTGAGAAAGGGAATGTAGTGATCATTCCTGGTGTTGCGAAAGTGAAACAACGGATCTTCACGCCATCTGCACCAATTGCCGATTATATCAGATTCAACGGCGATCCGGAAATGACCCCGTTGGTAAAGTTCAGCGTCTCTGCAAGACCTTCTTACCCTGGGCAAAGGATATGGGTTCCGAAGGACGTGCTCTCACGTGGCTATTATTTGGTGGGCTCTCATGATTCCCATAGTCCAGAAGATGAAGCAGGTATTGTACTTCGCGTCGAATGCGTGCTGGCAGAAGTAGACTGGAAATTGCCGAATGTACAGATTTCGAAGGCCGACGAAATGACACAGCCAGACAGACGGATGTATAATGATCTACTTAACAGCGGAGCCGTCAAGTTATACGACGTTTTCCGTGGTCCGCAGGAGAAACAAGATACTGGGATTTCGTATTTCGCTTCAATTCCCATCTTTGTCCGCCTGAGCGATCATGTGATTTTTAGGGAGAATGAAAAGCGGGTTTGGAAATACCTGAGACGGGGACACGGTGTTCAGAAGACCTTGGTACTGGCGACGCCATCGACGACGACCAACTCTTCTGAAAGGATGCTTGTGGTATCAAAGATTGCGTCGTTAAAGAGTATGATCAGGGTCCAATGGCAGGACAGGAGTGTTACTGACGAATGTTCAACATCTCTTTGCCCCTACAAATTAGTTGATGAACACGACGCTTGGCCGGGGGATCTCGTATCATTGAAAGATCAAGAATACTTTCATGAGGATCCGTCGTATGGGAACGTCCTCAGAACCCGCGTCGTGGGGGTAGTCCAGTCCGTCAACGCGCGGGAGAGGGTCGCTCATGTACGTTGGTTTGAAGGCGCCGACATCACGATATGTGGTGAGAACCACGACCAAATCGTGAGATGCCGATCTACCTTGGGATACCTTACGGAAAACATTACGGTAATATCGTTGTTTGAGATCGCAAGAAGTCGGGCTCTATACAAGAGATTTGGTGAGATTGTGCGCATTTCATGGCCCGATGGGAGACCGCTAGGGCTAGTGGGTTCAAATAGTGATTGGTATGGAGAGGTGGTCCAACTATCTCTGGATGGTCGTGTCTCGGTACGCTTGGGAAGCCTCTCACCCGTCCGTTGTATCGACTGCTCGGTGCTTGATCTCGATTCTGTAGCCAATGCAGATAGCGTTGCGGCCGATGCAGCTGAAAGTGATGAAGACTCTATAGCTGGTACAAATAGCGAGGCAGATACCTCTGCTCGGGCCTCTTCTAAACCTAGCGATGAAGACCAAGGTACAATGGAACTCAGCAGCGATCGTGGAAGCCCTATCGAAAGCCCCGTATATCAAGCACACGAAAATGGCGCTATGGATTCGAGAGAAGTTCCGCATGATCAACCAGATTTCAGAACAACTACTGACACGTCAGCTGTGGAGCAGTCATACGAGACATCATGTGGAGCTAGATCTGGTGATGCATATGATCAAAACATGTCAGCACCAGTCTCATTCAATATCCTCCATGGTACAAGTCCCTTCACAGCTCACCTTGCTAGTCCAGGTACACGGTGGATGAAAGCTGTGCATGATGAGTACAAGGTACTGAGTACATCCTTGCCGGAAGGGGTATATATTCGAGCCTGGGAGTCAAATATGGAGATGATCCGTGTCCTCATCGTGGGACCTTTGGGTACACCCTATGCGTCTGCGCCTTTCCTTTTCGATTTTCGCCTGCCAGAGGATTTCCCAAGGAGGCCCCCTGTTGTTATTTTCCATTCATGGACACATGGACTTGGAAAGGTCAACCCTAATCTATATCAAAATGGAAGGGTCTGCTTAAGTCTCCTGGGTACCTGGGAATCAAAAACAGACGATGAGGGGTGGGTGGCGGGTACGTCGAATATTGTGCAGGTTGTTGTCAGTCTTTTAGGCCTGGTCCTTGTCAAAGATCCATACTACAGTAGGTACTTGCTTTCTATTTACTCCCTTCACAGATGTAAAAGTCTCGCACAAGCTACCATCAACTTGTAAGATATGGCAGCGTTTAGGTCTTTTACTTTAGACTCATTCGCCTGGACTTTCGATGCGGAAATTTGCGTACTGATAGAATATTCTGCAGATGAAGCTGGCTACGACGTTTTACGAGGCACAATGCAGGCGAAGACCCCAGCAGCTCTTTATCTAGAACAGGCTTTTGTGTTCTCACGGCGATTTGTTGTAGAGGCGATCAAAACCCCACCTGCTGGCTTCGCGGATGTTGTCCAATGGCTGTACCAACCTTCTCCCCACGGACCCTCGATGCTGCGAAGCGTCGCCGAAGACTGCCGAATGTTCCTTGATGAAGAAACAACCCCTAATTCGGAGGATCGATTACAACGTCAGCAGGAGCTGCTGGCCAAATACAACATGACCAATCCGAGACTTGGTCAGGGGGTCTTGGGTCAACTGAGAAAGACGATGGCGGAGTTTGAGACTCTACTCAGTTCTTGAGAAATCTGCGAGCCGTAACAGTCTGGAGACGGGTAATTTGATGCGGGAAGAAAGCGCATGAGAGAACGAGTCTTCCCAGATCCAGCGCTTGCACAAGTTGTATGGCGGATCAGGTAGTACCGTGTCTCGCAAAAATACTCTTTTGTCACATTTTATCGTTACAGAACCGGTAGCATAGCCAATATGATTTCAATCCCTGCTATGGCACAAATAACAGGGAACGCCAGCACTATCTCGTCTCTGTCACAAATCGACAGTCTCAACGCATGTGCTATTAAGGATGTACGGTGCTATGTTCACTACGTATGCTGACGGTCAATACGTTGACATGAACTTAAGATGTCAACAGTCAAAATCAGCCTATATTCTGCACTAAATCAAGCCCACTGTGGGGCCCCCTTTTGGTGCAGAATTTCACTCTGACATAAGATAATCGATCCATCAACTTGAGTGATTTTGTGGGCCCCCTTCAACAAGAAGGATAAGAGAAATGCGCAAAGCTTTTTGAGGCCTAAAACGGAGTGTCGGGTGAGCGCTATGCTGCATGCGGCTCGGCTCGGAGCCCAGCCCGTGGTTCCTTTCACGTAGCAAACCTCCGACCTTTCTTCATGGATAAGCTGTATTTCCAACGTTTGACTGTCTCGAAACATGGCAGGACCAGAACGCAGCGCTCTCTAGGAAATGGATGCTGTACTGAGTACTTCACCTGTTCTAGATCCCAGCAACTTCGCCAAAATACCAATAAGCCTGGGGCCAGGGCTTACGAGACGCGAAGGATCCAAGGACCACCGCATTGCTAGCATCCAATGTAAATGAGCCCACCTCTACAAGAATTGCATGCTTACAGCTTTAGGGAACTACAAGCCACGACTCCATCCCAATCATACCGCCAGAATACGATCTTTACGACACTCATCAAATCCTAGGGTCAGCCTCATCCTAAAGAATCCAGATGAAGGAGGTGAATACCGCTATAAAGGTAGCCAGCAAGAATCTGGGTCTTGCGCTCTGATATACAATACATCGACCCAAACATTCATACTTGACAAGCTCGATGTTGATTTTACCTTCAACCTCCAAGCTACGCCAACGAATCAAAACCAAAGTGAGGTAATCAGCCAATATCCACAACTGGACGCTGGAATCTCAGACCTTGAATCTGATGATGGGTCCAACGCAGAAGCTTCAGCGGTTCATGGAACCGATACTCTAGAAGCTGATGCACACAATCCATACGATTACCGCCATTTCCTGAAGCGTCGCCGATCATCTTCCCCAGAAGCGGCGCCATCACCAGCAAGTGCCTCACCTCAAGCACCTCCTCGCCGGCTCTCGCGGACGAATACCAAATGGAAACCTAAACCACGTCCCCAGCAGCGGCAGACACGGCCTTTGCGTGAGGAGCCTCAAGCGAACAGCGAAGACAGTGACGATGGTGGCCTGACAATCGAGATGGGAGACAGCCCTAAACCTCGCAGGTTCGGCAATGGAGCCGTCGTTTTCAACCATGACAGACGCAACGGGCCAATCTCATTGCGGTCAGCAGCTAGCTCTATGAGCCCAGCGAGTATCAGACATGATAGTGGCAACGACGAGGCGGAGAGCGACAACGATATCGAGCATTTGGAGCTCCCAAGTCCTCAAGCGATGCCGAACCGAGTTGAAGCCGATGCAGACGATGCAGACGATGACGATGATGACCTTGTGGATCTGATGCAAGCCATGGAAAGTCAAGCAGAAGAGGATGAAGAAGAAGATATAAGAGCAAACGCAGAAGCTCATGGGCAGGGTCAGACTATTGTACGGACGATCGAGGAGAGCTCGAGTGAGAGTGAAGAAGAGTGAACGATATAAAGGAGCCTGTACGATTATGCCGGTTTTGGAGTTGCATTGCGCTTGCAATATTCTATACGGTATGGAACACATGAGAATATATTATGAGTTGGATGGACGATTTACGGATTTTTCAACAAGAAGCATGTTTGGTACAGGAGCACTCGGCGTTATTGAGCAGTCTCGCTCTCCGTCTAGAGAAATGGACGTGTAAGGAATCTTTGCGTGGCCAGGCTGCCGTTGCATGGATGTGTCTGTTTGGTAAAAAAACTAAAGGTGATTGTTCATAGTTTTGATTTCTGATAGAATGTACTCCCTACGCACCTTGACTACTAGTTATTCATGCTCGTGCCATCCTATTTCTCGTATTGCTTTCCTGATTTGGCCACAATAGCCGGATTAAACCGTAAGCCGAAATTGCCCCTAAAAGGTGCAGGAAGTGAAGATCTCCGGGATTTGCCGTCGAGGTCCATTCAAGCTTTACCAATGAACTGGCCTGCTAATTACAACCAACCTGCACGACACATGCGGGGACAATCTTAGCTTGGTACCAAGCAGGATTTAAGGTTAAGTTCATTCTACTGCACCGCAAGATTTTCTGGGGTATCTTACCAGATGTCTTTTTCTCCTTGCACCTTTGCACGACGGTAGGGAAACCATATCGCCTCGGATCAGTCCTTTTACACTTGATCAGTGTTCGTATACCCAGGCTATCGCCAGCAGACATGAGGAATTGCTTCGAACACCAAGGTATGAACGCACGGTAAGAAATTGCAATAGAGAGTAGACGAAGTTACCGTGGCTTGCAGGTAGATGCTTATTAGCGTTCCGAGGCTTCTGGATCACATCGACCACAACGGTGCCTTCTGCTGAGAACGGCTTAGAAATTTGACAGTCTTAGTCAACTTCCAATTCTATACCGAATGTCTTCACTTTGATCAAACTATTGAAAACATGCATCTCAGCTTTGTACCTATTCCTAATCAAGCAACTCATTCATTCACCACGGCTGTTTGTCGAAATGAGATCCCGTCCTTCATTACGTTTCCTTCAACATATAAACATGCCTTGTCCACCTCTAATGTCTCGTTGTCGGGCGTGTCTTTTCTCTCTTCACTACAGCCATCATGCATACACTCCCCACATTGGCAGTCTATGCTATCGCCATATTCCAAGCCGCTCTCGTATCTTGTGCGCCAACCCCTGCCCAAGATGTAAAGAGTGCCGAGCTTGATCGGAGAGCCACTACGTTTACCACGGTCGATCAAAGACTCTTTAAGATTAACGGAAGGACGCAATATTTTGCCGGTATGTTCTCTTATTGAAATTGGCAAGGCTGGGTTGACTGGCACTAGGTACCAACTCTTGGTGGCTAGGCCATCTCTTCCAGAATGATGATGTAGACACTGCACTCTCGCAGATGGCCGCCGTAAGTCCTCACGTGCCAGTGTAGAATATCCTTCTTCCTAAAGTTCGAGCACAGACCGGCTACAAAGTTGCCCGAGTCTGGGGTTTTGGGACGGTCAACGATCCTTCAAAGTCAACCGACGTCTACTATCAAATTTTGAATTCCACTGGCCAGTATTTCAACTATAACCCCAAGAATGGTATTGCGCGCCTCGACTACGCCGTCGCTGCAGCCGAGTATTACGGCATAAAACTCATTCTGCCGTTACTCAACAATTTTGACGACCTAGGCGGCATCAACACGTACACAAACGTCTACGGCGGCAGTCACAACGACTTCTACACCAACGCCAAAGCCCAGGCGGCCTACAAGAAATACATCAAATTCATCGTCCAGCGCTATAAAGCCAGCACCGCCGTCTTCAGCTGGGAACTCTGCAACGAACCTCGCTGCTCAGGCTGTGACTCCAGCATCATCACGAACTGGGCCTCCGATGTAAGCGCCTACATCAAATCTCTCGACAGGAAACACCTGGTCTCTCTCGGCGACGAAGGTTGGTTAACAGCCACATCGTCTTACCTCCCGAACTACGAACAAAGCTACGGCTACACCGGCTACGAGGGCGTCGATTTCGAGAGAAATCTCGCCATCCCGACTCTCGATTTTGGGACCGTGCATCTCTACGCCAATCAATGGGGTTACAACTATACCTGGGGAAACACGTGGATCCAGCAGCATAACGAAATCGGCAAAAAATACGGAAAACCCGTCTTACTGGAAGAATACGCGGTGCCGGATGGAGAGGATAGAGTGGGCATCGAAGGTCCGTGGCAGGATACTATACTCACGAAGACGAGCATTGCGGGGGATATGATGTGGCAATTTGGGACGCAGTTCCCGAGCGGAGTGAACCCGTATGATAATTACGCGTTGTATTATGGGACGAGTGATTTCAAGACCTTGGGAACTGATCATGCGGCGGCGATGTCGAAGAAGAAACCAACGGCGTTTTTGTGAGTGGGCGGAGAGGGAGGGGGAAAGGTGTACATAGGTTGTGGGTTTGACTTGATGGTAATGGCTAATGGCTAATCAAAATGCTCTACCAAAAACTTTGCATCGGGTGACGGAAAACCCCCGGATCTAGAAGTCTCGGATCCCTCCTTTTCGGACAGCTACTACTACTAGTAGCTTCTCTGGCGAGCGCTGACGAATATGCAGCTAAAACCCCCAAGGCAATGTTGCATTTTCGGCGCCTTTGGGCCGTGCGCTTGGAAAATCAGTGGAGCGCGTATACAAACCTTACACACCTCATTCCGGCTAAAGCTAACATCTGGAATCCAGACTCGTCGGTATGTTGATGGCTCGAATAGATCTAGAACTGGGAGGATTAATTGCATTGGAAGCGTGCGCGAAGTGATCGGAGGTGACTGGGTTTTGATTCTCGATTTCCTCCCCTCGAGCCCGGCCATGGATGCAACTCTATTATGATTTTGGGAGCCAACAAACCATTATAACTACAAATACCTAACCTTGCCATTGTCTGGGGTTTGGGGATAGAGTGTCGCCGGATGAAAAGTTTCTTTCTCATAGCGAGGTTGGTAAGATATCTTTTGCTCTGCTTGTGCTTGATCGCTGTAAATTTCAATCAATATTGCCTCTCACTTGACTTGGAAAGTAGGAGTGTGGAGAACTACTACGCAGAGCCTTTCTAGTTGCTTTCCCCTCTCACTTTCCACTGTCTCCTGCGCACAAACTTGTTTCCTCAATCTACTCATCCCACCAACCTCTTGCCCTGTGCCCGCCCATCGATGTGTTCTACCCACTTCTCTATCTTCCCTACCTGAATTCCGGTTACATGTAGGAGATGTATTTTTTTCTAAGAATTCGTCATAGAGGAGAATTCGATATTTTATATTATTATGAAAGTCAAGAAATCACAGCAAGCCAATCTCGAAATCCAAGCCTGGTTCTTGGAACAGACACTCAAACACTCCGTCTCTTAAATTTTCTTAGTCGCGGATAGTAAGGACCAATGAGTAGCTCATATTCTGCAGCGTGCAGGTGAATTACTCATCTATGATCCTTGTACGTTGACTAGAAGCGGCCTTTGTAGTGACGAAAATGTGTGGAAGGATGTGTTCATGTGCTTGCATGCTTCTAATCGTTGTGTATATGTATTCTCCATATCGCTGATGGCATTATTTTGGCATTCCAACATGTGGAACCATTATCCGGCATAGGATGTTGAGGATTTTCTCCCATGTTTGCTGCACGGCATGATTGAGTAGGTGTCAAACTCCGGGCGAAAACCTCGTCGATTTTGGCCCTGAGTCTTCCTTCTGTCCATACATTTCTAATTGGTCTGCCTCGTCGTTCTGCCTTGTTGACCTGTTACCTCGGTCTACTCGTTTGGAGGTGCCTAAGTGCTAATTTTCAGCCTTGTGACGATAAAGTCTTTTCCGTTCTCTCGGTTTCGTATCTTTACAATAATGATAGGTCCTATCATATGATCACTTTCGGCGACACTAGATATTATTAGGGAGCTGCTGCCTCTCAACATATGAGCCGAATGTGAGTCACAAGGCATCATCAACTTCGCTGTGTCAGGGTCTCGGATCGAGATGACCGGATAGTGGACTGGCTATGGCCCCTTCGCGAAACTTTGTGAAGATCCTCTCGCCGGTGCTCGTGTTTTAGTTGTACTAGCTTCCCGCCCCCATCGACGGTGTCACGTTTAAGCTCATGCCGATCCCCCGCCCCTGCAGACCGTGTCGCGACATTCCGCTCCAAATGACGGGTGCCAAGAAATAAGCTTAAAGTTCCGCTGGTGATCGACCACGGTCCCTTGCAGGTGGCTTTCCGATCAACAGCAACGTTTCATCCGCTTGCTTGCGGAAAACATGGAATCAAGCGAGCTCTCGTTACCGCAGTTCGCTCATTTGTTGAAGCTATGGAAGCTCATGACGACGGAGAGTTTCGTACACGAGAAGCTCATGCAAGGAGACGGCGTTCAGGGTCGATCAACGAGCTGTAGAGCTTGGCAGGAATGAGGGAAAGGGTATAAGATGGAGCTGCTGTTTGAGTTATTCTCGTGGGATCAAAGAGCTTCGCAACAACATCACTGAAGCCTTGTCACGAAAACGATACTCCGACTCACGATGCATTACACCACCCTCCTCTCAGTAGTCCTGACAACCTTCACCCTCACACCCTCCATCATCACCCATGCCATCCCTAAGCCTGTTGCTCTTGCCCCAGCTCTGATCGACGACTTAGCTATCCGAGCGGAAGCCGTCCCATTCCCCTTCGACGAAGCCGACGCACCTTACCTCGAGGACGCCTTCGAAAGCATCGCCTCCATCCCCGATTCCGTCCTCGACTCCGGGCCCGAAGCCGTAAAACAATGGGCTCTCGCTCACAGCCCCACGGCTCAATCCAAACCCCGCGACCTAGTCGAACGACAAGGTTGGGTCCAAGTCGCCAAGTGCGCCCTCGCAATCGGAAAAGCCATCTTAGAAAACGCGTTGCCGATCAGCAAGTTGCGACGCATAAAGGAGCTAATCGAACTCTTGGGCGGGGCGAAGAAGGTAGCGAAGATGCTGTTGAAGGCGAAAAGTATCAAGCAGATGCTCATCATTGGTGGGCCTGAGCTGGAGGAGCTGGCTGAGATTTTCCTGGGTATTACGGATGTGGTGAATGATTGTTTCTCGTTCTGAGTTCGTACTGTGGGTAGAGGGAAAGGGCCAATTCCTAAAGGCAAATAGGTTGAATCGATCGCGGATCTGGATCTCGCGGTCGAACCTTGTATGATAAAAATATGTATTCAATGAGAATGAATTAACGTTCATGACCCTGCGCTTTTTGTCCATATTGAAGATACGTAAATGATCAAATTGCATGACATGTATCGGCTATCATTATACAATATGTTGTCCATTACCAGCTGTCTATTAATCGACATGTCGATTGCTCTTGAATTACTCGTACACCTCTAGTGGGGTCGAGCTCTATCACATTGCTCTAGTGAGGTATGCTATCTCTAGGAGATTTATACTCATTGAAAGTGCATCCTACTGAAAGTTGTGGCTGTAGCATACTTCCGAGGTGTTGCCGGTATTGCAAGTTCAAACCCAGGTCAAAATGACAAAAGTTCTCGACCTCGACCATTGGTCGATATGAAAACTTTTTATAGAGGATTTTGACTCAGGCTTATTTTTTCAGAGCTCGTACGGGACAGCGCGAAGCAGTTTTACTTAATCAAAGAGCTGTGGTGTTTTCCACAATGAACTTGTTACCACTGGACCAGATCCCGGCTGAATAACAATTTACCACAAATGAAATATATACCAACCTTTCACAATACGCAACAAGATGTCACACAACCCTTTAGGAGCAATCTATTACAGCGCGACGAAATGAAACATTGTGCAAATTGTGCAGACTCCACAGCATTGCAATTCATATTCTTTCCTCAAAAATTGAGCGCATGCACATGCAATGCTGTAGCACCGATACAGCAAGGTAAAACTTACAAGTAATCCACAAGTTGATAGTACTTACATGTTGAATGTTTTATTTGAAGTATTAAGACAGCCAAGTAATTCGATGCTACATGGTCTCAAAGGCATCTTTGTGGAGACACTCTCAAGTTCAAGCATGCTGAATTTTGGTCCAACGGGTGTGCGACTAATAGAAAGTTGTAACCACTCCATGTTACTCCTTGCAGACTGCATGTATAGCCTTTACATGTCTAGACAGTCATGGTGGGCTTTGGTTCTCATGGCCAAATTCAGCATTGCCAAAAGACTTAACAAGTCGTCGCAATGAGCTTATGTCAAATCGGTGCGGATTATCACAAACGAAATACAGAGACAGGTAGTACAGTCGGGGTCTTCCGAAGCCTGCCTGCTTGAAGGGTTCAAACATACAAGAGAACGGAGCGGCCGAAGAAGGAGCATGATGAGAAAACGTGCGGAGATTCGGCGCCAAGCGCGCCAAAAGTGGTCCCTTGATGTTGGCAGACGACCTCCAGATTAGGCCCTCACTTCTCAGACCGCTATCTTCAACAGAGCAACATCAATTCCATAGCTCTCGACCCATCTACGCTCTCTCTGTTCTCACACAACATGACAACAATGCATCGATAACCCCATCACCATTATTAACATGCACGACCCATTCCCCGTCCCTCCGCCCTCCCTCCTCGTCCAAACAATAACCCCGTTCGCAAAATACTTCTCCCTCTCTACCCTCCCAATACATATCCATGAGCTGCTCTTCGCCGCCCTCTCCTACCATCTTATCTGCGCTTACATATCTCCCGTCCTCTCCCGCCGGCTCTTCCCGTCTATATACCCGAATCTTCCATCCCGCACACGCCTGAACTGGGACGTCCATGTCGTTAGCTTGGCCCAGAGCGTCCTCGTATGCGCCGCAGCACTATGGATCATGTACGCAGACGAGGAGCGCAGGGGTATGGACTGGAAAGAACGGGTATGGGGGTATACAGGGGGAGGGGGCATGATCCAAGCTTTCGCAGCGGGCTATTTCCTATGGGATCTCCAGATCTGTCTCCGGTACATGAGTGTGTTCGGGGTGGGACTGTTGATGCATGCGGTTGCGGCGTTGGTGGTATTCTCATTGGGATTTGTGAGTAACGTTCCGCCGCCTTTCTAAACAAAAGGCTCATACATGTTGCAGAGACCGTTCGTCAATTTCTACGGCCCTACATTCATCCTCTACGAGCTTTCCTCTCCGTTCCTGAACTTCCACTGGTTCTTCGATAAGCTCCAGATGACCGGCTCCCGCGCACAATGGTACAACGGGATTCTGCTCCTCGTATCCTTTTTCTGCTGTCGTCTCCTGTGGGGTACTTATCAATCCATTCGCGTGTATCAAGATTGTTGGGCTGCTTTACATGTCGAAAACACATCCGCCTCCAATTCTTCATCCTCGGGAGTTCTCCCAGCCCTCAATATCACGAACCTCCACCCTATCGGTATCCCGGAACTCCTTGAGGAGACGAACACCGTAGCAGATACGGCAGATCTGATGCGCTTCAACCCTTCTCCGACAAATATCCCCACTTGGCTTGCGATTACGTATCTGGGTAGCAACGTCGTCTTGAACTCTTTAAACTTCTACTGGTTTTTGAAGATGATCGAGACGGTCAAGAAGAGGTTTCAGACTTCTAGGGAGAAGAAGGAGAAGGATGATGACAGAGTGGTCGTCGATGCGGTTGTGGAAGGGGTCGAGCTAGATGGGAGGGTTGTAGAGGATATGGAGGAAGAGATGGATGGTGAGGTTACGGAGGGAAAGGGGAAGGCGACGGGGCTCGAAGATGTTGATGGGGAGGTTAGAAGGAGGGGGTGAGACATCGCGGTAGCTACGAGCAGTAATCCTAATGGGTATATTCATCAGAATGCGTGGGACCATTGGCGGATGCTGGGAGGTTAGGTCTACGAATCCAACGTCTTTTGGGAGTCTTGGAGCGAAGTGAATGCATTCCGCGTCTTGTAAAGCGTATTGGGGTTAATCCACTTATAATTCCATTCTTCATTGTGATTCGTTTCCAGGCCATCCATCCATTTATCGTGAATATCGAACCACAAATCTTACAATAAGATATCTCGTTGACAATATCAAACGATGGAACTCCTTCAACCAAAATAGCGACCCGAATGTCCAAACAAGTAAAAAGGGGTATCCACAAGCCAACTCCCCTTTCCAAGATTCTCAACACCATAAACACCATGTCCCATCCCCCTCCCACTCACTCCACCAGAGACACATCCTTCACCAGCCTACTCGACCACAAAAAAAGAGGCAGAATGACAACCATAGCAACACACAACCAAAAAAACCCAATCACTCCCAAGGAAAATCCCCCTCCTCCACCCTCGTACAAGTCAAATACCCCAGACCCCCAGCACCACCACCAGCCTCCCTCCCCAAATCCCCCTCCAAATAGCTCCTCATCAGCGGCCTCACAACCTCCCTCGCCAACCCCTTAACCTCCTCCACCCTCCTCTCAAACTTCTTCAACTCCTCTCTTCTATATGCAGAATCCGAGGAAGAAGAGCTGCCGAAAGCGGAGTCGGAGGAGGAAGAGGAAAAAGCCTTTGAGGCTTTGAAGAAGCGTTTGAGTTCGTCGTGGGTAAGGTACGCGGGGCCGGCGGTGAAGAGGAGGCGGTAGAGATGGCCGGAGGGGATGGGTGGAGGTTGGGGCTGTTGCTGTTGTTGGTAGGGAAGGGCGCGAGGACTAGGCGAGGTAACGTTATTGCGATTGTTGTTCACGTTTTGGTTATTGACACGAGGTGAAGGTTGATTTGAACTGCTGGGATTCTTCGGTGGTATCGGTGGAGGAGGCGAGGTGTTTTCTATCAACCATTGTCGGAAGAGGCTCAATGCTAACCAGTCCATGTAATTATTTGCTGGGGTGACGCGCTCGCCGCGAGGAGTGGTGAGTGTTAGGCGGAAGAGTCTACCCTCCGTTTTCAACTTCTTCTCTGCTAGCTCTTCGACTTTGTCCTCTATAAGGTCGAGGACGGAGTCTGGGACATGGTTACGGAGTTGGTTGGATCCGGAGGGCCACTGGCCGACGACATGAATGAGGGCTTCTGCGAAGATGACTTTTGAGCGAGCGAGGTAGCCAAGCTTGAGGTAGGACGGAGGATATTTAGCGATTTGTTTCCATAAGCGGGATTGGAATTGTAGGAGATGGTGATCGATGCGAGGGCCGACGACTTCGAGGGCGTCGTACATATCGGCAAGGTTCAGGAGAGATTTGCATTGGATATAGGATTCGGCGATGTTCAGGGGGTCAAGGTTGGGAGGATAATTGTAGAAGATGCGGAAGAGGTTGTCGTAATCTCGGATGAGGTCACTATCAGGGGCTTGGTGGGGAACGTGGGCAGCGGATTGCATTGCGGCGAAGGAGCGGAAGAATCCATTTGATGGTGGAGGCGGAGGCTTATGAGGTACAGCTGGAGGTCGGTAGGTCGAGTCACCGCCGAAGAGGGTGGATGGAGCAGGCTGTTCGATGAGTCAGTGGTGACACCTTGAGAGACATTCTTGTAACGAACCTTCTGCACCAACATCGGTACCTCGTCATCCTTGTTTCCCCAGTCCAGCTCGTACCTCCATCTAAATCTATCGCGAGGAGGCGCTGAAGGGATCCTGCCATGTTCATCATCTTCTCGAATATTTGCTAGTCCATTGGTTTGCGCCGGTGCCGGGATAGGAACCAATCCTTGAGCTTGAGCTCGCGACCAGTCCTCACTTGTGCCGGCCTCAAAAAAGCCTGAGCATTGAGCTAAGATCAGTCTGTGTAGCATATACGTCTTCTCCTGACCCTCGGCATTAATGATGATCTCAAGGTCGCCGGTCTGGGCGAAGTTTGGGAACTCATTCTGCGGTCTGAAGGAGGCGCCTCCTGAATGGGAACGAGTGGCACGGTGACGGCGGGTTGTGGTGCTTCGAGAAGTGACAGAAGCTGGTCGGCGAGCTGTCAGAGCTTGATCTGCAGGTTGAGAGTAGGCGACCATGTGAGAGGGAAGGTCGTACGTCGAGACGCTTTTCTGTGTCATCGAAGACCAAAAGCGACACTCATATAGAACACGTGAAGAAGCGAATACCTCGACGACGCGAGATTGAAGCTGGTCTTGGAAGGAATCGCTGTAGTTCCAGTCAGGTGGGGGTTTGCTTGACGTGCTAGGAAAATGCGGGGCTTGAAGTTCATTGGCGACTGCCCCTGTTTGTTGTGGCGCTAGGTTTGGTCTTCTATGTCGTAGTGGTTCACAGACACAACGTGACTTCCTGACAAATGGAATCCCGGTTCCACCAGGAAAATCTATTTACAAAGTCAAAACAAAATAGGTCTTGGTAGGGAAAGGGCTGTCCGTCAGAAGGACGTGCTACTATGAAACCGAGAATTTCAGAGTGCCATAAGATTGTTGCTATCCCCTTCTTAACCGGAAAGCTGATTCAACTCTCATTAACTTCAAGACAATGTCCTGTGGCTCATGGTAAGAATGGGTTGAATGGAGCGTTGTCTCCATAGTGCAAATGGCCGATCATGTTTCTGCGGCCAATCATGTTCCTGTCTCCTTCGTCTGAATACCGCAATCCCTCACAGAGACGCGGCAAAGATATCCCCGTATCCAGACATTCCAACATCTCGAGATTGTCGTGTCTGAATCTACACCATTTCGGTCGCTGATCTAGAGCGAACAAGCAGAGCGTATCGAATTCTGCATTGTTGACCGTGGGTTGGTGCCTTGCGATCTCGATGAACTGAAACTCGGCTGTCCTCCGAACAAGTCCAAACAATGCTATCTTATCCACGAGCCTATTCGAGACGGCGTTGATCGCCTTCTTGAATCGCGACCTCGGATCTTTATCATCGACTACCGCGCCAAACTCATCTTCGAAGTTTTGAGCTTGATCACGAACCAGAAGGTACAGAGTAAGGGTTTCGGCGTGGTATTTCTGTGTCTGCACGAGCACAGCTTGGAGTTGCGGCCATCCGGCAATCCTAAAGTCGAAGCCAAGTGCTTGGAGGATTTGGTTCTGGCACTGTAAACGTGTGCAATCAACCATACCGTACTTGTATCCTACCTCGGAGAGATTTATGTCAGGCCCATATAGTTGACTCATGATTGGGAAGTCCTCCAAAGCGAAGGTCTAGCGATCGATGGACTATTAGCTCTAGACATTTCATAGCTCTTCGCGGTCATACTTCTCGTGATGAGAATGAGAGATTTAGCGGGTCCTGAGAAAGAACGACGATAATACCATATGAAAATGAGGTTTCGATAATGGCAGGCTCGCCTTCCTATGGACAGTGATTTGGAATTATGGCTCCCTTGCTTCCTAAAGACGGGATTTCATTCGGCTGGCAACAGCTAGTGATGTCAAGACATGATGAAAGATGAAGGTAGGAACACGCAGAATAAACAACAATCTGATAGGAGATCAATAATTTCATTTCATCACCTCATGCTTTGTGGGTATATCAGAGTGTCTGACTTTTCTTGGCGAATCTATTTCTTGTTCAAAAGTTGTGCTTGTAATACTTCCTACGAGATTCGAAGCCGGCGTGCCTCCTTTCAGGCTTCACGAACAGTGCCGAGGGTGTTATTATCATGCGTGAATCGAGGTGGGGAAGGGTTGATTTCTGTGCGTGATTGAAATCTTAAACCATTCTTATCACACACAAAGTAGATCATTGCCTCCTCTGATGATTATACTACCAGCAGAAACTTCTTTTCAGGCATGCACAGCCAAAAGAATATAAGGGTGTAAAAATAATTCTTCCTCAATCCGAGCCTTTATAGCTGCTGTAATCAATACTTCGATTTACCATTCACCTAATTAGTCAAGCTTATGCATATCATTAGCTGCCTTCATTCAGCAACCCTGACTAACCTAACGGTCTACTGTCTCACTAAACGGGTTAGCGAGCGACCGCTGATATTGATTAATTTGGGCGGGCCATTCATCTTTTCCACTGTAACCCCAACTTGTTCAGCAAAGTGCATGTTGACCATACTGAAGAAATAGATGATGTTTGCTAAAGCGGCAAATACTCAAGATTAGTTGTAGCAGTTAATGAGACAGCTTTGCTGCCGAAGACAAGGGAAATGTGCGTCGTTGATCAGTCTCTTAAAAGCTCTGGTACATTAGACTTATTGATTCTGTGAAGGGGATGATTTCTTGGTAGTAATACAGCACACGAAAATATAAATAACAAAAGTTGATAAAATCCCAACTATGTAATCTTAGTCTAATTTCGATGCTTTTTCCAGTTATTATTCCTATACTCTCTTCTATACTATAAGACACTACTCCCACTGTTTTTATTCGAAGTAAGCTGGCTGCAACTACAATCAATACTCGAGAATTCTGAAATGACGAGCTTCACACTTCAAATCTTCCAAATGTCCAAAATTTGTTGAAGCAGCCGTTGTGACATCACTATTCTTTATGTGTGATGAAGATACTCCTCGGTATCTCTAAGTATTAAGACATGCCATTTCTCTCTGAAGCTTTGTTGATTCCCTTCCCTAGAAGCCGCACCTTTCTTACCACAATTCTAAATTTACCAGAATCTTCACTATCTTCCTATGTTCACCATTTATCTTCCCGAACAGCCAGATCGCGGACGACTCCCTGGTCCATTGACCAGGCAGTACACTGTAAATGTGTCTTACCCGAACCATTCGCTGACGCCACTAATTGGGCTTCATAGACTTTCCTTGAACTCGGAGTCAACCCTCGATTCCTATATTCCCATAGAAATTTTTACTCGACCCTAATGCCGCTATTTATGACGAATCTGAATCGTTTGGATAGCTGCGAGGACGCTCAGGGGTTGGAGAAAGTTTGGGAAGGGGAAATGCTCAATTTGATGGGAAGAGTTGAAAGCCTCCTTAGTTTTTCCGAGGACGCTATGTTCAGGCCTGCTCAGTTGTAGGGGACATAATCTGTCGAATCACTCCTCCCTTTTCAGGGGTTTTAGGTTTCGGAAAAACATGTTACTAGGAATTCCTTTTGGGGATATTTTGGTCGGTTAACTTGTGTTGTTATGTTTTTTCATGAAATGTCTGCTGCTACCCAAACCTGGCAATCAGCCAGAAAACCGTCAATCAAATTGATCCCACTACCTGTCTCACAGAAGCTTCCTTGTAAAGTTTCACTATTCAAATTTCTTCCATGACCTACCACGATCCAATGTGAACATTCGCCGAGAGACCTGCCGGGAAAACGTTCATGGCATTCAATCCAGTATCTTCAAAACAGTGCTTTCTTCCAGCTCTTACACAGAAATTCACGGTTGGCAAAACTCCCGCCCCTCAGGGGCTTGTCAAGCGTGCTGGAAGTTGTAAAATGCAGGCAAGATAGATGTGTGCTTTACGATCTATCCGTAAACCCAAAGATGATTCGACAGAAGTAAGTTTTTCATTCATCCCTTCCACAAGAATTCAACTAATCAAAATCTCAATCCCTCGATTCAATATCCGAGAAAGCCTCCAAACCATCTTTTCTCATCGGTTGAATCAGCCTAGAGCATTCCTTTTCACAGACCACTGCCTATGACCTATTGTCCTCAGAACTGGAACTCCCTCCACGCCAGTAAAATAAGTGCTTCCACCTTCACAAGTACCATTCTCGTCTCGGACTCCCACGCGACCTTTTCTCCCTGAGACGCATCGTCGTTACCGAGAGAAGCTGCATGCTGCATGCTCTGCTGAAGCTGTTTTCGGAGGCAGACTAGGCCGGCATGATGAATTGTAAGGAGCCCGCAAGGCATGAATGGACTTGAGGTGGATATCTGGATGTTGTTGGTGGTTAGTCAGATCACGGTGGGAGGATACGGAGAGATATTTATGGGAGTAGAAAACGGGGACACATACATCCATCAAGGATTCCAGGAATTGAATACGTTTTTGATCCGTCGCGGTGGATGAGGTTGAGGGGTCTGGCATCGTGGGAAAGGTTTTGGAGATATCGTTGAACGTGAGGTAGACGACCTGATAACGAGAGAAGATAAACATTACCTGGAAAAGTTTGACAGTGGAGTCACATGATACGATATATAGAGCGGAAACTGCTCGCTTAGAGTCTACGAAATTATTGATGAATGGTCTTCATCACTGGTATGGAGATTGGAAAACTGTTACACATGTATGGACAGAGTATTCTTTGGTGAAATTGTAAATCGAAAAAAGAATTGTTGAAAGCCTCAACAATTTAGGGAGATATGCTATATGAATTGTGAACATTGGTTTGCTAAAGAATATCTGTCAACAAGCGTCCCCATCGAAGTATTGTCTGTGATAATGATGTTTGGATACGGTAACTTGGATTTATTCAGTACTCTAGAGGTATGGGTTGAGAGGTCAGAGAGAGTCTATACGAGATAACTTCATGTAGCTAAGGGTGTGAGAAATCGTGCGTTTATGAGTAGGTCATATTAGTTCCGATCAGGAAAACCTATCAGAAGAAAGTTGTATATATATATATTATAGTGGTAGAGGTATGAACCTTCTATCAGCAATTAAATCACAAAGATTACACAAACGATAGCAGAAGAGAAAAAGCTGAACGGTTCTTTGCAAAGAGATCTTGCAAAGCGAAGCAGAAGGTTAATGGCTAGTGAATACATTGTGAATACGTCGAAAATTACTAGTGCTTGTTCAAATTGACCATGCGGTGCAATGAATAAGCTTGCTTGGACATTCACCGATGTATCGATATTCGCTTCATACAATAGAGACTAGAAATTCTATATGTGTCCTTATTGGCTGGAAATGGTGATCTTGACCTCTATGTGCCATCACATTTATCGCCAGCTATAGTCGATACCCTCAAAGCAGACTCGTAGATGAATAAGACAGTATCCAACATCCACATTATTTACTTTGTTCCATAGTGACGAAACCTACTTTCTAGCCGACATAGAATGTTTCTGTTGAAGAATTTGTCTCACAATAATCGTTTCTATTTCTACGATGAGGATTTGTACCACATACCATCACTCTTCAAGTCACTAATACACTTGACTCTGCAGCTATTCCACGGTCAAGAGCTCATGCTAAGCAGAGAAGATTTGCTGAGGATCAGCCATCCACAAAGAAGTCCCAGCAGAAGGCATTTCCTCCTCTTACTCTCTATACCTACCTTTATTGCCTACTTCAAGATACCACTCTCATAACACCTAGGAATACTATCATTTCCAAGATGTCAAATCCTGTAGGCTCCTCTTCCTCCTCCTTAACAATCCGGATGAAGTCTGTTGTAAGTCTCCCCCATGCTCTCACTTCCTAATAATAGAAATCTCTCTCACTCTCCCCCCTCACGACCTTTCCCCAACACTGACCTACAAGGGAGAAATGACAATAATAGTTCAAAATCCAACCTTCCATCAGCGAACCAATCTTCCGCTACAACCTCATAATCCAGCAAAAACACTTGAGGAACCTCCAACAAGAGCTTCAGGAAAGTGTGGACCGCGCCGTTATCTCCAGTAGTATGAATCACGATGACAGCACCGCACCGCAGCATGAAAAGGGAAAAGCAATGGCAGCCGTATGGGAGCGAGAAGTTGGGAAAGTCATCAACAAAATAGACGGGTGGATTATCCGCGCGTGGGATGAACATCAGTACATGTTTGAGGACGTAGGATAATTTTCATAGCTTGAGCGTTTGTGAAATGATTCTCTCTCTGGATGTATATTGTAGTTGTGACGTAGTAGTGGAAAAGCTAGCCAGCACCCACATCATTTCCTTTTTTTCTATAGTGGTGGAGCCTACTTCTTAATCGACACGAAATGTGTCCATTGGAGCATTCGTACCAAACGGGCTGTTTCTATTTTCGTGACGAAATCAGTGAGATATGTCAACACATTTCCAAGCCACCCATTTCCCTTATATATTGGATAAAACGTATTTTTTCTCAACCTCTCCTCCATATCTAAGAACACCATCTACCTAACCGACTCTGACAACGCCTAAAAGCAACCCTTAATCTTCAACCAAGATGTCGATTACATCCGCCTCCTCTTCCCCATCTATCCACAAAAAACCCTTTATCATCTTGCCCCGACGGGTTGCTCCCGTAAGTCCGCTCCCCTCTCATGCCCTCCGCCATTGCTGACCAGAACCCAATCCACAGCCTTTGGTAGACCCACCAATCTCCCCCAAAGACCTCGCATACAACGACAAAAATCTGATAGGGCTTTGCACCGAGCTTCGGGAGAGCATGGACCGCGTCATCTACGACGAAGTGATCGACACTTCGGAGTGTTGGGATAAAGCCATCATATGGAGGGAAGAAACAGGGAAAGCAATGAGAAAAATCGAGGATTTGATTATCCTCGCTTACAAAAATCGAACGAGCATGAATATGGGTTTAGGATACCCTGGATACTACGGGGGTCTCGTATAAGGATTTACTTTTGGGGATTTTTGGGGAATATCAAACGCACCAAAGAAAAATAGCCCAAAGGTTTCTTCCCCACATTTCCAAATTCAAATCAATAACCTTTATCGGGGGAATGGAGGAGAGATGGTGTCCAAGATAAGGGACAGTATTGTGGAGTTATAGGTAAAAAATACCACTGTACTTTGACGTAACAGCGAAGAGCCATCTAACACCCATATCACTTCCTTTGTTCCATAGTGACGAAATAAACATGCTACTCCACCCAAAAATGATCTGTTGAAGAATCCGTCCAAACTGGCTATTTTAATTTCTGTGATAAAAATTTGTTTTGTACATCATCACGTCTCAATCCACTAATTTTCATATATAGCGACAGCACAAGGCATTCCTCCCGAACTCTCATCATCATACCTACTAAGACTACCTCCTTGACACAGCTCTCCCAGTAATGCCGCAATATACCTATATATCCCATTGGTCAAACCCCCAAGCCTCCTCCGCCTCTACCTCCTCCTCCTCCTCCCCATCTATCCAAAGTAAACCCTTTACCTTCACAGTCCGGACGGAATCTCTCGTACGTCCTCCCCCTTCCCTCCCCATCCTTGAAGAACAAATAGATCTCAAATCTATCACTGACTAAGAAAACACCGCCATACAGCCTTGCATAACCCCACCCATCTCCCCCTGCGACCTCACATACAATAAAAAACACCTGCTAGACCTGCACGGAGAGCTCGAAGAAAGTATTGAGCGCGCGACCTCCTGCCGAGGAAACGATACATCGACGTATCAGAAAGAGGTCAGCATGTGGAAGGAAGAAACGGGAAAAGTGATGAGAAAGGTAGATGCTTTTATTATTCTGGCGTGGGATAGTTACATGTGCATGAATGAGGATTTGAATAGGATGTGGTAGTCTAAGGTCTATGAGATGAGACCATTGTTTCTGGGGAGGGTGAGGGAAGAAAAAGGTGGCGGGTCTGGGCGTGCGAAGAGATGCTGGGAGATTTCTTCCTTAGGAGGGAAATTCGACAGCTCGACTTCCCGTCTTTGTTTTTCTGGAATCAAATGAGAGAATGTGTCAGGACGAGGGACAAATCTATAGGATTAGATCTGAAAATCAAACTGTAGTATGACGTAACAGTGAAAGGACTATCCAACAACCACATTCTTAACCTTCTTCACCCAACTCTTCTTCTGCCTGCTGCTAACCTCCCCCGTTCCAACATCCTCCACATCATCCCTCTTCTTCACATCAAGATCCGTTCTCCTCCCCGTCCATATATCCATTTCCGCTGCTTTGACCCATTTCGTTTTCTTCCATACCTTGTACCCTAGAAGCAGGATTAAGAAGACAGGTAGTAAGATGTAGTTGATCACAAAGTCCTTTGCGCTGAATGGATTCAAGAAAGCCGGGTAGCCTTGGAAGAAGATGAGGAATACGTTCGCGGCAAGAGCGAGGTAGGTGCCGTAAGGATACCAGAGTGCGGTGAACGGGAGCTCTGAAAGAGGTTGAGATTGGGCGGCGAGACCAGCGCGGAATCGGATGTGGACGAGGCAGATAGTGGCCCTATTTGCGAATATGTTAGATGATATCACCAAAGAATACGACATTGTGGATAGGACGTGATTAGCAAGGTTGCCCGCTTACCAAACGATGAATGTTGCAACTCCGGAGAGGGTAATGAGGGCTTCATAAACGGTGCCAGCCGAATCAGAGACGGATAGAAATGCAATACACGCAAAGATATTCGAGAAAAGCAATGCTACCCATGGCACCCCGGCTCGATTCACTTTCCCTAGGATTGCAGGCGCTTTCCCATTCCGCGCCATGTAAAGGATTGTTCTCGAAGAGACGTAGAGGGAGGAGTTGCCCGCGCTGATAACAGCTATGACGATGACCGCATTGATCAGAGAGGCCCCAGCGTTGATCCCCGCATGCGAGAGAGCAATGGTGAGTGGGGATGCTGCGGTCTTGGATCCTGCAGCTAGAAGGTCTTTATCGTTCCATGGGAGCAGAATACCGATGAAGAACATCATGCCAACATAGAAGATCAAGATCCGCCAAAAGACTTGTCGGATGGCGCGGGGTACGGCCCGACGAGGATTCCCTGCTTCACCAGCGGTGATACCGACCATTTCTGTACCAGCGTAAAGAGTGCCTGCTATGACGAAGGTTCTGGCGACACCATTGATCGAATCGGCGAAGGCACCGGCTATGGTGAAGCATCAGTATCGATACATGGATTTTGGGGGCTCTTAGACGGGGAGGGTGTATCACGATCATCCCAGTATTTAAATCCAATCTTCTGGGGGCCAATAACACCTGCGCTGATGAAGATAGAAACGATAAAGAACACGATAATGGCGATGACTTTGATCCTAAGGCGGAATAAGCCCGTTTATCATGTGCAAAGGCCGGCTTTAGAACATACAATGAAAGCCAGAACTCGACCTCTCCATATGCCAAGATCCCAAACATGCTGAATCCGATGAATATGACCCAGAAGATGATGATCCAGGCCCATTGAGGGACGACTGCTGCACCAGCCCAATATCGTATCACCAGCGAAATGGCATTATATTCGTTCGCCAATACCGTCACCCATAGATACCAATAGGCCCAGCCCAAAGCAAATGACAAGGAATCATCAACAAATCGAGAAGCATATTCGGTGAAGGAGCCACTGACGGGTATCAAGGTGGCCACTTCACCAAGTGATTGCATTACGAAGAAAACGATAATTCCAACGAGGGAAAAGCTGATGAGTATACCAGCAGGGCCAGCCAAATGAAGCGCATTGCCCGAGCCAACAAAGAGGCCTGGTCCGATGATGCCCCCAATTGCTATCATCTGGATGTGACGGGACTTGAGCTTTCGGTGCAAGGGCGCAGAGTAGGGCACTTCTCCGCCATCAAGAGGATGAGCACCATCGCGGTCCGGACTCGAACCATCATCGCCTTTGACACTTGTCTGAACTTCTTTGCCATCCGTCATGTCGGAATTTTGCACCAGGCCCATCTTGACAACGTCGCACACGACGAATCCAACAAAGATGCAAGATCAAGGCAGGGGAGTCGGTGCGACATATTTGCAGTAGCAGGGTAAGGCCCAAGCCAATGATGGAGGTCGTCTCTGCTGACGCATTCTCAACCCAGAATGACACAATAGATCTGGTGGTGGATAGGTGCGTTTCATGGCGGGGTGGGACCGTAGCCAACTATGACCACGTGCTGTGACACTTCCAGTGACAACTCGCCATTGAATTGCACTGAAGTCTGTAGTGTTATTGGTGGAGGTGGAGGAATAGAGGAGAATGGCTGGCAATCGCCAAGACTATCGAAGCCATTACTTGGTCATAGATATCCCCTTAGCGTGGGGCTTTCTGCAGCTAGGGTATATTTCGCGGAATGCTGCGAGATATAATTAGATGCGCGGAGATTTGAGTGGAAGAGTTTGAGAGATAGGGAGGAAAACATACTTTTATCTCTTTAGAACCACCCACAGGATGGATGCACTACGACGTACATAATGTCAATGATCGATTTCTGTATGATGATAATACCAGACTCGTACCCTAAGCCCTAATCTTGGCGCTCTCTCCGATTGGCTTCCGATATCACTTAGCCTTTCCTTTCTCTGGCCATAATATTGGAGCACTGATGTTGGTGCCCTAGCAATCGTCATGACTCTATAATAATCACGGAAAATGTAACAAGCCAGGAGGTTTGGCGACAAAACCGTGTTTGGAAACGGGGCTTGACTAAAATCACGAGGTAGAAAACTTTAGAAGAACACTGCGTTTCAAATCCGTTTACCGCTTTCCCGACCCAAATAGTATCCAAAACCTTGTGCAACTGATAACTGAGTACCCCGAAAATGAAAGGACCTCCATGTCAGCCACAGGCTCCTTCCCGATCTATCTCATTGAACCCTCCCCTCCCTTCCTCTACGCCTACATCGGCGGATAATCAATCTTCCATTGCGCCCCCAACGCCCATAACTCCTGTCGCCACCCCTCCGCTTTGACAACCAGATTCCGCATCGCATCAATCCAAACCTCCTTCAACTCATCCTTGACATCACCATCTCTAATCTCCAATTGTTGCCGAATGACGAGACGGTGGCTAACCGTAGGTCCAGAGATCGGGTATGTCCCTGCTCGCTCCTCTAGAAGTCGTTCTACGAATCGCATGTAAGAATAGTTGTCCATGAGTTCGCCGTATTCCATGTTTGTGTAGGGGGCGGTGTAGAAGCCGGGGGTGCGAGTAGCGGTGGCCTGGGGTGCACGGGTGAAGTTAGTATAGGGGAATGGTTATTAGGGGCAGGAGTAAAGGGGCGAGATGAAGAAGGGGAAGGAGATTGTGACTGTATTGATAGAGAGAGTGTGTGAGGGAACAAACGTACGGTGAGAGCTATTGTCGTCGTGATTGACATGCTGGATCGGAATTTATGTCTCTCTCGATTGGCTTTGTTGAATCTGGAGATGCTGTGGTGGACAAAACAGCGAGACTGTCTTCGTTTGATAGTGACTGCTCAAATTGGAATGATTGAATATGGTATGGTTGTATGGATCTCGCACAATATATAATGGTATGGAAAAACTGTTGCAGACGGTTGCGTCTCTGATGATGCACCCTTTTCCCCTTATTTCCACGGTTTAGTGCAACAGATAGTAACTTTCAACAGAAATGAACAATTGCTTCTTTGACCTGGTCAAGTAGAGTCATCAGAAGATGGAGAAAATTTTTTTACTTCAATAATCTCATGATACAGGAGAAATTGCGTGAAATTGAGTGAACCACATGTCCTAATGATATGTAGATCACGTGTTTTGTAGGGAAAACAAACAGTGGGACGACTTGATATAATGAGCGTTGCGAGGATGTAGAAAAGGCCGGATGACTTCTGATCTCGGACTGGGCCATTTGTGTCGAATCTTGGATGATGAGACATTAGTCAGAAGCGACAGATTATATTCTCATATGCTGAGGATTCTCCACAACAGCTGTTGTTTTCTGCAATTTCTCGGTAGGGAAGAAGGGGAAAGCAGAAATCCCTTAATCAGCAACAGTAGATGTTGCCTAGGGATTTGGTCAGCCATGATGTATAGGCTCTATTTCCACGCACAGCGAAGAGTATCTCCCTTGCAGGTATCCACGCACCTTATGTTGTTACTGTCGTGGTTGTTTGAATTTGGGGTGTCTAAAGATACGCAATGGTAGACCTCCTCTGGAATCCAACGAACGAATTAGATTGAAGATCTCTATCTTTCTAGCTCCGGTACTTAGATCATAGGGTAGCGGATCGAGGGATTGAGATGCTCTAGCTTTTGGATCGGATAGTCGCAGCGCCGGAACACAGTTCATCGCTCATTAAGATATGCCTGCAATGTCCCAACCCCAAGCCCGATCAGCGCGACGAAGTAAGCGGCCACGCTGAATGCACCTTGGACGTCATGCCAAAGGACCGACCACGCGATAGCGAAGACGAGGGTACTGAGCAGGAAGGTAGTAAAAATCAGCACCCAGATCTTGGTAACAGCCCACCCCTCAACCAGGTGGATACCCCAGCCAACGTTCGTGCCTATTTGCGGGCATACCGCGAGTTTCTGTTTCCGCTTCTTCGGTGATCGCAGAAACATGATAGCTTTTTCGTCGGCATCGTGAGGGTGATGAAAGAGATGGCTCATAAGGTTTTCTCCGATGGGCGGGAGCAGGTCACAGCGCTGATACAAATATTCCTCTTCTTTGGCTTGGGGAGGCATATCAGGCACTTTGCGAATATCGACGAGGTCTTTCGGGTATAGTTCAAACTGGGCAATATTCAGCAATCGAGTCTATTGTACGTTGAGAAAGCGTACCTGAATGAATCTGATACTTTTCACAGTCTGCAAGGAAAGTCTATGCCACCATACCCGCTTGAGCTGCAGGTAAAGCTGGCGTAGGTCGGTGAAAAGCTGCTGATCGGATGATGTGGAGCACACATTCAGATGAAGGAGGCTCGTAGGTCGTTGCCACGATTGCGCACAAACTAGTAGCCATTTGCTCTCTGGATCGCATGTAATTGTGGCAGATGTTGGGCGTCCATTGACTGGATTGGGCTCGTAGATGGATATCCTAGAATTATTGGGCTGCCCAACAGACGTTGATGCGGAGCCTGTAACCGACATTTGACTCGGATTACTACTACTGGATGACGTTGATTGCGAACCATTTGGCCTGCAATATTCGGGAGCATGTAGAGCATTCCTAAGCTCCTCGGCAGCCCCTGGTCGGGTCTCGATGAAGTCATCGTATAAATGAGTGCCACAGCTCTGATGCACGATTAGCTAGCTCGCTCGTATGTCCCGTCACTGTAATTACTGACACAAGTCCATCGGATTCGTGTTTTATCTGGTGCTACTGGCGGTTCCGGCCACAGAAGTCCTATGAAAATTGACAGATACTGCATACCTAAACTTCGCAGAGTCCGATCTGACGAGTATAGGGTGCCCGACGAATTATCATTGCATCGTGATTGGGTTGTTATTGACGTGTTGCTAGGCTCCTGATTTTGCGATCGAGAGACATTCTGTCTGGCCAAGCTTTGCGCTGCAATCGTGTTCGGTGCTGGACATGACGACGCTCGGTCCGGATCGTGCGGTATTTCATTCATACATATGGTTTTTGAATTGACTTCTTTTTCTGGTACGGTGATATCGTTAGATTCCGGAACAGCTTTTGGTTCTTTTGGATTGTAAAGGACGTTTTGTCTTTTTGTCGAATATTCAGATGATTTAGCCATATCTTCTACATCTTGGACGAAACCGAGAGTCTGGCGAGATTCCGGATCCTCCTTCGATCTCGAAGGTTGGTCACAAGAGGAAGATTTTGCAGAGGCGGATTTCGGGGTAACACTTTCGTCAATAAGGTAGTCGGCTAATGTGCTATTTTCGTTTGTTTTGCTCATGTTTGCAGGAAAGCTAGCCTGTGCGTCTCTTGGAGGGCTTATGTTTCTCCGCGAGTCCAATCCTTGTAAATGAAGATTTTCCTTAGGAGCCACTATCGAACTCAGATTCGAGTTGTCAGCTGTCAAGACAGTGGGGTCTGTCGATTTGTTATCTGATGAGATATGCGAGAATGCTTTCGGATATGGAGCTCTGAATAGCAGCAAAGGATCTTTCAAAATTATACTCGGTGTGTAACCCTCGCAGTTGCGCTTGGACTTTGCACAATTATCGCAGGATGGGCGCTCTTCTCCACATTTGATCCGGCGACGACGGCACGCTTCAACCTGTCAGCTGGTGAAATAGACTGCATGCACATACCGTTTTCACTTACTTAAACAGCCACTCTTTACTCTCTTCCGCTGTTCCATGACAGCACGATTTTTACTGCCTGCAAAGTAGGGTTGCTTGTAACTCTCAAGGATATCAGGCTGTAATAATAAGTGATCCAGACTATCATAGAAAGTGGTCGTTTTGAAAGGTAGATGGGATTCGGATTCCATGTCGCCAGTGGCAGGCTTGTAAATCAGCTTATCGAGTGCTGACTTAGTCATATGTTCATCGTCCAATGCCTTTCCTGCCGTGAGTGGCATCTGATTCTGCGGCGATCTGCTTGATTTGTTGGTTGGAAGTTTACTTCCAGCATTCGTCAGCAGATTTACCTCCCCCGACTGAAAATCTGATACGCTGGTATTGGATAAAGGGTCGCTTTGAGTAGCTTGATCCGAGAATTTGCTTGGCAACAGCTCTTTTTCGCTAAGAATAGTCTTTTCTTTAGCAGATGAGATCAGCGGCAATCGTGGGATCATTTCTTCGTYGTTGTTACAAAGCTCTGAGTTAAGTGCCTCATTAGACGCGGGACTCGCGAGCTGTACCTGGTGACTGCCAAGTGGATTTTGAGGGGCGTCGCTCTGTGGCTCGCCAGAACTCGTGGGGATTTCCTGCGCCTGAAGTTCCGTTGAGTATCTCCTTGAAGAGTTGTCTGACTCATCGGTACCGTCATGTAACTTGCCCAATTCCAAGGCTTGAGAGTCGGCTTCGAGATTTAACGAGGTGCTTCTCTGCGCAACGTCTCTGAGCTAGGCCGAACAATGCTCAATGATCTACACATCCACTAGTCTGGACATTATGCGGTCTTACCGCGAATTTGAAGGTCCTAGGCCAAGACCGAGCCCGAGGCTCTGAGTGAATGGGGTAATCAGGCCGGTCTTAACCATGAAATCATTACTGTCTACAACGAATGTTAATATGAGTCCGTCTGATCAAGGAATCATGACTTACCGCCCGGTTCCTTGAAGGTAATGGTTAGCTTCCAGCTAGATTTCGACTTTTCGTCCTCCTGCATGTTGGCTTTCATATGCTTAATGTCGAGGTCTTTGCCAAGTTGTACAGTCAAGCCCTTCAATTCGGCAACGCCCCCGCTTGGCAAGCCCAAGCCGCCTCCGGAGATGTCCACTGTGAGCTGTTAGCGATGTAGGGAGCACGGTGATCAATTGACGCCTTGACTTACATCTACCTGTAAGCCATGGCTTGTCTTCTTCGTTAAGACGGGCGATCAGTTGAGTCAACGGCCTGCCCTCAGGAGCGGCCTTCTCCCACAGATGTATCTCAGTATTCTTGTAAGATTTCTTAGAATTTCTGAAGCGACTCGTATCTGCCAATACAAGCTTGGCGCATTGGCGATAGAATTTCAAGCGCCAGCCTGTAAGCCCGCTAAGAAATTTCACCGAGTCTTCGTCACAAGAAAATGACAATGATAATGATTGAGTCATGTACGTGACCTCCTTGAATTGAGGCAGGACTTCCCGTTCCTTTGGCTTCGCTAGCATCTTGTGGCGATTCGAAAGATAATGTGGAGTTCGAACATTGTGCAATGTAATTGCCGTAGGGTCCTGCTTTTCGAAGGTGAAATCGAGGTCACGGTAGACGTAGCCAACCTGGGAGCAATGATACGTCTTTGGGCTCTTCCTCGAATAAACAACGCCGTGGTAGCCTCTATCCGGATCGTCCTGGTCAAACAGGCTGTAGAGCCGAGCTTCTTGGAATGCCGAGGGACTCTCGATAGCGCTGGCTAAGCGGACCTGTGGTGGCGTATCGGTGAGGTGGAGTATGCAGTCTTCAAACCTCTGTGCATCATCACTATGACGGAAGACGAGGATGATTTTCTGATTCGGTTGGTCCGAGCGATACACGTAGGAGTAATATGGATTGTAGTTTCCTTGGTTCTTCTTCTCTAGGTGTCCGCAATCTGACCAGCTGATGGTGGCGGTACAATCTTCGATCTGGAGTCTGACGTTACTGATTGGGAGCCAATGTGACGCGCTTCCCAGCTTCTTGCTGTCCGCCGCTGAGCTAACTACGAGTCGACGAACTGTCTTCCAACATGTCTCGTCCATCTGCTCGTATAATCTCAACTCGCATGAATCAAAAGATCTTTGTTCTGTGTCGTTTTCAGGGACCTCGAGTGCTGAGGATGTATTAGTGTTTCGATAAGATTTAAGCACCGTCTGGTAGATAGTCAACTCTCCGGAGCGTGGATCCCTTCCTTTCACGGCATTGAAGAACCGCTTTGGTCCTTCGCGGAATTTTACAAAATGCCAAAGAGCCAAGAAATTGATCTCCGCTGGCTGGCTTGGAAACTCTAATTGTAATGCCGTAGTATCGTCTTCTAGAGTCTCCCAATCTTCAAGGTCCTCCGCAGTAAGCTTGCGTGAAAGGTTCAGTGTGTCTCGTTGATTGCAGAGGGATATGAATATCTCACTCTCGCCGGCTTTTGTCCATAGCAGGACGACATAGGGTGCGTTGGACGATTTGGAACGCTCGTGTCGCTGGCCGATCTGGGCGTTCACCCAGCAGCGGAACATTACTCTCTCGTCGGCGAAGCCCCCGTGGTCCTTATCGATGGTGATCCAACGATGACAAGTCGTGAGATCATCCATAGCTTGAGGTACGTTTTCTCTGGCCTCTACTGTTTGCTCGAAGGTTTCCAGCAGAGATAAGTCTTGTTTAAGCAAAACAGCAGTGCCCGGTACAGGTCTGGTGTATTTTTCGTGTTGACGACGGTGGAGGTCGGTTTTCAGTGCCTTTAGTAGATCGATCACGCATTTTCGAGCTTGACGCTTTGATAGATCTCCAGCAACTTTACGCTTACGAATCAATTCTTCCACAATCCAGCTGCTCTTAAGCAGATCGACGTAAGCCTGATTTTCGGAAGTTGTATCCTCCCAATGACTGTACAAATGAAAATTATCTGTTCCTGCAGGACGGGTCACGGTGCTGGCCGATCGGAGGTAGACAGCTTGCGACTACTGAGATCAGCTACGTTCCAGTGGCAGCGTGGCTGCTGGTGCTTGCCTTCAATAACCACCATGTGGCGATGCGAATCCACGATTCATCGAGGACTTCATCCCCAATGGATTCGAAGCTTTTTAGAAACGCCTTCCCTACTTCTTCAGGGCAGTGGTGTTGTTCTCGTTGTTCTGGTATTTCCAAAGGTTGCAGGATAGTATTTTCAGAAGGTGAGCACGTCAAAAAATCGTCTGAACCTATAGTAGATAGTGACATCTGCCGTAAGCGGTCGCCTTCAATAGAGGCATCGGATGGTTTCTTTGCAGGGAGTTGAAAGGGTTTCGACCTGTCGCTGCTCCTTTGACTCTCCGAGACTGAGGAACGGCCCGAGATTTGGGTCGATGTCTTTCGAAGTGGCGTAAGCGCAGCAGAATCAGCATCGCCGTAAGAAGCATTGAAGCTAGGCGACCATAAAGGGGATGATCTGTCATGTTTTCTGGGGGGAGTCGGGTAGGGAGATATGAGCGTCTGAGCAGAGTCTATGGTCTTTGACCGCGTAGGCTGGCTAAATGACGACTCTGCGCGCTCGTGCTGGGTGTAACGGTCCTCATCGGCTTGGAAAGATGACTCGTGCCACTTACGATCTTCAACGAAATTGACGTTGTCAGAATGTTCTTCGCTCAGTATTGTCCTGAGGTACCTCGGTTAGAACAAAATCGGTGCCTCAATTAGAACAACAAGGTAAGCATATAGCTTTAACTTACCTTCCTTCAGGTGTGAGGACGAGCTGCAATAATGCTTGATATTTCTGCAACTTTTGGTGACATTCCCTGATGTTATTCTGCTCTCTTGACCATTGCAGGCGGCGAAACCAGTGGCCACGGTCACTCAAAGCTTACAGTGTGCAAAAATACACAGTCAACCAAAAATTCTCCAGCCAGAAAGTAATTTAGAAAGAAGTCGTGAGTTGCTAACTTACCCAATTTTTCATATTTTCCAACAAGACTCGAGAATTCGGATAGGGCATTGAAGCAATACTGCAAAACATTTCTGGTCGGATCACTATATGAATCTGGATCACGAGAAATTTTCCTATGGACGATGAAGAGGATGTCTTTGAGTAAAAGTAATTCATGTACGAGGTCACGAAAGTCCTGGGGAGCATCGCGGGCAACGGCCCATCCTTTGGTGTATAGATCAGCAGCGAGCCTGCTTAGCTGCAGAATATCTCCAACTGAGAGAAACATGGGCCTATTTGGGTTCGGAGACTTCAATCCTTGATGTGTTTGACTAAGTAGGGATCTCCAATGGAATCCTCGCTTTACTTGTATCCATTCGCATCAGGCTGAGCGGTGTATTGGAGGTGATGCGGCCAGTCATAGGCAAGCGCTTAGCGCAATCGAGCCTCATCTCATTCGAATGCGACCATGCTGGGAGTTTGTGACCGGGTGTGGTCATACGAATAATCGGATGTGAGTAAGACTGCAAGCCTCTTCGGTTTGGTCAAAGCGGGCGCGCCGTTGATTGGGCGTGTAGGCTTCATTTTAACGAAAAACGGGCGAGGCTGAGCTGCCGTGGCCTGCCAAGACGCAGCCATTTCATCTTGTCGTCAAGCAGCCTTACCAAATGAAAGCACAGCCTCATCGCCTTCCTGCATCCTACCGAAACACACTGCTGCGCGGTCAGCAGACATGCAGTATGAACATGATATGTTATGTTGGCTTTTCCCATTAAGTGTTCTTCATCGAAGCAATAAATTCGTCCTATCGAGTTGCGTGTTCAGGTAGTCCAGCTTCGTGTAGATGTGAACCTCGCTATTCGCGATGGGAAACAAGGCTACATACGAACCCAAAGTATCGGCGGGTCAGTATATTGATCCAGAAACGGCTTCAATCGATGTCGTCGATCAAGTGAGTCGCCTGCATCCAAGGTAAAAGAGATCAAAACTTATGTATACAGCAACTTGTCAATCCTTTTGGTGGTAAATCCCACCAAGAGATGAACGACTTAATCGATGCTTTTATGGAAAGAACCAAAATAGACGAAATTTACTCGGAGCACATTCGCAAAGGCGCTTTCCTCGCTCAGGATAACGAAGCTTTCCATGCTGTTCGAGAAGATGGCTTGCAATTGAAGGAAGAAGAACGAGCTGCCTTGTTGCTAGAAGACCCCCGGACTGGTAAAAAATGGAACCAACCCTGGATCTTGTACGCCCTCGTCGGTTGCTGTTCCCTAGGCGCGGCCGTCCAAGGCTGGGACGAGGTGAGACGAATCGCCTTGCTCATGGTTATCTTGGGAAATATGCTAACAGAGCGCAGACTGCTGTCAACGGAGGTAAGGGCAAGATGTAGACCGGCAACACGATATCAGCTAGCTGACAGAGAGGCACGGAATAGCACAGCTTTACTACGCCTACGCGTTTGGGATCGGCAAAAATGTCCATGGAGATGATCGCGGTAGCCACGATAAGGATGCCGGTCTGAGGGGCCTCGTTAATTCAGCGCCGTATCTATGCTGCGCTATCCTAGGATGCTGGTAACATACCTCTCTTAAAATGCTTCGATTAGCTGGAAATTGACCGTGAACAGGCTGACTCAACCGTTGAACCGAATGTTGGGTAGAAGAGGTACCATCTTTGTCACATGTGTTGTATCCAGCTTGGCTTGCCTGTGGCAAGCATTCACGAATACTTGGTGGCACCTGTTCATTGCTCGCTTTATGCTTGGCCTCGGTATTGGTCCCAAGAGCGCAACAATTCCCATCTATGCTGCCGAATGTACTCCTGCCAATATCCGCGGAGCTCTGGTGATGATGTGGCAAATGTGGACCGCATTTGGGCTCATGTTGGGCTATATTTCTGGAGTCATCTTTCGCTCGGTCCTTGACGGTGACTCCTCGATTTGTTCAAACAGCCAGCCACAATCTATACTTCTCACGGTCCGCTGCAGCTTGAATTGGCGACTGATGCTTGCTAGCCCAATGGTCCTACCTCTTGTTGCAGTGGCATATGTTTATACTCTCCCAGAATCTCCACGGTGGCTATTGTCAAAGGCTCGGGAAGGAAAGACTGAAAAATATGAGACTGCTTTCAGCTCATTATGCAAACTGCGGCATACACGTTTGCAGGCGGCTCGGGATCTTTTTCTGATGCACCATCTCCTTGATAACGAGGAGAAAATAAAACAGGACCAGTACGTACATGATATCCAGCCAGGAAGCCTTCCACGAACCGTTCGTGTGCTAACGTATTGGTGTACACTTAGCAACATCTTTTTCGAGTTATGGACCGTCCCTCGCAATCGAAGAGCCTTAGTGGCGAGTTTGATCGTGATGTTCTTCCAGCAATTCTGTGGCGTGAATGTCCTCGCATACTATTCCTCCACAGTATTTGCCGACGCAGGACTCACAGGTCAACAACCTTTATTGGCATCGATGGGATTCGGCATCATCAATTTTCTCTTTGCAATCCCGGCATTCTACACTATCGATACCTTTGGCCGGCGCAACCTACTTCTGTGCACGTTCCCTTTCATGGCCGTGTTCCAATTACTAACGGGCCTCGGCTTCTTACTGGATGGTAAAGCTCAACTTGCATTGGTCATGACCGGAATGTATCTCTTCAGCGTCGCATACAGTCCTGGGGAAGGTCCAGTCCCATTTCTCTACTCTGCTGAGAGCATGCCGCTATATGTGCGTGATGTTGGCATGTCCATGGCAACAGCCTTGACTTGGTTCTTCAACTTCCTATTAGCCGTCACGTTTCCAAAGTTCCAGGACGCTTTCCACAATACAGGCGCTTTTGGATACTATGCAGCATGGTGTGTGGTTGGATGGTTCCTAATCCTCCTCTTCGTCCCTGAAACCAAAGACCTCACACTTGAACAACTCGACGCTCGTTTCAGTATTTCCTCAAGATCGCACGCAAGGTTTGCGCTAAGACAGTGTATGTTCGTTATCAAGCACTACATATTACGAAGAGATCATGTGAAGAGGCCGGTCATGGAGTTACCGCCCCAGGAAGTCGTATATGGGGGAGGCACTGCAGATCGTCCACGGAAAATCTCATTCGACAAAGAAGACAGGATGTTCGCACCCACTCCGACGAGTCTGTAAGAGTGGAAGAACATGGTTTGGACGATATTTGTTCTCGGAATTTTGTATCATGTTATATCATCTTGGGTGCTGTATGGTTTTGTATAAGTAAGCATCTGGCGCGTTAGCCGAACATTGTGTCATGTACATGAAGGCTCCGAATCCTGGGTAGTTTAAGCATAGCATGACATATCATTCATTCAGGAAGGACCATACAATTGTAAAGCTGTGAGCACGTATATCATTGGTGCCTCCAGACCAACCGAGGGTCGGTGTCAAAAGTCTTGTCCGATATAGGCTTGGCAGCACCTATGGCCAGGCGAATCCACGACAAGCTGTTAGAGAATGTGGAAAAGAAGTAATATGAAATCGTTGATTAAATGCGTTTGAGTCGACTACTTTCACCTAATAGTAGAATCGTTGTATCGATTACAAGATACAACTGCGTTCAGTAACATGTTATATGGAAAGGTTTGCCAAGAGCCTCCATCAGACAGGCCTTTTGTCAGCGACCCTCAAACAAGCCCGAGCACAATAAGAACGTAAGCGGCAAGGGCGGTCGCCTAACGATCCCTGCAATTTTCTCAGCCCTACCTTTTCCGCCCACCAGAATCATGAACCGCGACTTCAGAGGAATCAACGGCGCGGGCACCAGCAGCCATACCATTACCATTGGTTCTCAAAGACGTGCCTTACATGGCCACCTGATGTCGTTGCCCCTCTATAGCCGAGGTACTGTCATTCCAACCTCAGAAACATCAATTTTCACTCCCAACGGCTCCCGCCTTTTGCAACGGGGAAACGCAGCAGATCCATACCCTGATACTAGCCAAGGTTCAAAATGACAACGCATCGTACAGATGGAGCCTTCTCTCGCATTGGTTCCGGCTTTATCGGTTTCCCTGGCCACTCGAAAAGGTTCCAACACTGCATGACAACCTACGGCCAATGCACCGTATCAGAGACGATCTCTCATGACCGTGACACTCCAGCCAACGGGAAAAGGCCGCGGCAGCCATTGGAATGAATGTTACATTCTGCACCAGAATTCCTTCCCAATCGCTCCAATGGCTGCGTTTACCACACTTTGGGGCGATTGAAACTTTAGAGCAGCAAGGCATCGAGCGGTAGCTTTAGCCATCAAGGAGGGCCTCCACCGCCTCTAAGTGGACGATACCAACCCCGTCAGACTAGAAAGCACAAGCTAGCCGGTCAAGAAAATGCGCTTTTATCATGTCAAAGCGGGGTCAACGAAAAGGTAGGTCGGAAGGGTATCATGGCATCACCCTCATCGGCCGATGAGAAAGGAATTGAAAACGGGTATAAAAAGGGGTTCAATTGCTGCCTTGGTTCTTTCTTTTCCTTCTTCTCTAAACATTCCAGTCTTCTTCATCCATACTCATTTCCACCTCAAGACGAAGCAAACATAGATCGCTTGCTCCTTCTTCACTTGTGCTTGCTTTCAACCAACCAAGACTTCATTCATCCTACCCTACATTACTTCACAGACAACTTGCTCCTAGATCGAATCTTCCTCTTCATAATTCATCATCATGCCTTCCACAATGCTGGCAAGATCCCCTCCTGCCGTACCAGTCTCGGTACCGGGCAAGTCACCCCAAAACCTCCCAATGCACCAGGTCCAGTACAGTCGAGTAGCTGTCTCGCCTCCACAAGCAGGCTCAAGCGCCAACACGTCGGCCGTGCCTTCTTTGACGTCTGGCAGCTATGCGGGAAGTACAGCTGGCGACTATGATAACGCTAGCGGCGGAGTCTCCGGAGTGGATCTCGTGGAATTGATGAATGATCGACTGAGCACCGCAGTCGATCCAATTCCTCTTGACCGAAGTCTGGCGAGACAAGCACAGACGTAAGTGTGCTCCGTCGATACATGATTTATTTATTGATCGATGATGTTCTTCAAATCACGAGTCGTCAGCTGACAATCACAATACAGTTCTGGCGCCTTGAACGCAAAACAAAAGGAATTGCTCGAACTTCAAGCACTCGCGCAGCGACGCCTAAAAGGTGCCCGAGCCAATTTTGCAGACGGCATGAAAGCAGCCAAAGAGGTCAAAAAAGATCTCGACTGGACTCAAAAACGAGTATCGTAAGTCTTACGAAGTCTCACCTTTGAAATGGGAGACTGCTGCGAATGCGATTGACGACTGACGTTGCAACAGCGCGCTTAAGACGAAAGCTGAGCGACGGCACCCTGTCGAATACCAAAAGGCCAGACAGCGACATCCATCACCAAACGGCTGTTAAGCACTTCATCTATTGCTTCCTTTGACCATTTCTTCTCTCGGACACTTTTCATTTCCTCGAGCTCATGTATTCTGGAAGGGGGCGTTGAGGTGTCGTTGAAAAAAAGGTCTCTAATCTGCAGACCCAAACGCTCGCTGGCGTCTTGCTGCTTTTGTCTTGCATTCGACAGCTCGCTGACGCGCGGCTGTTTGGTCTCCTTCGCTTTCGATTGCCTGCAAGCTACGATTCGGCGCTAGGAGATGTCATTCGCTGCAAGGGGCCTGCATTTGAGCCCGTCGTTAGTTCCCGGAGCTGACAATCGTCTTGATGGATGGCCGGGTGTTTTTCTGAGTGGCTAGAGAGTCTGCTTAGGAGGAGATGGTCCACCCTTGAGGGATCTCTCGGAAGCGAAATTTCGTATTGAGCTGTTAGTCAAATCTTGTAATTACCTTAGCTTAGTATTATTTCGTTTTCAATCTTTGCCACTACGTTTTCGTGATTTTCCGGCAAAACATATAGATGGCTACGGGTTGAGAGTATCAGCGATTCTTCCCTTCCTTCAGGCTAGAATCTGCCGGCCTCCCTTGTTAGAGGGAAAGATCCATTGGCTTAGGCCAGGATACCTAATCCCATTCGTAAACTATTCAATGTCCCATCAGTAGTAAGCTTACCCCATGACAATCCCTCCATCTCTCATGCCATCCTTCCTGCGTCCCCACCCCCAAAACCGAGTCATGAATCATCATCTCTCCTTCCAACACACCCCACCAATTCACACCATCACCCATCCCCCCCCCGGCCCCTCAACCTCCTCCATGGATCCTCGACAAAACTCCTGTCGAAATACGCCACGTCCCCCCTCTCATCCCCAACTCCCTCCCTCCACTGCTTCCAGCTGTGACCTTGGAACGTAGTTCCCTTTAGTACTTGCTCTAAGACAGTTTGATTACCTTTCGACCACTGCCATTCTGCACTTTGTGTAGATGTCTGGTCAAATGGAAGATCCCTCCGTGTTTCGCCCGCTGTGGGGACTTGTCCGCCATCCTTATCATCGAATATACTCCTAGATCCAGTATTGTCGGGGTTCGAATGCGGTTGCGTGGTTTTCTCACTACCCTCCACGTCACCGCTCCCCACATCCTCCACCTCTCCCTCCCTAACGCCAATCTCTCCATCTCCATCCCTCCCCCCACCAACCACCGCAGCAGCAACATCCCTCCTCTCCTCCCTCCTCTTCTCCCTCCCCTTCCCCAAAGGTATCTTGTTCCCTCCACTCGCATTATTCCTCCCTCCATCCTTCCTACTTCCCTCCCTCTCCCCATGTAACTGCGGATTTTGATGCGCCAATTTCCTTTTCTTAACCTTCGGCTGGGAACCAAAGGCTGAGAACCCCATCGCAGCGGCCATGTCTATTTCATTCTCTTCATCGTTTTGGTTTTCTTTTTCGTTTTCATGGGGATCGGAGGATAGGGGTGTAGGTGAGGGAGTGGGGGTTGAGGGGGACATTGCGGAGGTATGGAAGTTTCAGGGAGGTGGGTGGGATAATTAGATGTGAGGGCGCGGAGGGGAACTTTTGCTGTGGGTGGAAGAGTGGAGGAAGGAGTGAGGGGGTTGGGAGGATTATAGAGGTTCGGAGAGTTTTGGCAGAGGAGGAAGGAGCGGAGTGGAACGAGCTGTGTAGATGTCCGCTTTGATGAGGGTTGTAGAGGGGAGTAGGTTAGATGATCAAGCTCGTAAGAAAGTGAAAAGGGTAATGGCCAATTGACAGAGGTGAATGACGAGAGGTTTGATACAAAACTAGGGGGAAGAAATGGTTGGGCGGAGGGAGATGGGGGTGGGCGGGGAAAGAAGTGGAAACGCGGAATTGGGCGCGGAGACGCGGACTTGATCGCGGAGATTCTTGGCTTTTGGGGGCGAAGACAACACTTGAAAATGATACTCCTGTTCTACAGCATCGGACACCGAAAATCACAGAATATGGGATATAATCACTAAAACATCTCATTAAAATTTCCAGTCCACGGGTACTAATCGCCGTCTACTCCTTCGAGCGTCTCATTCCGTCTCCTCGCTTCCCCTAGACGCAGCATCCCCGGTGGACGACCACCTGAACCGATGAGAACCACCTGTAATTTATTCTTCCACCCAATATTCAAAATGCCGCCCAGATGCGGCGGCTTAATCACACACTCCACTGCAACAGCTTGTGCAGCCATCCGAATATCATACAGCGCTGTCTTCTCCGACCCTCCAACCGCCGCCGGAATGTCGACCCCAACAACACAGTTATGTGCCGCTTTACTCCATGTATATGGAAGTCTAATGTCCGGTCGCTCCATCGAGTATCGACTGAAGATGAGCGGAACATCAGGGTCTTTGCCTGGGGTTTGCGTAATTTGTTGGGTGATGATATCGTTACATTCTCTGAATACGAGTGGTTCTTGGGTGACCAGTGGGTACCAGCATCGAGGTTGAGCAGCATTGTGCAAGGGAACTCCTAGGGAAGAGGACGTTACGGAAATACTCAGAAGCAGCACGGTGAGTATCGCAAAGCCAGGGCAGGGATCACCCATTGCGACACTTGGCGATAATCCCTGGAAAAGAGCCATATAAACAATGCTGCTAGTGATGGAAAACATGAATCGAAAGGCATGATCAGCTTTAAGTGGGTATAGCAAACCGCGCATTCGTCTGCATTCGCGCATATCGCAAGATCGGGACGAGCCACGAGATCTGCAGGTCAAGCAGGCGCGGGGGTCCACATTTGTGTGTCAATAGGTAGTTTGTCAGCATATTCGGGACCTAAGAAGATAAGCCGATTGAAACTTTAAGAGTCAGGGTGATTTGTCTGACCCAAATTGACTCAATCGCCTTAGACGCCGTGTTTACCCAAAACCGCAACCTCGACCTCAGGGCTTTTTGAATCGGTGTGAGAAACAGCTATACCAGATGTCCGATTGATTAATATCCCATCTGCGCTCGTGCCCTTGCAATGACGTTGGCAAACCGACCCTCCATATCTCGATCCTGTTTGGCGGTTTCAATACCAAGCAAGATCTTTTTGATCCCTACGTTGACATTATCGCCTCTTGATAGTTCTTTCAGTTCTGAAATCGCACGTTCAGGGTTGGAGAAAACACCCGATTGCTGCATGATATTTGACAACTCCTGGTAACTTCCCACGTTCGGCACAGCAATGTCTGAATCGAATGATGTGAAGAGATCCAGTTGTTGTAACACGGAGCGCTCGCCGGTAGTGCCCAGGATGAGAAGCCGACGGCCTTCTGGTGGGTTTTTCTTCAGGAGAACCATGAGGGCTTGAAGGACAGGATTACTGAAGCGAGGACCGATAGGTACCCATTCAACGATCCGCTCGATATTATCGAGGAGGACCACACCAAGAGGGCTTTTGTACGCGTTATCGAAGATCCTCCGCATATGCTCGATCTTCATTGACTCATTGAAGCCAACCATGTCATCAGGACTGCAAAGCTTGATCAAGGGGTATTCGCTATCCAGTGCTATTTTAGCAGCGAGAGCTGTCTTCCCGGATCCAGGGGGGCCATGGAGTATGGCACTGAAGAGGGGAGTTGAGTCTGGTTGTTGGACCTGTTGGACCATAAGGTTGCCCTCAGCGAGAATGTTGTCAATGAAAGGTGAGAAATGCATTATACCGCCACGGAGACATCTTTGCATCTCGACCTCTGATACGCCAAAGGCTGGCTTGACGTCTTCAAAAGCATGCTCAAAATCACTTCGGTTGATAGTGATCTTATCAACATCATCTGCCACCCCTGCCACGGTCCCAACTTTTACGTGTCTGTTCAATGCAAACGAAGTTGCAGATCGGACCAGCCCTGCAATTTCCGCGCCGCTGTAGTTCTTTGTGAGATGGGCGATCTCTCTGAGATCTACGTCCCGATCGAGATTACCGCTCTCTCGCATCTTAGCGGTATGAATATTAAGGATCTGTACTCTTCCGCTTTCGTCAGGTAACGAAATCTCCATATGCACTTCCAATCGACCAGACCGAAGCAAAGCATCATCAATCATATCCATTCGATTCGTCATACCAATCAATAAGATGTTGTTGAGTTGATCCACTCCGTCAAGCTTTGAGAGCAACTGGTTCACGACACTGTCTCCGACGCCGGTACCACCTCCAGCACCGCTCCCTCTCTGCTTGCAAACAGCATCCAATTCGTCGAATATGATAATATGAAGACCTGACTCGTCTCCCTTTTCTTTGTACTCCTTTTCGGCATCCGCGAACAATTTTCGTATATTCTCTTCAGATTGGCCAACGTATTTGTTAAGCACTTCAGGCCCATTTATTACCTTGGGTTCCCGAGCATTTAACATTTTGCCAATCTTACGAGCTATAAGCGTTTTCCCGGTACCAGGGGGTCCATAAAGCAGTATTCCTTTAACGTGCTGAATGCCAAGCTTCTCTATCAACCCAGGAGGAAAGATGCGTGAGGCAAAAGCTCTTCGGAATATGGCGCTGAACTCTTTATCAAGGCCGCCGATACCCATATCTTCAAACTTGAAGTTGGGCTGAAGGATAGCATTTGCCGCCGGTCTCCGATTCGATGCTCTTAAGTTGATGCCAGACCTACTGTCTTTGAAGAAGTTCATCAATGACTGCCTGGTCAATATACCACGAGCTCTTGGATCAGACAACGTGGGCTCGGATGATGCAGAAGGCTTCTCCATCGATAGGTCTACCAGCTGAACCGTTCGCACAACGATAAGCAAAGGTATGCTACGGAAGTCCATGATAACTCTCTGGTCTGGAGCGAAGATTTGATTCTCGAAGATCCGTGTGAAGTTCTGAGCTAAGTCGTCCTGATCCAAAGGAGCCTCTGTACCCTTCCTCCCAGCAAGGCTGATCTCAACATCTAGAGAACCAAGGTACCGATGCCCGCCTTCCTGGAACGGGTCGTAGAGTTTCACATTGACCGTATCCATAAGACTGATCGAGGCCCAAGTCCTTTGTGGATCCGATAGTGATATTTGCCCTGGCGGAAAGCCGTCCACCGGCCGAGCCGTGAAGACGTACATGTCGTTGACGAGAACGTAGAAATCTCCCCCATCTCGTGATGGAGCGAAATCGTATGGTGAGACTGCAACTTTGTTCTCGTAGATCAAACTGGGAGGGGCTTTGGCTGGTTTGAGCTGCCATGTTTGCCCTCCATGGCCTGCACGGCCACCGCCAGGCGTTCGCATTGGCTCCGGTTGTCGGCGGCTGAGATCCTGCCTTCCAGTACTTCCACCATTGTACGAAGGAGAACCTCCGAATCGATCTTGATGTTCCGAAGGCAGTCGGTTATATGAATCACGAGAGGGTTGTTGTGGGGGAGGTTGCGGCCGAGGATTGCGGGCGCCGAACAAGTTGTTCATCTTAGGAGAGACGGACCTGAGTCCTATTTCATAAAGAAGTCATACAAGTGTTCAAGAAGATAGATCTAGGTCCGGCAGGGGTACTGGTCGTCTTTGGCAATCAATATGAAAGACTTGTAAAGCTGGTCTTTGTGCGGACGTGGCCTCTTGTTCACTCGGAGCTCGTCGCGCGCCTGCCGCTTTAGCGCGCTACCTGGGTGAAGCGTCATACGGACGGCGTCCTCCGTTTCTCACGCTCGCCCTCCAGCGTTTACAATCTAGAGATGGCCGTTTTGCCTCAGATATGTCCTCATCCTCTGTGCAGTGCGGAATCTGGAGCGAAGCACCATTCTTACATCATTTAAGTGGCGTACACAGTCTACGGATGAGCTCGGCTGTGCAAGAACTTCGACAAGCAGACGTGTCTGCGAAGCTTTCACCTGGATCTTTGGGGCTGGGAGCCATACAGGAGAGCCGAAAAGGCAGGTTGGAGATAATTGGAAACTACAGCTATCAAAGAAACAAGTTACGTCTTTCCGTCTCAAGCTGACAGATCAAAAGCCTACAGCCCACACGTTTCTCCACAATCCGCCAGCCATCAAAAAAGACAGCGAGAAGAAGAGACTTGATATTTCTGTAATCGAGATCGAGGCCAGCCTCCCTGAAGCAACCGCGAACCTTGCGCTCAAGCTGCACTTGAATGCCACATCCGGTGGTGACAAATCACTACAAGGAAGGGCGAAGAGATGAACCGTACAGTTAAAGTTACACGACAGCCCGATTTCCGGAGTGTGGTCGATCAAGGCATGAAGTTCAAAAGGCGGGATATCGATTGAAGATTGTAAGGGCGACTGTTTTTCACCTCTAATCAATATCACACGGTGTTTCGGGAAAAAAAACGTTTCATAAAGATTAGATCCGGTAGTTCAGGCAAAGCACGTATTGGATGTTTTTTCATGTGTTGTTCATTTTTGTTATTGAGAACCTTGGAAAGCTGTCAAAGCTTACTTCTTACGAAAGCCTTCGCCCCATCTATTGACGCTAGGTTTTACAGAATAGAGGCTATTCATTATCAAGCACGTTCGTCAACTCTCCTCCACCCCCATCTACAATACTTGCCTTATCACTTTCAAGTGTCTTTCCCTGTAGAATAAAAAGTTTCATCCTCAACCCCCCCCTTTGCTTACATTCATTGACTCCTGTCTAATTGCAGCGGCAAGCTGCAATCCCACTTTCAACTCTAAAATGGTTTGATTCTCGCTTATATAAGATCTCGTTCTGGAAATTCTCTGAATGAGTCCATGAATCTAATTGATTGCCGCCAAACAGTGGAGAAAAGGCCCCTGGGCTTCCGCTCGTCCGATTTAATGCCTTGCCACATACTTGCGTTCCTTGGAACCACTACGAAAGACATACTCTCCTGCGTCGTGCAGAGACATTCAGGAAGCGCCGAGAAAATGCTTGCTGAACTCGCTTCCTTGCCTATAAGTGGTCCTTTACCGGTGGCACCTGCTACAAACATGCATGCGTGGTTGATTCCTACGTCTGTCCTTCTGGCGGCTCGACTAAGAGGCCGCAAGACTTGAATACTGAAGATAAAAAAAATGGTGAATACATCTTTCCTGGCTCTCCTACTATTCATTTTAGGAAGGCCAACACAATAAGGGAACTCGGGAAATTCTTCTCCCAGCGCCTTTAGAGCTATTAAACCCTCGCAGCTGGTCACATACTGAATCGAAATGCGCAGCTATAAGGTGGAACTGTTGCAATCCCGGGAAAAGAAAATGAATCTGCATGTTGTTCGTCAAAAAGCATGCAAGAAAGATTCGAGCAATAGATGACCATKCCTTCCGTGTATAAGATTTGACCCAGAAAGTTACTGGAATTGAAATATCAGAGGTCCGCAGCTTCCAATCCTACTTAGTCGAACGTTTTTTATATTGATCATTCTTAGTGTAGCAAATTTTTCAAAGTCAGTCGCAACGATGCAACCAACGCCAAAGCTCATACGCTGCTTAAGCCCGCCTAGATAGTTTGTGGAATTCTTAGCGGTGTCTAGTGTGTACGTCCAAGTGTAGATTCTGAAATAGTATTCCTGGCGCCGTGGACACTAGGACGTCGATGATACCGAATACGCCGTCGCTGTCACCCAGGCTAATCAAATTTCATTAATTCGAAGTCAAGGTCTTTGGAATACCTTAGTCGTCGCTTCTGGCCTACTTTGTCGACCATCGAATTGGCGAGACGTATGTCAACGGCGACATTTCTGGATTGCTCCTCTCCCTGATGCCCTTTGGAGGATTCGGGGATTCACCATCCCCCCTTGATCGATCCCAGATAATCTTCGGCGGGTCCGGATTGGTAGGGTTAGCGGGATCGGAAAGATCCAAGTCTATGCGCCAAATCCTTTGGATATTTTGATTCCTCGTCAAAGCCGGATACTCAAAGGCGCCCCATGCAGAATCTTCATTCCAGTTGCCACCGCCAACCAGCATGAAGAGGTAAGCGTCATCCTGGCCGGACATTTCGCCGAAGGCTTGACTTAGGTGGTTGAGGAACATATCATTGACACGCATGGGCACAGCATCCTCCACTTTCATCTTTACGTATGGACGGCCTATCCATCCAGAGATTTCATACATCCACATTTGGACAACAATGTTGTTCCAGTGAACAAATGGACCCTGGATACATTGATTGCGTTGAAGCCAGATCTTTAGAGACTCGTAACCATGTTCGCCAAGCCCCGTATAAAAAACGGATTTTCGTTTGCCGACTTGATTTTTCCTCCTAATATTATCGTTGCACTGATCTACACCAGGGATGGTGGCCTTTTCCCACCATTCAACGGGCAAGTCTCCAGGGCCTGGTGGCGGCGCTGGCGGCGGAGGCCAGAAAAAGTTTACGATAGTCGAGGGAACATTGCCGCGCTGTTGGATGCTTTGCTCCGGCAGAGTAATATCCCTTGGGTCTTGATTCTTCTGTGCATAAGTCTGGGCGACTGCTTCCGTCTTTCGGTTTCCTCCGTCTTTGCGTCGATAGTTGTTTTCTATCATCTCCTTTTCATACTGATGAAGCCTTTTGTCAGCCCTTTGACGGGTTGCCTCCACATTATCAGCGCTTGCAAGATCTTGACGTTTCTTGTAACGACGTGGCTTCAATGACCCTGCAAGGCCATCTCGCTTTCCGATTCCACCACCCCTGCAGGACAAATGAGGGCCACCAGCAGTCTTGATCGCACGCTCAACACACCCTTCCTTGATGAAAAAAGGCAGATGAAATTCGGCTGAGTCGCCATCCCATTTCCAGCCAGTCAAAGCACCGCAGCCCTTCTCTTCATGCTTAAGCTTCCCGCCGTCTTCGCCTGCCCAGCCGTTGATGTGCTCGATAAGAAAGCTATAAGCGAGGCCTGAATCATAGATAGTGCAGTCAGCGGTAGGCGAAGCAGCTGCCGAGGACGCCGCTTCAGCCGAGGATACTGAGGCAACAAAGGACGAATGATGGGCAGCGATCTCGGTATCCGTGCCAACGGTTGTCCTATCTCCTTCGCATGCTGTGTATCCAATCCCTCCAGCGTTGCCAATCATCGAACTCTTGCAAGCGATTATATGGCCCTCATTGATATCAGTAAATGTAAACGGCCATTCCGGGGCGCTTGTTGTCGAGGGCTTGGGTGTCGGAGACGGAGATGGGAGAATAGTATAACCACAGAAATCCGATGACCCTGTTCTCATGGGGAGCCGGGTCGTGATAGTGCCAGACTCACAATTACATGCGCTGATACCCATATGTGGATCTTGGAATGGGATACAAATGGGACTACTTTGCGTTGGCTCTGGCTCAGTACTTGAGCCTGTGCTTGAGGCATCGGCTGTAGTGGTCGAAGACACTCCTTTCGCGGTAGTGGAAGATCTTGGAATAGCCGACGATCCTGTGCTCGGTACTGGATCCCCAGAGACGATCGGCCCTTTGTACTGGTAGTAATCGCTTTGCACAGTCTGCATTGCCATAAATTCGCTCCACACTGGCGTGGGGTAATCGGGCCCATTGTCTGCCCAGCCGCTGGGTATGGGATCGTCCAAATAGCCCCCACCACCTTTGGAGCATGCAGCCGCTGTAGTTTCAGTCGTGGCCGTGACGGTGCAACCTTGAATGATTGAAGTGGAATACGTCGAGCAAGAGACAGTAGCTGCACTTGTCGAGCAGCTAACAAAGAAGTCTGTCACTGTCTGCGACGAACATCTCGAACTTGACGAGGACGATGATTGACTTCTGGATGACTCCCGAGTCGAAGTTGGCTTATCGGTTTCAGAAGGTTCATTAGAATCGTGAGGGTCGTTCGGTTCAGATCCAGGCTCACCGCCGCTTCCCCCGCCATTACCGCCGCCTGTGCAGAAAGGCCATATGCAGGGAGCTGACCCTCCAGGGGGTAAGGGGATGTTGATACCTGGGGGGCCCCAAAAGGTTCCGCCCGGGCCAACAACTATAGGTCCGTGGTAAGTAAAGATTCCACCATCTATCCGTGTCTCAATAACATCTGTTGTTATAGTTGTCTGCTTAGTGATAGTGGCAAGATCCCTGAATGTTGACCTAGTATACTGGAGGATTCCTCCACCGCTGACCGGGAAAGAAGTGACAGCGTTAGTCCCTGAAAAAGCATTGAGAACGGACCGAGTCAGCTCTGAAGTTATTATCGACGGACTGCCAGAAGCAGAAGTGATCGGAGTATCCGAGTTCGTAGTTGATGTAGGCCCAATCTGAGTCACTGAACTACCTGGGGAAGGGGGAACGGTTGTAGAGGCAAACACAGTCTTGCTAGAAAACGAGATCCCACTAGATGTAGACGGGGGTGGAGCTCCCGTGTTTGTAGATATAGGAGGAATGCCGGAGCCTGAAGACTCAAGTAGAGTTCCGGTATCTGCAGGTAGCGGTGCGGTGTTTGTGTTTACAAGAGAGATTCCGGAGCCTGAAGACTCAAATAGAGTTCCGGTATCTACCGGTAACGGTGCGGTGTTTGTAGTTACAGGAGAACTTCCGGAGCCTGAAGGTTCAAGCAGAGTGCCTGTGTCTGCAGTGGGTGGTGGAATTCCAGTGTCCGTAATTAATGGAGAGCCAACGCCAGTGAGTATCGATCCACTAGGCGCCCCTGTCGCTGTACCATCTGTGATTATTGTTGTAGACGATGGATCACCGGATGTGATCGCCGAGCTGCCGACTCCATCTCTGGTAGATGTTTCAAGGCCGGACGAACCAGTAGGACGGATGGCAGCACCCAGTAATCCATTCGCAGGAAAAGCAATGTTTGAAATTGACCAGTTTGTACCATAGGAAATCTTCCACCCTCCCCAGGAGTTGCCATTAGGATCGATGCAAGCGCTGATTATGGCATTGAAGTGATCATGACAGGAACTAGGAGGAACGACTGGTACATTGACAACGCCCACAGGATTTGTAATGTTGAAGAACATCTGGCCGGTCTGGAATGAGAGGATTGTTTGAGAGCCATCGTCGCTTCGCGCTTGCTTCTGCTGGGAGACGTCGCAGGCGTTTGATACAGCTGGCTTGAGAGTTGCTGATATCTCCGTTGCAGCCGGATCAGTAGCTGAGCGCGGCTGAATGCAGTTGGGTATTTGGACGGCCTCGGACTGTGAAGGGATGGGAGCACCGGTAAGAGCAGTTGAGATGGAATTGGAAGCTGACGGATCTTGACCGCGAATGCAGGCAATAAAGGAAAGAAGTACAGATAAGGCGGATTGAGGCCGCATGGTGCAAGCGAGCGTAGAAAAGAAAGATGCAGTCTAGGAATTGAAGCGAATGTGCACTTAAAAATCAAGAAGTAAAGAGGGAATCTGTCGAGGCTCGAGTATGAGGATATATCAAGGTCTTATACGTAACAAAAATTACCTCGTCAGCTAAGGAGAAGCATACCACACCAGGGACCGTGATATCGATCACGACCATAGCCTAGGAGATGAGCAATCTTGTCCCAGGACAACATTGCCACGAGAGGCCGCATCCTAAAACCAAAGTCCAATTACAATCTGCAGTTAGCCGGGTGAGAAACAGAGAAATCTTTGCCAGCCTAGCGCCCCAAAATTCCTCTGAAACTACCCAAAATTATCTTCGGTGACAGGACAGAATGCGTGTAGGACAATGTGGGAAACATGTATGCTTGAAATTGCGGGATGCAGTAAGAAATCGTGGCGTGGGAAGCACCCCCAACGCCTTGATAAATTGCAGCCTTTCGTGGTACGGCTGTCTATGCTATTATGCGATGGGTATCGTTAGCAGTAAGGAACTTTATTCCTGTGTTCAATTGTTTAGGCTGGGATGTCGGGCTCCTGAGCGCCGATGTTGAAATTTGAAGAAGCATCAACTCCGAAGCTGAAGGAAGTGATTCCTCAATTTTGTGCTCAGATATTTAGCCCCTGAAGATATTTGGCCTTCGTGTAGGACAATGGCAATAGCAGCCGTGAGTGGGGAAGCGGATGGTCATCAATGAGCCTTGACCAGTCCTCCGCCGCAATACACACACAGGGCGTAGCAAAGGCTGAAGAATGCAATTGTAAGGTACAAAATTCCTTCAGCTCATTCGATGTGTGATCTAGTGAGACAAGTATATAATTAGTATTTGTGCTTGAAACAGTAAAAGTCCAATCTCCAGAGAATGACTGAAAGGAAGGAATATACAAGAAGAGAGGATCCAGCCTCGCGCCACTCTGTATCTGCGGAATCTAGTCTTTAGTGTCGGAGTCTAAAGCACACTAGTCTTCAAATTGTTTTCGCTATTCTTTCAAAGTCCTCGCCAAGAAGGGTTCCATTGACCGTTCCACATAGATCTATCTGGGATCGCAAGGCCATGACGCTCACTGTGCTACCCCTTATTAGTAACTATCTATTAGACTTCATCGAAATTTTATCCCCGCCATAGGAGCGCGGTCATTCAGCACAGCCATGATCATAAATACTTTGCACGACGCAAGTCTGACAATAGTATTATGGATGCTTATACAGTGAGGTCGTCAGAAGCTTCACAAGGTTGAATAGTCCGAGACGATCTGGAGACAAAGATATACCTGAAGATACTGGCTAGTCATCTCTCCTCAATGTCGGATCTGCCCCAAAGTCCTTGAGTATTGCCCGAATCTCCTCCGAACTCTCGACAACCTCGGCATACTGCAAAATCGGATGCCCCTCATCTTCTACTTTCGCCCCTTGCTCGAGCAAGTAGCGCAAGATTTCCGGTCGATGGTGGAGGACACAATGCTGCACGATGGATCCAGAATGTGCATAGTGCACGTTCTTCAAGCTAGGTTCTTTTTCGACGAGAGCCTTCCAGATCTCCACACCGCCCGTCAAAGCATGCGCCCCGAGAACCTCGCTGCGGAGATCAAGTTCTGGGTAGGCAGCTAAGAGGTGGCGCACCAGTGCCGCATTTCCATGGCGAGCGGCACGCTCGAGAAGGTATTGGGCTGGCGTAAGGCTATCGGGCTGGCGGCGAAGAGTGTCGGAATGTTGGTAAACCGTGGACGGGTGCAGGTTAGAGAGATAGTATATTGCGATTTCAACATTAGGGTTCTGGGCGCAGATGTCGAGAAGAAATTGCTGTTGTCGGACAAGAAGGTTTAGGAGATGGGTGGGTGAGGATCCAGAACAGGCAGACTGAAGGTCCGATATGCTCACGTCCTTAGGGTTTGGCCGTGAACGAAAGAAATCAAACATTCTGTTTGCTTACGGAAGATGTTCCAACTGTAAGGTGACTGTTCATGCATAGAAAAGAGAGTTTCTACACCTTTTTAAATCTGCTAAGCTTGCGACAGCCTTGTTTCGCTTGGCATACGAGTTATCAGAGAGTATTTCCTAGTCTCTAGATCTGTGATCATGCATTAATTCCCTTCTCGGATCGTGAAGGGCGCTATGGCTGCTTGGACATGATAAAAKCAGGAGTATAACAATCTGTAGGAGAATAATATTTAAGCTTTGCTATATTAGCTAGTGTGCTAGTGGAACTAATCGCGGAACGACCCGGTCAAGCGGCTGTGGCAGATTTGTGTGAGCTTTCATGAAGCCCTGCCCCGCTGGCACCGCCTTCCTTTTAATCCACCCTTCGTAGTACTTCACTGCAGCTCTTTGAAGAGAACAGAATGCCTCTGTGAGTACCAGGATCCCTTGCGTTTGAGCAGAATCTTATGTATTCAGGCACTTACTAGGCAAGAAGTCATGGAACGTCTATAATCAGGCGAATATCGACAAAGTCAAGCGCGATGAAGCCGCTGCTGCTGCCCAAGAGGCAGCGGAAGAGCAACGCATGCAGGAGGTTGATGCTGAACGCCGAATACAACTGCTTCGGGGAATCAAGCCTGAATCTATTACAGCAATCCCGACCACTACAGATCAAGTAGATGAGCATGATCAAACCTTGCACAAGAGAGAGCGCAAGCGGCGGAGGATAGCAGGCGAGGATGACACTACGCGAGACATTCGATATGCTCGCGAAGATCAAGCTGCGGTGCCAGCAAAGTCGGAACTTCAGCTCAAATCTACGAAAAGCAGCGATGCTCCGCTCATGGATCGTCGAGGCCACATTGATCTCTTCCCAATGGACGGCTTGAAGCGTAACGCCCCGAAGAACGCCGAAGTAGAAGCGGAGAAAGCGAAGAAAAGGAAGGAATTCGAAGATCAGTATACCATGCGCTTCTCAAATGCTGCTGGCTTCAAGCAATCAATTGGCGAGAAACCTTGGTATCATTCATCCGTAATAATCCAGGAAAGAACCACCGAGCTTCCTCCAAAGGATGTCTGGGGAAACGAGGATCCGAGAAGGAAGGAGCGAGAGAAGTTGAGGGCAGCGGCTGATGACCCCATGGCCATGATTCAGAAGGGTGTATCTCAGCTCCGTCAGGTCGAGAAAGAGAAGGAAGAATGGCGTAGGGAAAGGGATCAAGAAACTAGAGATTTAGACATTCACTACAAACGGAGGAAACACAAATCACGTCTTAAGCACAAGGAAGAAGAGTTAGAAGGCTTTAGTCTCGATGCAGCAGCTGTTGGTGATAACGATAGAAAGGCCAACAAGTCAAAACACCGACATCATCATCGGCATAAACATCGAAGCAGGAGCCMTCGGAGCCGCGGCAGCCGAGAAGGATCTAAGCGACTCCATAGCCATCACAGAGGTAGAGAAGCTTACTTCCACCCTCGGTTCGGGCCGAGAAGCGAGTTCTCTCGATGATTACAGTAGTCAGCGGAGAGAAATCATGTCATGACCATATCTCAGTCCTCCCTTCTGACTAACGTGCCTATTTGATCTAAGATGCCAGAAGCGAGAGCGATCGGAGCTTACGGAACAGTACCCTCGTTCGAACTGGATGATCACTGCGAGTCATACTTTAGAATGCTTGATAAAAGCATGCGTCATCGTGCAGTGGATGCCGGGAAAAAAACCCTCAAGCATGGTAGGGTTGTGCAGGTCCTCACGCAGCTTTCTAAGGCTGCTTTGCAAATCGTCAAGTATCACATTGTATCGCATGGGACTTGCATGGATTGCAACATTCGCTAACATCAAGTCCCCAATTACCCACGAAGTATTCCAGCAGCGCAGCAGGCTCTGCACCATGCCACTAATGCGCGCACAAGGTAAATATCCAAGAATCATTGATATGGTGTCAATGAGTGTGAAAGGATTTTTGCGAAGTCGACAATAATTGCGATTGAATTATGTTACTAGAACATATGGCCATAGCGCTGTGTCTTATTCTGTCTTTGGTGCAAAACATTTCCTTCTTGGTGATACTTTGATTCCGGAAAGCCCAATCTCTGTTGTTCATTGGTGTTATTCAGCTGTTGTATTGAATTAGTCATGTATAGTGGTCACGTGGCTCACTTGGAAGTCCGAGGATCATACCCAAATGGGAAAACTTGCTCAATCGGACTCACCACACGACGACTGTCAAACATGAGCCCCTCTTTTGAGTCTAGTCACGGATTTAAGTCCGATGTCACGAAGGAATATAACCCGTTGACTGAACCATGGATTCGATGGACATGGCGCCTGGTACTTCCACGATGGTGATGTCTCCTACCATGGCAAGCATGACAGGCTTGGCAACGTCTACTGGTACGGCGGCTGCTTCAACGGGCATGTCGGGGATGGGTGGAATGGGTAGTATGGGTGGTGGCTCTGCCTGCAAGATTTCTGTCAGTCTTTTGCTCAATTACTCAAGAGTGATGTACTTGAAGCTAATGGGCCGTTTCCCGCATATAGATGCTTTGGAATTGGTACACAATTGATTCTTGCTTCCTCTCTCGGACATGGCATATCACCTCCAAAGGCATGTTTGCAGGATCCTGCATTGGGGTCATTTGCCTGGTCATCTGTCTTGAAGGTCTCCGACGAGCGCAGCGGGAATACGATGCGTACTTGGTGAGGCAGTATCACATGGAAAACATTCAGGTTCGTCGCCAGCCTTTCAAGATTCCCGATTACTTCCACTCTCGATGAGTCCTGGAGGCGTTGTCTAACATCTGACGGTAGGCCCGCGCCTCACCTCACGAAAGTATATCGGAAAATGGAGACATCGAAGCGAACAGTAATGGCAAAAATGGAATCAATCAGATATCCATCGTACCGAAGTCGAGCGACTCGGCATGCGCATCTATCACGAAGCCTCAGCGTCTCGTACCGACCGCGCTTCAACAGGCTATCCGTGCTTTGTTCCACATGTTGCAATTTGCGGTTGCATACTTCATCATGTTGCTCGCGATGTATTACAACGGATACATCATCATTTGCATCTTCATCGGAGCATATCTAGGATCCTTCATGTTCTCATGGGAGGGGATCCATATCAGTGATGCGTAAGGAACCTATTCTTTGACGGCATAATACATCTAGGTATGTGGCAGAGGCTAACAATGATGGATGAAACAGAACTACTCAACGAGACAGTACTGGCTGCTGTGGTTAGAAAGCGAACTTGGCAATGAAACGGATGGACCACGTGTGTCTCGGAACGGATCATCTTGCTTCCATGATCTGATGTCCTTAACTGCGCACATCGATACGTCCAAAAGAAAATACCTACGAACGAGACTGGAGCTGTGCAGCCAGCGACACAAACATCATGATTGAAATGAACAGGTTCCAAAACAGGATTATACCCGGGAGCAATTGAGAGCTAGAAAATAGGGGAAAGGGCGGCCTTGTATTGTAGTAGCTTTTATCAGCAGTTGCTTTACTTCCAATTCAAGTATGACCACTCGTACTTTCTTTGATACTTATGCCATTTCCATCATGACGTATTGTTAAATGCCGCGATCTTTCTTTGCCAGTGACATCCTTCGTCAATTCCATGTTAGGAATTACGAGCAAAGGAAGGGTCTCGGGAGAAAAGGAGTTCAGCTCCGTTAATCCAGACCTCGGCTCAAACATCCCTGTCTCTGATCTCATCCCACGCGCTCAACGCATATTTGACATCCTGAGCTTCTTGTTTTCCTTCGAATACCTTTCCCACCCTCTCACCTCCGTCATGCCCTCCTCTGCGACCTCTCCCTCTTCCTCCTCCAGCAGCTCCATTGTCCCCTCCCTCCCCTCGAAAGATGATCTCCCCTCAAAAGAAAAGGTCGCAGCCGAAGTCGTCGAAACCACAAAATCATCCTTCGCGTCCGGCATCCGGTCATTCGCCGCAGGCGGAGTCGGCGGTGTCTGTGCCGTAGTCGTCGGCCATCCATTCGATCTGGTAAAAGTGCGGTTACAAACCGCGGAGAAGGGGGTATATTCAGGTGCCATCGATGTGGTTCGGAGAACAATTGCAAGGGAGGGTTTGATGAGGGTATGTCCCTAATTGATACAATCCCCTCAGCATTAAAAGAACAATCTCGTATGGAATTGATGTATGCAGTAGGGTCTCTACGCGGGTGTCTCCGCGCCCCTCGTGGGTGTAACGCCCATGTGTACGTTGCCCTCCTTCCCTTTCCTTCCCCTTCTCCACTGCCATACTCACTGTATCCAACTAACAATGAAAAATCACAGTCGCCGTCTCCTTCTGGGGCTTCGACGTCGGGAAATCCCTCGTCCGGACCTTCTCCCCCTCCACCTCTCCCACCACCCCCTTCACAATCACCCAGATCTCAGCCGCAGGCTTCTTCTCCGCAATCCCCATGACCATAATAACCGCACCCTTCGAGCGCGTAAAAGTCCTCCTGCAAATCCAAGGCCAGAAACACCTTGCCCCCGGCCAAAAACCAAAATACGCGGGCGGAGTGGACGTAGTGAGGCAATTATACGCGGAAGGCGGGATAAGGTCCGTGTTCAGGGGAAGCGCGATGACTCTCGCGAGGGACGGGCCGGGGAGCGCGGCATATTTCGCCACGTATGAGTATGTGAAGAGGAAATTGACCCCCAGAGATAGCGAGGGAAACTTATCCGGGGAGTTGAGCTTGACGGCTGTGATGACGGCGGGTGGGGCGGCGGGGGTGGCGATGTGGATTCCGGTTTTCCCCATTGATACTGTGAAGAGTCGATTGCAGAGTGCGGAAGGGAGACCGACGATTGGCGGGGTGATAGGGGGGTTGTGGAGGGGAGGGGGGTTCAGGGCTTTTTTCCCGGGGATTGGGCCGGCGATGGCGAGGGCGGTGCCGGCGAATGCGGCGACTTTCCTGGGGGTGGAGGTGGCGCATAAGGCTATGGATAGGATGTTTGGGGGGTGAAGTTTGGGGCTGCATGGTGTGAGGGAGGGAGAAGGGGGGAGTTGATAGCTTCCACTGCATTGGAGGCATGGGAGGTTACGTTTTCAAGTACATATTCGAGCTGGGACCCCGATCCAGGAGACTTATATGAACACGATTCACGTGTAAAACAAGGCAGGGCTAGACAGATTATACATTCGTAGCATACATTATACTCCAAGCCGCTTTGCCAACCGTGCCCTCCATGCACCTATACCCGCCAACAGCAAGCCCATTACAAGACGCCACAACCCCTTGCTCGTAAAAAAGCCATTTGACATAAGCTCACTCACCCAGAGATACAAATCTAATCCGCCGGAACGCCACCCAGCCATGTGGATTTGCCTTTTGTGCTGACGTCCAAGCTATATACACCTATCCATCACAAGCCAATCTACTTTAGCCATTATGTTAACTCAATCCTCCCAGCTCTTCTCCACCGTCTCCTTGACTCGTTTGGTGTATTCGCGGCGGTTGTCTTTGTATAGATTGGATGCTTCGACGTTGGCCGGGGAGGAGGTATTGGGATCGTTGAGTAGACTATCAGACAAAAAGAAATCCAGATCAGCAATCCATCCATATCCAAGCTTTGAGTTTGCCTTACCTCTGGATACTCGTCAAGACGGCCGCCACGTCATACGTTGGACTCCACCGGTTCTGTAATATGTCGAGACAAAGTTCGCCGGTACCGTAGACGTTGGGGTGGAACATCTGGGAGATGAACTTAACTCCGGGAGGTTTGTTAGGGTATTGTTCTTCGAAGTGCATAACTAGTCGGAAGGTGCCGTCTTCGAAGGGGGTGTCTGCTGGCCCGATGATGACGGCGTTCCTATAGGTAGATAGGACGTCAATCATTTGGACTAGGTATCAAGACAATGATTGCTACCGGATTGGTAGAATCGTACCATGTCATTACATTGTCTGCTATTGGGGAGGCGGAGACACCGGCTGGAGGGTCAGTTTGCATTCGCTGTGGAGGAGACCAGTTAGCCTCTAGATGTTTTAAGGAACGCAATAAACTAGAAAGCTCACCTTGAAATCCCGCATAAGACGACGGCGTGCGGAGGTAGACATGGTGCTTGGTAATGACTGTTGACAGACTGATTTGAGGCGAGGGAGATTGGGCGAATTATAGGAAAAAGGGACCCTCTAGACCCCTTATGACCTGTGCTCCTGAAGCTCCGAAAGTAAGTCACTAGCTCTTTGCTGATCGGATATGGTTTGCTGAACAGATGTGGATCTTTTGAGATGAAGCATGCGGGCAGCCACCGCGATGGATATCGACGCTAAAATCCGATGGCGGCCACGGTCTGATTTCCCATTCCGGGTACGCGGAAAACCCTAGCCCTCGGCTGCACTTCATTTCCGCGTGGCCAACTCGGGTCGAATGGTTGGACTTTGGAGAGACTCCATGAGCATGACTCTGAAAAGGGGGACCGTGCTGTGCAGAGAGAACCAGATTCCGGAGATCTTCGTGGAATCCAGATCTTCAAAATCGATGCAATGCACAAGCCACGGCCCATCAAACCTTTTCGGAGCTTTTGGCACGCGCTTGATGACCTGTCAATGTACGTCAACCCCACACTACCGATGTCATACCTGCTTGTGTCAACCTCCACCAACACTTTAGATCCTGGACTTTGTCTATCGTAAGCGAGAGCCGCAGGATCTATATTGAATACAACCTCTGTGGCGGCGGAGCTAGTCCAGATGAGCTCTTCCACTACATTCAGGTTGAGTAGCCAACTTGCTGCTTCGAAACAGAGGTTGGCGCAGGTCAATCGACATCTCAGTACTTCCCGACCTGCAAAGGGTCAAATCCAGGATGCGTATATCTTGAGCGCAGCTCGCACGCCAACGGGGAAGGCAAGTCTAACATCGCCAACCAGCAAGCATCATCGGCTGACTGATCTCCCCAGTTCAATGGCTCTTTTGTCTCTGTCCCAGCTCCACAACTCGGTGCTACAGCTATCAAGTCCGCCATATCTAAATCTAGAATACCAGCTGCCAAGATCACAGATGTCTACATGGGCAATGTCTTACAAGCGGGTGTTGGTCAATCGCCGGCGCGGCAAGCATCAATCTACGCCGGTTTGCCTCCCACAGTAGATGCTGTTACCGTCAACAAAGTATGCGCTTCTGGATTGAAGGCCGTGGTGTTTGCAGCTCAAAACATTCAACTTGGCCTCGCCGAAGCACAGGTCGCCGGAGGTATGGAAAACATGAGTACGGTACCTTACTACGTCCCCCGGGCAAATCAGCACCCGCCGTTTGGAACGATTAAGATGGAGGACGGCTTGATCAAGGACGGTCTTTGGGACGTCTATAATCAATTCCACATGGGGGTATGTGCCGAAGAGACTGCTAAAAAGTTCGAGATCAGCAGAGCTCAACAAGACGAATACGCCATCGCAAGCTTCCACAGAGCGCAGAAGGCTTGGAAGGACGGCAAATTCAATGAAGAGATAGCTCCCGTTACTGTCAAAGGCAAAAAGGGTGATACAGTCGTCTCAGAAGATGAAGGGTACCAGAATTTGAGGGAGGAGAAAGTGCCGACGTTGAAGCCAGCGTTTGTCAAGGATGGAGGAACAGTCACAGCAGCCAACTCATCAACATTCAATGACGGTGCTTCTGCCGTGGTAATCGTCAACCATGAACTAGCGACCCAATATGGAAACAACAGCAGAGTACTAGCGCGAATCGTCTCCTCCGCAGATGCAGCAGTCGACCCAGTAGACTTTCCAGTAGCGCCAGCGAAGGCTGTACCTATCGCACTGGAGAGAGCAGGTATCACAAAGGACCAAGTGGCTGTCTGGGAGTTCAACGAAGCTTTCGCCGCGGTTATCAAGGCAAATCAGAAGGTAAGATCATTATCCAGATAAAACCAGTCTTCAGTTTAAGCTTTTGTCTAGATCCTTTCGCTTGATTCAGCGAATGTCAACCCGCTAGGCGGTGCTATATCCCTCGGTCATGCTCTGGGTAGCTCAGGCTCACGAATATTGACGACCCTCCTACATCAGCTGCAACCTGGGCAATATGGCGTGGCGGCGATTTGTAATGGTGGTGGAGCTGCGACCGCAATGGTTGTGCAGCGTGTGGAGAAAGCTTGAGTACTGGACGTCATGCTGCATAGTTTAATTCGCATAATCTTGTATATATTTCCGCTCCTGGCAGTCTTCATCACCCAAGATCTGATCAGGATCAACTTTCATTTCCTCTGAAGCTATAGTGTTCGTACTTTGGGGAGATCTGCAGAAGCTGTCACACAACATCTTAGTTCCTGCAAGGTCAAATAGCGGCCGATCTCTGCGTGAACACCACGTGGAATAGGGGGCTGAAATCCACTGCGTCATTACGCCATGGTCTGGACTGGCCATGTTTGGCTTCTCCTCTTCTTGTTACCTCTATGAGGCCCCCAGATGCAGCAAAGCAGCGCTACTATAGCTATAGAATGCCAACCTATTCGATACCCGGTTTTTCGATTTGGGGCTTCCATGCATGGCTGGTGGACTTGTTTCAAATCATATTGTGCAACCAAGAGTATTGCCAGAATGTTCTCGACTATACCTTCTTAATTAAACACCTAGTACCATGCGGGGACCTCCTCGGGTCCTTATTTGTAATATTGTAATCTGCAAGCACCCATACACTCGAAAATGCCAATTTCACTACTGCTCAGGTTCTCAAATTCTTTCATCATCCGTGATAAAGGTGTAGATGCTACGTATTTAAGACGCTCTCTATCAACACAAGGTTCGCCAGTCTATTCCTTCGTGCCGTTCTGGGTCAAGGTGGCAACCTCACGTGAAAAGAGCCGGATCTCTAGAGGAAAAGTGGATGACGATACAAGTGATCGAGAGGCGAGATGGTACTTAGATTAAGAATACAGGAGTACGTATAAGGTTGACACGAAGCAGGACAGCTTTGAAAGCTTACCGAACGGACGACTGCTCTACTTGAGGGTTATTGGAAGATGTCTGAATAACCCAGAAACTTATTCCGCTATCATTTCATATGACAGTTTTAATTTTGGTTCTTTCATCCTATGCTATCGGACCGTACTAAGTCTTGGGCTCAAGTATATCCAACAATTTCATGCCCTCATCTTCTTCGCAAAACCCACCAATTGCCCAAACCGTTGGGAAGTGCCCATGACTCCCATTCCACATCGACCGCACCTACGGCAAGCAACAGCGACTGCGGATCCACCTGGAGCTGATTCTGAAGCTGGGGTGGGTTGCCGAATCCAGCACCTACCCCACTAGTATTGAGCACAGAGACCACCACCTCTTCGTCAGGCACAGGAGCGGCGCCGGGGATAAGCATCACTCCCGGCGAACCGGAAAGACCCGGACTTGTCTCAACCATACGTTCGTCCCATGTGACAGTAGCGTTGTTGGTCAGGACTGCTCCTGGCGCATTGACGAAATTCTTCGTGACTTGGACGGGCCCAAAGTTAGCAACATCAGCACCGATAGCTCCTGCCGGCCGAACGCCGCAAATGTAGAAACCAGCGAGGTTGGCGTATCGATTGATCATGCCTGGATAGCCTGCCACGACGAAGCGCTGATTCCACTGAGCGACCGGGCCGGGTGGAGCTGGTACTAATGGTGTGGGAGGCAGTGCAGCGACACGGGGCGCAACACTCCAGAACTCAGGTGGGATGTTGGAATTTGCAATGTGTAGCGCAGCCCCATCGTTCCGGAGGTCATCGACGCTGTTGAGATAGCCGGCCATGACGGAAACTCTATCCACCCATCCGGTGAAGACATTCGGCCCCAGCGCTGCAACCACAAAGATCGTATCGGCTCGAGCTGACTCCATCGAAGCCATACTGGTGATGATGCCTGCATCGTTATGCTGGTAAACACGATTCACGAAGTTATGAGCAGCCGTGAGCAGATACTGAGCAGGAGCACCAGCAGGGTGTGCAGCGCGGACAAACGAAGCAGTTGCCTGTGTCCATGTGGCTTTTAGCCTTACTCCGACGTTAGGTGCCCTGCCTGGCTCATCTGAGGCATTGGAAAGGTTCCGCGTAAAGATGCGGACAACCCAGCGCCAGTGCGGATACAACTCGGGTGGACATTTGAAAGATCGGGCCGCGCTGTTGGTGGCATCGTTGAAGTTGACACCGTTCTGCGCCAGGTACTCTCCCCATGTTGGAGGCGGGTTAGGAAGAGTCCTGGTGGGCCAGGTATAGGCCCCTCTAGCGATCCCGCTGATTGCGGGCTCAGAATATGGTGTAGCCATGCTTGTATCGAGAAGCTTTTCAAACCTTAGGGGAAAAGATGCTCTTAGCTACCATTACGGACCGGAGAGTACGGAGGGCAGATTGCTTGTTGGTAGAGTAGTTGGATGGTTACAAAGAGCGTACGATCTTTTATGACTTCGACTGAGGGAGGACCGATTTATTTGCACGGGCATGCGAGCCCGATCTTACAGCGTGGCTGCATGATCAGTGTGAACGGTCAAATCGAAATACAGGAATGGATCTTGCTTACATTTACATAGATCTGCGACACACGTTTAAGCTGTAGGAACGCCATGGCATCAAGACAGGCTTGTGAGGCGATTCAATTGGATCTGACATTGATCAAAAGACAAGAAGACAGGCAGTGGGTGGTTTTCTCGTATGAGAAGGAGGCATAGTTGGCCGTAGTACTCATGCCGCATGTCATGGGAATTGACAAATGCATTGCTAGGATTGGTGAAAGCAACTGAGGGAAGAGCTCATGGCTGGCTGAAAAGATAAAGACAGGGGATTGATGGCTTGATGCATCGTATCGATGTACCCGAAATGCTTCACTAGAGCGACTTGGGATAACAGATCGTCATGGGTAGCTTGCTGCATGATATTGTGACGCTACAAGTAGGTCCGCCCTCGCAAATCTCTCCTGTTACCATCTGTTGATGCTTAGCAGAAGTTTGAGGCGAGGACTTTATCCTTTTTGGGGTGGGAATTACTTCTTGGACCTTCCTCATGGAGACAATACAGAAGTAGCTAATCAAATTGGGGCTAGACTTGATTCCTAGATCAGACGTCAAACACGGGCGTGGCTGGCGGCTTAAGGAAAGCTTTACAATTCTCCGTCTATAGATGATCCAGCATCAGCAATGTCCGATCTGATCGATCGTCACGAATCTAGCTGCATGAGAATACGCAGACCTCGTATACTAGTAATCATTTCTCGAACAATGGGCGTGGCTGGCTGAGCACGTTAGCATCACCGCAGCATGGAAAACATTGCCGTGCTAATGATGACCATTGATGGTGTCCTGGCATCTGATAATGACAACCTATCCTTTATTGGTCATTGACATTATTCACTGTGGCGTCGGTTTTACTCATCGAACACGAAGAATTGTGTACGCATGACCAGCTCAGTCCGGCCGTTGTTTTCTTCCCGATAGACAGCGGGATGTCAAGCTATCCCAGATACATTGGTGTTGTAGTGCTCCATACTTTGGCTCAACGAGGAGATTGGCATGCTTTACGGAAGACTATGTACAGGCTGCGAACAGGATCCCGTATCAGCTTGTGGATGCATGTTCTATCAATCACCTCGATGGAATTACATCCAATACGTCGTCTACAACGGCTCACTAGCTGGTGGAATATGGCTTTCAATCAAGTTACTACGCTCTTGGTGTGCATATCCCCCTCACGGGCGCTATTCCCCGGAGTGTACTCTACCTGGCATCTGCGGGTGTGATTGTGGACACGAACAGGCCGATCCCCCCTCACTTTCTTCCGAATTCGAGGTTCTCGCGTATCTAGGGAGCTAGTCTGAGGACGAGGCTTCTTGATAMATGAACTAGTTTCAATCTCAGCCAGCCTCTTGCCATGTCAGCAACCTCTCGAATCGGATCTCAACGCTGTCCATCTTGAGTCCAGATCAACCCATTTCCTCATTGCTACATTGCACGTCCCACCTCCTGTTGGGCTATTACTACGGTACATTTCGCTGTCCATAAATTCAAAAAAGCGGGCTACCCAGTTCACTGCTGTTCCTCCGATATTTGCAGCATTACATACTAAGAAATCAATCCCTGGGTTGGAGAATTCACCCGCAGTCCTTAGATAGTAGGAGACATAACTCACTATGGGACAATCAATCTCCTCTGTCGTTGAGAACTTGCAGCAGAATGCCGAGAAGGAGAAACTTGCAAATGATGCTATGAACTCTCTGATCGATCTTGCGGTGCGTACATCATAGTTGACCTGCATATACTACTGACCAAGTGCAGAAAATGCAAGTCGAAGCATTCGAGTTGGCAATCAGGTCAGTTGTGCTCCCAATAGAACCAAATGAAGTCGGCGACTGAAGAAGACCCACGATAGAAATACCAACGATACCCAGATGATACCCATTGATAAGATCCTCGAGAAAGATCATATAATCCAGTGCAATATCAGTAACGATCCCACCAAGATTGGAGACATGATCTCGGATGTCTTTAGTTCTTTTGTATCTGGGGATGTGCTCGGTGGCGTTTCTAAATTGATCAATAACGGCCTGAAGATTCTGCTTGGTTCCTATTCGGGGAACTCATCCACAAGAGACACTTAGTGCGTGCCCTTCTACCTCGAACCCATGTTGGCATGACCGCTAACCTCAGCAGCGCGATCACCTGTGGTGATCTTGGCGGTATCTCAAGGATCGACATGCACTTTTACTCGTACCGCTATACGTCTTCCCAGCTCACTGACATCGCAAAACAAGTTCTCTGTGTCAGTATCGTACGATCTTCGGTCGACCCAACAAAACTTTCCGACTCTACGCTGCGCAACATCGTGCAGAATACTTACAGCTCATCTTCGGTTGACGACCAAACGAAGATGTACAATCAATTATCAGCTGCTCGAGATGCAGATCTACAGTCAAGATCGATGAACTCCCCTCCAGCTCCGAGTCTCAAGTCTTTCGTAGCCATGGCTAATAAGTATACTCATCCAGCCATGAGGTTGGCGACGAACGGAGTGAATGATGCTACACCTCCAGAAAAAGGTTTCACCAAGCATACAAAGACTTTTGCAGTCACCTTGCAGATGAACACAGCCGACAAATACGTCGAGTCCTTGAAAAATTGGATCGAAGGGAATCTTTACGCTGGCCTCGGCGCATTTATCACAGACAATGGCATGACCGTCGTGGCTCAGACTGATGTCCAATCGAATTCAAATAGCGTGATAGTCGGACATGCGACGCTATTAATGACCCCTGCACCGTCATCAGACCTGGACCAGGATTTTCACGATCAGCTTAACGCAGCATTGAAGGGAGCGGTATCAGACAAGTGCCCCATCCCTGCATTGCACTATACCATTGATGGCATTATTCCTGATGGCGAGACCAATGGAGATCCTAATCAAGATCCTAATGGGCATCACGATGATCACGATGGGCACGATGATCATGACAATGACAACACCGCGCCCGAAAATCAGGAAGATCTTCCAGACGAGGGCTTCTCTGACGTTGAAGAGATTGTCAAAGAATACGAGACGGTGAAGCCTCCAAAAGTTAGCAAATTGATGGGAGTGTCCAAGTAAGTTTGGACGATTTCCCCAAACACTCCCTAATCACAATGAACCTGATATCATTGAAAGGATTGTCCAAAGCGGCCCAGTAGGATGGCAGCGAATACAGACGGGGCGGGAGCTTGCATGGAACCCTCCGATTGATTGTCGTAAGTATTGAGTGCTCCATCCTCATCCATTGTCTTGCTATGTGCAAGGTAAAGCCCGTTCACATATAGAATGTCTACACATTGGGCTTCTGAAGAACATGCGAGAATTCTATACTTACTGGCCCCTTTTATAGGATGTGAGAGAAACAATGCCTGGACCCAGTTCTACCTGTATCCCAAATTCACCAGCCGGCAAGTACCACAGCTTGTGCAGGACTTGTTCCAGCACAACGGCAGCCACATCCACTTCAGCATGACCGTCAAGGACGATCTCTATGAGCTGGATTCCGTGGTCTTCACCGTACGGGCTCCCGCAGACATCACCATCGGCGACACCCCCGTGCCCCAGAACCTGAACCTTCAATACAGGTACTGGTACCACTTCGTGCCGACGGACCGGATCCCAGGGACCATGAGCGAGGGCAAATTGGTCCACGCCAGCTGGTTCTGGCGCAATGCAAGGACGACGAACCCCGAGGTCAGCGATACCTTCGATCGTCTTGATTTGGATCTGGTGGCTTGGGAGGCATATCTGACGGAATGGGCGACGCTGGAGAACAATATGGTGACGGTGCTTGACAAGATTTTTGGGCAGGGCGGGTGGCATCTATGAAATGTGTCTCTTTGTATTAATAGTCTCGAGAGCCTCTTTAGTAAGAAATTTGATCTGATGGGATTTCAAAACTACATCATTTTTTTTTTCTTTTCTCTAGCCATCCATCAATTTACAATCAGTGCTACATTTTGGACTCTAATCATGCTATAAAAAATGGGTTACTTCTGACCTGTTTTTCCTTGATCCCCCCAAAAAGATAAGAAACATATGGTGACCGTAGAACTTATATCTGGGGATAAAAATAATAAGAAGCTCGATATACAGAAACTAAGGAGGTGGGTTTTTTAATTTTGATATACAATATAAGCTCTCCGGATTTCAATAGCTTGCCTTCTTTGTATATATAAATGCCTGAATAATTTAATAGAACTAATAGAGGTAGAGATTACACAAGCTGGCAGTTCGCATGTTGCCGTTTGTGATCATCCTACATATGCGATTTGGTCCTTCATACTCATGACTTTCTCAAAGAGCGGCAGGGAATCAAGGGACGTCTCGAAGAAAGTACTGCGGAGCGAGGCCTTCAGCGATAGAATCATAAGCATAGTGTAGCTCAATGTGATAGGGGTATCTTGACGGTCATTTTCGTGCATCACAGCATCGAAATCGATAGCAAATTTCTGCATGATCCCCATAACCGTGGGTATGGTTAGACATCCATTTTCGACGTCGACTACGACACTTGTGTTGACAGATGCAGGTATGTGCCTTGCCGATTGTGCGATCAAGGCGCGAAACTCGGGGTTCGTAATCATGAGTACCCCAACCGCGTGATTGGCTCGTATGTCAGGGTGCTGGAGACGCTGCAGAACAACGTCGAGGTTGAAAAGCGCGCTGGCAAATCGGCGATTGTATTCGTATTGCAACGTCCGCGCAAGGAGCTGCTCAATTGCAACAACCAGCTCGTTTCGGTCAGCAGGCTCGAGTACCAAACACTCCATGTCGTGAGCCATTCTCACAAGAAGCTGTGGTAGGGCTTCGGAGGCGGCACAGAGCATCGTCCTTAGAACGGAATCTTTGTTGCCACTGATGAGATAACCTTGTGGACACAAAGGTAAGCTTAATAGAGCTTGTGTGAGGGTCTGACCATCGCCTCTTTTCAAGAACCATGCGCCTGAATGTGTTCCAGGACCTAGACGTATCCATGGGCTCTCCGAAGATACATAAGTTGTCTCGGAATCCTGCTGGAGCATCTCTTTTTCATCGTCGGAAAGCTCAATCTCTTCGAGTGAGAACACAGTGACTTCTTGTTCCAAAGCTTCGACACTTCTTGCAAGACCACCTAGAGTCTCCATTCTTTCGCTGTTCTCAGTGAACTTGAAACCGCGTGGGCCAAAGGTGTATCGATCCTTGGTCGAGGAAGAAGGCACCACGTATGCAGTAGGACTAATTGGGCTGCGGCGGGCTTCCCCTTCCCAAGGGTCGTAGGGATCATCCTCGATGTCAAAACGCACAACAGGTGACACGGGGGGTCTACGTCTCGGGCTTTCTTCCTCGTCCTGTTCTTCTTCCTCATCCACTAGGTAAGGCAAGGCCTGTACATTCTCTAAGCTATATATTCTGCGTCTTGGGGCCACCAGGCAACCGACGGCTAGCCAGAACAAATCATCGATGGCCAAGGGCTCAATTGAAAGGTCTCCAATCTCTTGGGGAGTATGGTTTCGATATTGCACCCTATCGTGCTGGTCGTCAAGGTGTCTACTACGTTGAGCAAGGTACATCGTACCTATGAGTCCGTGAAGAAGCCAGTAAGTTCGGCCGTCCTGCTCAAACTCGCCTTCAGAATTCCCTCTGTGATTTCTCGAATGAGCCCAAGGACGAGATGTTTTCCAGCCTGGTGTTACCTCCGCTGCCTCTCGCACCCGTCGCGATAACATAGTTCCTGGACGGGCTTGGGCGCTGAGAAGACCTTTTGAGCGTTGTGGAAGTTTTCCCATGTCTTTCCGCCTACCAAACCGACCAAGAATACCAATCAGCAGTAGCCAGATGTAATTGACCTCTAATACGGTTTTGCGATTCCTTATTATCAGAGTATTGCTAATGGAGGTGTTGAGACGATAGCTTTTCAGCACCCTAGCGAGGTGCACCCAGCTCGACGACGCTGATGATACTTGCGGTACAAAGGCATCCCATATGACGGTCTTTCCGGCCAGGGAGGGTTCCGAGCTCAGCTTCGGTACTTGAACTCTTCGTAAAAGTCTGATGCCGGGCCAAAAGGGAATTCCCTTGGTTACAAATCCACCACTCTCCGCATCCCCGTGTTCCAGCGCATCCAACGCCTGCTGCTTCTTGGTCTTACTCGCCCGCCACACAAGTATAGGACCAATAATGGCGGTCAAAGCAAGTATGGCTAATATGACGGCTACCCAGGTTCCAATCGTACCTGCTATACTCCAGCTGTTGGCCATGGCGTGTTTTGAAGACTATCGGCTGTCGGTCAGCTGCTTGTGAGTGAAGTCTCAAACAAATCTAGATATAGTGATTGATCTGATGTGCTTCAATTCTTACCTATATGTTGAATGTGCATGCTTTCTTTTTCTCCCAAGTACTAATGACAGCTGGAAAGGCTGAACAACGCCTTGCACATTGCCCCGCGTAGTGGCTTGCATCAGTGTAAAAGGCATAATTGACCTTTAACCAACTGGCCAGAGTGACCATTACCTGCTCGAGGCTTCGTTAGCTACCGACTCCATTGAAATAGATTCCATCGTCTCGAGACAGGATATGATATTGTGTGTACTCGACGAGCAAGACAACACCATAAAAGTAGCAAAATAAGCATAATTATGTTGTGTAACCTTAAGGTTCGATCCATTTCAACTTGATAGGCTCAATTAGCTCAGTGCGAGACTCTAGTTGGTATAGTATCATGCTAGGGGAGCTGATGCGGGAGAAAAGATTATGCAATGCGGAGAACATACACACTTTCTCGTAAATGCATCAATGACATCATCGCACACACCAAGGCTGACACCGCCTTGACCTTAAGCGTGTCTAGGTACCAATTATCCTCCATCCCCAAACGAAACGCCATCGAGTGCTCTTGATGCACCGGGGTATAATGTCTGAAAACATGATCGGAAAAAACCCTCCACCAAGCGGCATGACCTGTTCCCAAGATACCTGTAATCTAGATATCCTTTCCTTCCCTTCCGACTGATAAGTCATCCGTTCATCCATGCTTGTTGAAAAACCAACTACTCCTCTTGCCACTGCTCGGGCTACCATTCGCTTCTTGACTCTGTAATGAACTTAGGAATGGGAGGTTGGGACCGCCGCCGCCGCCGTTGGTATAATCAACAGCCCCTCCGCCGCGAAGAGGTTTTGCAATTCGCGATCCAGCTCCGCCGAAGCTGAAGCCTGCTCCATTGCTATTCTGAGAGGCAAGACCTCTCATGGAACTTTGCTTGGCGCTTTCAAGCCGGTCTTTGACTTGGGCGAGTTGAGCTTCAAACCTAGGGGAATGTGAGTAGTCAATCTTGGAGAAAGATGGAAGGGGGAAACATACCGATGATTTGCTGCGGTGAGCTTTTCTTGACTATCCTGCAGCAAAGCCTCCAGACTCATGATTCGTTCGTTCCTCGCGAGCAGCTTCCTCTCGGCGATGGCGACTTCCTTTTTGAGACTGCCGTTCTGCTCGACAAGCTGCCGCTGCACGTGTGTGAGCTGCTCCAGGTTGCGTTCCAAGAAAGCCATCTTCTTCTGCTGGGCTCGATTATTTGACGATCGTAAGACATTGTTATACTGCTCCCGCGTCTCGTCCAGGGAAATCTCTAGTTCGACCACGCGCTCGCAGCGATTTTGTAAATCCCGCATCAGTGACTTTTTCATCACGTCAAAATCTGCAATTTGCTGCTGTACTGTCTTGATCTGTGGGGAGGGCGAGGGAGTGCCATTTGGAGTATGGATCTTCGATTGACGTCGGAGTCCATCAAGACCGGCTCTTAGGCGCTTGTTCTCCTCTTCTTTCTTGTCCAACTCTCCGCGCATCTCCTTGACGACGCCGACTTGCGTCTCTCGACTACCTGCATAGGTCGCAGCTAACCGTTCCTTGATTTCATCCACATCTGCTTCTGCAAGGTTTCGTTCTAGAAGTGCTTCGTATTGTTGTTCAACCTGGAGTAGTCGATCTTCGAGGGTGTCTCGTTTCCTAGCACCATCATTGCCGTGTTCCGATCTTGATCGAGAGCGCAATTCTGTATTCCTTACGACTCCTTGTACCTCTGTAAGTTGCGCCCTTAGATCATCAAGGTCTGTTGGCGAGAAAGCATCCCCAGCAACATTGGCATCGTATAGCTGGTTCACGTGGTCAAGACACAGCTGAAGCTTCCGCTCATTTTCCGAAACCATCTCCTCACCCATGTCGAAACCTGACATCATCTCCGCCATGCGCTCCGCTTTCTTACGCTCTTTCTCGTCCAAGCCCGTGTTTGTCTCCTTCGCACTGATCCGTACGTCCAAGAGCTGCTGCTTGACTTCATCCAATTCAACTGTGAGCTCGGAATTTGCTTCTTTTAGGCTATCCATCGTGATGGAAGCCTCTTTGCCTTCAAAATACACTCGTTCAAGTTGCATCTTCAGCTCATTGACTTCAGCGCCCATTCTCTCATTGTCTTTGCCAGACCGCGTTGAATTCTCTTTAAGCATCTGAAGCTCTAATTTTGTTTCTTGTAGTGCCTTTTCTACCGCAGATAATTGAGTCTCCTTCTCCGCCAGCTGATCCTGGAAGTCGTTCTCCCTTCGCAAGAACTCCTCCCGTTCGTCTTTCTCAAGCACAAGGCTTGGCGTACTTGATCGATCGCCAACCCTGGAGTCTGAACGACTTGGAGTCTCCGATCTCGCGAAATCTGTGGGTAACCTAGAAGGCGTAGCAGGACGTTGTCTCGACTCTGCCTTTGTTCCAGTAACGGCATCACTGGCCAAAGGCGCAGCCCATCTTTCCTTAGGAACTGTATCTCCGCTTCGCCAAAGCTGGACTTCTCCCTCAAGGCTGGCCACATAGTTTTCGTATGTCGTGACTTGATTCTGAGCTTTCTTGAGTAATTGCTTCAGCTCTACCGGGCTGAGCTCGGCATTAATCTTGGCCTTGTTCTTGATTGCCTTTGCTCTAACACCGAACCTGAGAGTGCTGATTGTCTCAGCATCATTGTAGCTGCTCGGCGAGCAGTTGACGATAAGCGTTGTTCTTGAATTGCCACCTAATGACTCTTGTAGTATTCTTGTCAACTTTGAATCTCGGTAAGGTATGTGTGTAGATTTGCCATCAGTCAGGGAGTTGATGACCATGCCGAGAGCGCTCAAGCTTTTGTTAATCTTTTTGGCTTCCTCGAGTGTCTGACCACTGGCTCCAGTCTTCCCAACCTTTTCACTGCCAGCCAGATCGACAAGGAAAAGTTGCCCGCTTTTGGCAGAACCTGTTTCAACGTTTTTCTGGGTGATAGTGATGACGAATATCGAGTGCGACCTTGACGATTCCTGGTTCATGTTGGTGGCAGCTGTCGCCCTTGCGGCTCCTCCCCGCCTCATGACCTCGTATACCTCTTGCACACTGGATACATAGATCTCCAGCAGGCCCTTCACATAGACACCTCTGCTCTTTTCTTCGTGCACAGGCAGGTTGTCGTTTTGGGGTACCAATAGATCTCGAATCCTCTCCATGTAGATTTCCATGTAGCTGACCCGGACGGTGTATTCAATGTTACCTGGGCTCCTTAGGATACTCTCGAACATCTGCTCCACAATGCGAGGTATTATTCCCTTCTGCTCATCATCATCAATATCAGCACCCATCATGGTATATGATTTCCCCGCCCCCGTCTGCCCGTAAGCGAAGACTGTGCCATTGTAGCCGTTGAGGATATCGTCGACCGTTGATCGTATCGAGAACTCGAAGACATCGGTCTGCCGTGATCGGGTGTCGAAGACCCGGTCGAAGGTAAAGGCGCCAGCGGCTTCTCTAGACTGGTGCAAAGGTCAGTTATAATCCACGGTATTTCTGTTTAGAAGATGCGGAAAGGAGCAGCAACAAGCTCCAAAGGCCAGGTAGCATATGGAATGGCCCACATTTATTTGACAGGTGTCTTCTGTCTCAAAATCGACAATGGTCTGACCCCCGCTCGCAATCTCGGCTTTATTTTGAGGGCGGAATCGAGCGACGACTGGAGATACGATGAGCGCCAACCTAATATATGCAACCTTGCAGAGACGTGTGTACCCTTGATCGTGTTTCCTGACCCGGAATTGCTTCTATGTGCAAAGATGTGTCAATTTGTGTCCTCAATGTAGCTAGGTCTCGAATTACTCACGCCATACTGGAGAGTCAACAGGAGGTTACACCTGAGGGACAAGGGGCAAGAGCAATAGAGTCTCAATCAGTTGAAGCACGGTGTAACTGAAACTCGCATGCTCGCATGGAGAAGGTTTAGATCTGCAGGCCTATGCACTCGAGGAGTGATGAGGTCAAGGCCGGAAACCGACACATATTGATTGCAGGGATCGACGCGCCTCATGTTGACCGTGCAACGCCGTCTCATTGGCGGATTTCGTCCGAGATCCACTAGTCCCACGTGGCTTTATCAAACTTAGATCTGCCGAAGAGATAGTCCAATCTTCGCTTTACCCTTTCGTCGGCAATTCATGCATCATTAAAATTGAATTAATCCCTTGGAGATTTCACCGCTACAGACAGAAATAATTCTACGGCATAGCTAGACCAAGATATCATCTCAACTACAGGCGATATGTCGCTAAAATGGCTAGTCTTATACAGAACAAAGACTAGATGGTTCGTCGATAGATGATCTATTGACTCCTGTTTACAACACGAGTTTAATCCCTTTAAAGCTTTCTCTCCTGCTTCATGTTCAATGGATCCAACCTTTACGAAGTTAATAGGCACAGCTGAGATCACTAGCCAGAGAATATCGTCCAGATTGATGTCGCAGTATTAATCGGCAATCCTAAAACAAATTAACTGTATCATGTATGGCTGAGCTGGCCATTATTGCATTATATATCCTTCATATCAACTTCGTCCGACTCTGCTTGTTGACGCTTTAGTTCAAATGTTCACATAAGTTTAGTTCTTTTTGTATTAGTCGCCAAAAAATGCCCTATGTAGACCTGAATATTTCAAGACCGATCATACGGCGTGATATGGTCTCTAGCTTTCTTTGAAAACCAAGCGTCAATGTTAGCAGTACATATATCCTTCGTTTTTGCGCTCAAGATACACGGCATCGTCCCCATAGTTCGCTAACTTCTCCCTCAGCTCCTCACCAACCTCCACAGACACGAACCCGAAACGCCCCCAGAAGGTTGCCGTGCCATAGACAGAGATGAGGCATGTAGTCGGATATCGCTGAGCAATTCCCAAGATTCTCTTGATGCATCCTTGTGCGAGACCACACCCTCGAACCTCAGGCAAGATGGCAAGATCATGTATATAATACTGATCAGCATCCGGGGCAATCTCTGCCAATAGGCTGTCAAGAACCGGAGGTTGGCGATAGCGGATGGGATGAGAGATGACATAGCCACAGAGCTCCTCGCCATCACGCTCTACAAGAGCCAGGCAACCTTTCGCGAAGAGCTTGACACGCTCAGCGAATACTTCATCGCTTTCTGGGAGGTCAGGGTGGATTTTGTCTGCGACGCGGACGAGGTTTTCGATGTCATTGACGGACATTTCGCGCCAGGCTGCCGTAGCCTGGGCAAATCGTCCCATTTTTATTTCCGGGTCTTCCTCTGTACTGTTCGTCAAGTCGACTCACAAGAGAAGTAGCCAAGTCTTCCAAGAATGGGGCAGAAAATCGATATCTGCAATCCGAACCCTCAGTTGAACTAGGCTCGAAACGGTTACCTTCAGAAAATCTGCCCAGCGCTTCGAGGTATGTCTGCCCCACCCCGCGTGTCTGGGTTCTGCGTTGCTGACCATGAGGTAGCTGCAAGGTATTTCTTTAGGCTGATTCCGTGGCCGCATCGTGAGAGTGCAAGAATAAAGCATTGCCTTTACTGGGTGTGTCGGAGCTCGCCATGGAGTCGACAACCACGAAAGGGACGGCGGTGCTGATCGGAACGCACTTCCTGTTCTGGCTGCTGCAAACATACTGGTCGTAGCCGCAAGCCGATATCAAAAGGAGAAAAGTAGCTTCTACAAAGGAATAATACTCTTTATCTTTATCATCATCATCACGTTTGTTATACACTTAATCTTCGGACTTGATCTTGATAGTTTTTGATTATATGTTCTGCTGAGTCATTTGATAGTTATGCAAGGTGTACAATCCGGTCTTCAGGGGCAGTCGAAGAGTATTTGCGTTATTGGAGCTGGAATAAGCGGGCTTCGAGCCGCTGGTCTGCTTGCTGCTGCAGGCTTCGAGGTTACGATTCTTGAAGCCCGAGACCGTATTGGCGGTCGCATTCATCAAAGCTCTCGATTCGGCCTGCCAATCGATCTCGGCGCGAGCTGGATCCATGGAACGAAAGGTAACCCAGTTGTGCATCTCGCAGAAAAGGCCGGATCGACGGTTGTTGCCTGCGGCGCTGTTTCCTCAATCTGTGATTCGAATGGAGTTTGGCTCAGCAGGAAAACTGCTCGGAATTATTACGAAGAAGTATGGGAAATTCTAGAAATGGCAATCGATAAGAGCCGTGATGAGACTGAGTTGCTCGCGGACTCTGCAAAGATGATAGATTTCTTCCATCAGGAGCTCGAGAGAAGACGCTCCCAAATTGAACAGCCAGAGGCATATAAGACCTTAATGTTGCAAATTGTCGAGATGTGGGGAGCTTTCATGGGTAACGAATGTGAAAATCAAAGTTTGAAGAACCTGTGGCTGGACGCTGGCTTAGAAGGAGGTATAGTCTGTCCCGTCGAATTGTTATTAATATGGGTACGATTGGTTAAAATATGATCCAGACAATCTGTTCGTTGCTCCCACTTACAAAGAGATCATAGCTGGCTTATGGTCCTCGGCGGCGGACAAAGTTGCCCTACGACTTGGCTGCGAGGTGATCAGGATAGCCAATCGCGGAATCGGTGGCGTTGTAATCGAAGCAGCTGATGGGTTCCTAGGTGATTTCGATCACATAATTGTCACAGCTCCACTGGGCTGGCTCAAACGTAACGGAAAGGTCTTTCAACCGCCATTAACGCCAAGGATAGAAACTGCGATCTGCGATCTCGGATATGGAAACCTCGACCGGGTGTTTGTCAAGTTTCCAGATGCATTCTGGAACGCCCAACTCTCGGAAACAAACGGCGTTTATGGACTCGCATGTGACAAGGTTCGGGACCTCGCATCCCCGATCGAATCTCTTTTTCTTCATCCCGAGTATGCAACAACTACCAATTCAGCCAAATGGCGGCAAGAAATCATCTCATTCTCTGGATTGCCTGAGCCATTTTCACAGCCTGTCATCATGTTTTTCGTATATGGCCAATGGGGAAGGCATATTACTGGGCTTGTGCGAGGCATGGCACAGGACTCTCAAGAATACTACAGAATCCTTGAGGATAATTTCCGGCCGTACTACTCCAAGCTTCCGAATTACAGCCCTGTCTCTCCAGAATGCAAGCCCTTGGAATTTATGTCGACGGACTGGCAATGTGACAAGTTTGCGGGTTATGGATCGTTTACTAGTTTGCCGATTGGATCTGGGAATTGCCTTCAGCACTTCGAGGCGTTGAGGATGGGTATGGGTGAAGATCGTGGCATCTGGTTTGCTGGTGAACACACATCTCCGCCCGGTGGACTAGGTACTGTCACAGGCGCCTACTGGAGCGGAGAGGAGGTTGCGAGAAGAATCGCCCACTGCCACGACATCACGATGGATACACAGCAGTCATCATAAATATAAAGCTCCACTAGGCCTACGATCAAAACATGCGACAGACGGTTTTTCCATTCCCATGGAACATTTTGCTAGGTCCAACTGAATCATATAAATAAGACCGACTTTATACATGCGAAACAAGCTACGCAATCCCTCAGTTCCGCGATATTATGCAAGGGATAGAATATGTCACTATACAGATGTGTATGATGATTTTCTCGGAAGTAATTCATGTTTCATGACGCGCCATGGGCGATACTTGTCATGCCTTCTAATGTTGGCTGACAATGGAGAGCCTATCAACATATTGCAAAAGTGGACTCCGAAAATATCGGGCGGCTAATCTACCGTGAGGCTGAAACACCACCAAAATGAAATCTAGAGTTCAGGTGTACCAATCGATTGTCACCGCAAGAGCCCTCAATTGGCGTCAATCTGGCCCTCGACAACCCTTGCGCTTACCTACAGGAGCAGTGTTATTCTCTCAAAGCCTCTCTGAAAATTGCGTAACGTCCTCGAGTGTTCTCGCAGGATGTCCTGCAACATGAATGAGGGCAGTCTAGCCATCGTCATCCAAAAGCCTGGTAGAGAGCCTTTTGAAGGGCTGCGAGGTTCGTTCAGCAACAACACATATCTTCTAGAACACGTTAATGTGCATCACTAAACTGGCAAAGATGGTGTGGTGGGCGCTTCACATTATGTTAGAACCCCTTTCGTCTCGTCAAATCTTGCATTAGCTTGCTTGTCATGCTTTCCCTATATCTAAATCTTGATTACTTTGTTCATAATGTTGTTCGTCGCTTTGGCCTCTCGCTCAATCTTCAATCATGGATCCTTTTTCGATAACAGCCGGCGTTGTGGGCATGTTAGGATGCGTCACCAAGTTGAGCTGCACCATAAACGGATTTAGGCACGATTACAAAGTCGCGGACGAAGACTTGGAAATTGCTCGGCAGCATGCGCTACTTTTGCAGGAGGAAATCAGAGCATTGGAGTCAGCAAAGGCATCAAAATATTCCCAGCAGAATAAATCAGTTCGAGATCTCCATGGTTCCAGTTACACCGACGATAATACCACCCCAGTGATGGAAGAGGCTTCGTTTACAAAGGCAATATCAACCGCTCATGAGCTCCTTTCCACCATAGAGTCGTGTTTTCCCCTGCGTTCTGAGCCGCATACCTGGAGAAGTAAAGTGCGATGGGTGATGAAGGACAAAGTTGTCCTTGCACAGCTAAAAGAACGACTCAAGTCCACAGAAAGCACGCTACAAGGCATTGCGACAATGGAGCAACTGTGAGTTTGACAGCATGTTTAAATCTGGCGCGAGACTATACTCGTACTTGTAACGGCTAAGTGTATTGATTATAGACGAGTCAGCAACATGATCTACGGCGTCCTTCTTCAGCAGCAGTCCACTCTGGATAAACTTGGAAGGGGCGAAATCACAGCCAAGAGCGTGATCAACATGGCAGTGGTCAATCAGAGCAGCCCTCAATCCTTGCGGTCAGAATCCGATTCTCAGCTCGCCATCACAAAGCCAACAAGGAAGCGGTCAACGCAATGGATGACTAGACGAGCAAAATTGTTGCCATCGATACTTGACTTTGGTCGACAGGGCTTCTCAGCACAGCTAGTGGCATCTGCCAAAGACAGAAACCACAGCTATCAAATCAGTGTCGATGTACCGCTTTTCGGAAAAATGTACTCGATTGAACTACAGATGTCTTATCCGGCTTTTACTTTTGATTGCATGTTACATGTTCGCAACATTGTACCGAGTGATTGTGCGATGGCCGTTGCTTGCAAAACAGGCGATTTCGATAATGCTCGTAAAATTTTGGCAAGTGGTGCCGCACATGGGAATGATATTACAGAGGCGGGTTTGCCAATGCTCGACGTAAGAGAATTTCCACGATCTCTCAGTACTTCTGTGCTGATGATTCGGGCAGCTTGCAATCGAGAACGGGTCTGCGAGGCTCGTCCGCTTGCTCCTTGAGTATGGAGCTCAGCCAGATATGGGTTACGGGGAGCACAACATGTAAGTAAAGTTTCGTGTAGCCGGAGAGGTTGCTCACGGCGTCACAGGACGGCTTTGCAATCTTCCTTCCTCCGAGGACAATTCAACATCGCCAGACTTCTACTAACCAGAGGGGCGGATATTGAACGTGTCGACAGCGACGGATACTCGGTACTCTCTTATCTATGGGTTGTGGATAAACCCTCGGAGAAGTCAGTGGATTTCATGCGACTCTGTCTTGCGAACGGATTCTCCGAAGTCAACGCCTGCGATAGCAGGGGATGGTCCGCTTTCCAGCGTGCGGCTGCCATTGGCACATCAGAAGATGTCGACGCATTCCTACGACTCGGAGCATCGCTTGATTTGCGAGCAGATTGGTATGGCTGGACAGCTCTGTTCTTCGCGGCGTCGCACGACAATGTCGAGACATTTCAGACGATCGTTCGTCATTCGCCTCCCAATGTCTACGAATCTCTGGACGGTGACGGCTGGACCCTTTTGCATTGCTGTATCTATTTCGGCGCTCCTTGTGTTATGAGGCTGGTCTTGCTGAATGGCATAGACGTAAATCAGCTGACACATCCGGCGCCATTACCCGAAGATCCAGAAATGTCTTACAGGGAGCTGACTCCTTCAGATATTGCTGTTTATATCGGACCCAACCGAGTCCAGATGTTCATGGAAGCCCTTGCTGAAACTGGCCGAGATGTGGATCTGGAAGGTAACGAAGATATATATTGGGATGTAGCTCCCAACGGAGTGCACGAGAACAGCGAGGGAACGATAGATTCTCGCCCCGTCTATGGTGCGGAGGATGTCGATGATGACAGGTGGACGCTTTTACACTGGGCCTCGTACAACGGGTCGACTAAAGTGAAAAAACTACTTCTCCTAAAAGGTGTGGACTCTGAACACATGGATGCCGTTTCGCTGGAGGAAAACCCGACATTGCTTAGGACGAGCCCTTTCGATGGCCATTGATTTTCTGGACTGAAGAACATTGGATAGAAGATTGCTTAAAACAGGCTACCAAAGATCACGCTTGTTCCTACCACCATCGCGATTGCTGAGCTTAATAGCTTAGGCTGGACGAGCGTTCACTATGGTTCCTTGGCCATTGATCCAAAGGAACACGGGGTACCGAAGCTCCAGCTCCTGAGATGAATGCCATGCGAAGCAGGGAAGGGATAAAGACCAAAGACCAGGGATGTACCAGAAACCGGCACCAGCCTGCATTTACCACGCTCCTCCGACGTATCATCGCCATACGCTATGTAGGGGGTTTCTGAGGCCGGAAGGGATACCAAGTCCATGTAACCTTTCATGCACTGGCTCAGTCCAAATCCGCTACAAAAGAACCCTAAAAAACCACCGGCTCTATGGAAGCAATTTTGTACCAGGAAAGAACTGCATTCATCGCCCAGATAAAACGCAAGCACGAAAGCGTAACAAGCTTCCTCGTCCGAAAAGCCGGAAAGATTTGGAGGCATTGTCGACTTCTTTGAATATGCCATTGAGCATTATAAAGCACCACAGGCATGTCCACGCAATAATCCTTATGCACCATTTATCTTCTCTCTTAAGCAAGGTGGAATGGGAGAAATTGAATGATCTAAGTCCCAATGAAGATTGCTTCCTCGAAACAGAAGAAATTCAAGAAATACATCTTGGGTTGGGAATCTGTGATGACGGCTAAGTGCCTCGGACGATTTGTCTCTAAATTCGGGAATTGGCATGGACTAATGACTGAGCATAATCAAATGAAAGGCACTGATGCATGAAGGGCTCAATAAATGTAGGAAAGAATCCAACATCATGGATGAAAAACATCTCTACGATTCTATCTTCCCAGAAGAAAATTCTTCCAAGGCTATGTCCCCTGCTCCTTACCATTCGATATCTTTAGCCTCGACCAATAGACATCTTGCATCAACCCTATCCCGCTACGCCCTTCCTTTCCCCCTCCACTCATCTACCACACCCTTATACTCCGCCCTCATATACGCCCCACCGAAAACCTCCCCGACCCACCCCCATCCCTTCCGCCAGCTCCTCAGTCCCAAATCCCGCATGAGTAAATCCCAATACGGCACCCCATCAAACACATAATCCGGGAACCGAGCCCCATACCCCATGGGAAACCTCCACCTTCCAAAACGGCTCAGGAGAGCGGAGTCGTAGAGCCATGCGTTACTTGTGGAGGAAGAACCACTTGCTGGATCTTTGACATCCTTCTCAACGGGCGAATGTTGTTGGGGAGACGGTGACCGATAACTCAGCGGAGCCAGGGCACTCAACTTATCATTGAGATAAGCATACGCCCACAGCGCGCTCAATTCACTCCTCACCACCGTCTGCAGACTCGACATCATACCCAGAAACACAAGATCCCTCCTGGGATTCGCTGGAGGTGCGATACCCCTAAAAAGCCGCCAGGGTGTCAATTCTTCCTTTCTCTGCTTCTCAGGCTCGGAGTAGGGTTTCTCGTCTACGATTTCCTCTGTGGCAGAAGGGTCCTTTGGTTTCGGAATTACTCGTGCATCGTCGTGGATTCCAGGGCCGTGAGCGAGCATAGGGAAACGCTCTAGGATTTCCTCATCCGCTTGCGCTTCCAGACTGCTCCATTGTGCTGTTTGCGCAGGCGTGTAATCCGCAGAGGGGATCCCTAAGTCCGCGTGTTCGGTCTTTGGTAAGAAATCGATGCCGCTGTCCCATCTCCAGCCCTTACTACAAATCAAGGCATCCACGTCCAATCTGTCACTTTTCTCTACTAAACCAGCAGTCTTGAAGATAACATTCTTCCCATCCAAACGATCAATATCCCTCTTCACAATCTTCACAGTCCCATCTTGAACAAACTTGTGGATATCCGTATCATAGTTCAAGATGCTGAAACTGGTTCCATACCACATCGCCCCTTCCTTCGGCACCAGCTTCTCTACTTCTGGCCCTTTATCCCGTAGTCCGGTCTGCGCGAGGATATCCCCACCAAGTTTATTCCAGAAGGCACCCACAATCCACTGACCAATACTCGTTTGATGCAAAAGGCGGCGTATGGGCCCAAACCCATCGTTATCACCCCAAATACACGGCGAGAGCCAGGTGAAAGGGCGTATTGTGACAAGCTCTTCAATCCAAGCTCTGATAGGCCCCAGATATATATGCGATTTCGTCATCCATACTGGTCCATGACCTGACTCTCTGAGGATCCAAGTGACTTGTATGGAACGGGTGGCGAATGCGTAGACGGCGTCGTAGGCGGATTTGGCACTACCGTAGACAGCGATGTGCTTGATGTTTGGGTCTTCAAGGAGGCGGGAGGCACCGCGGCGGAAATCGCCGAAAGCCAAGAGAGGAGGTGAAAAAGATGCGGTGCCCGATATCGAGATGGGCATGGGGGTTGACGTAAGGCCTGTGGCTACTATGAGCTTGCTTGTTGCGATCGTTGTGGTGACTTCCTTTTGGGACTTTTCAGAGTCGTTGACGTCGTGATTTCCAGCATCATCGGTGGTCCGAACGACGGTTAATTCCCAGCCTCCACCATGTCCCGGGAGATGTTCGGCGGTAACGACTTTGTGCCCAAACCGCACCCTTCTGAGGAGATCGAAATGTTGCGCATACTTGTGGAAGTACTCGTGGGCAGCTTCACCGGGTATATGCTCCCCATGCCGCATCTTTCCAGGACAGACATCCAGGAAATTGAAGTCGGTGAACTCGAAGGTGCCCAGCTGATTGTTGGCTTTGAGATCCGGATAGATGTTTTCCTTCGCCCAGACGCCGCCAACGGATTGATTGGAGTCAATGATAAGTAGGTTGACTTTAGGAGACAACTGGAGGAAAGTCTTCGCTGCGACGAGGCCTTGAGGTCCTGCACCAACGACAACGACATCGAACTCGGCTGTTTTGAGGTCCGACATTATGAGAATTTATAAGCTCTATTATGATCGCTGTTCTTCGTTGGACCGGCTCGTTGAGGGTTCCTCTGGTGAGTAAAAGTTGTGGCCATGTCCCACCAGAATGAAAGGTTGTTATAGTTATCAGCTCGCATATGCGTTGCAGAAGCGGGCTGCTTTAGGCTAGATTTCTCATGCACCTGTATGCATGGGTCTGAAGCAGCAGAAGAACCGTATCTGCGGGGAAATGGCATTGCCGATGCCAATTGCATGCACCACAATGTGTTATGTAGCAACCGAGACCGAGATGCATGCAGTTATGTGGCCCATGAGAGCCACTTAGGCATACATGATGGACAACATACTCAAGTGGTACACCCTCTCAACACGCCACCAAGACTGGTATGCGCAAAGCGAGATCGCGACTGATGAGTTTTGAACCGTCATACCGAACGTTTCCTTTGTGCGCTCATGCCATCAGATACGAGAAAGTGCCAATGAAAGAGCAGTTGACTCACCCATCTCATGGATATGGGCGGTGAGACTCAAATCCTACAGGAAGCTCCTAGACTCTAGGATCGCGTGCTTCTCAAAGGTGTCATGACTGACAAATGAACATTCATTACTCGTCTGGCAACAGAATGAAACGCTGAAGTCCATATTACAGCACCGAGAGACATGCAATGCAGAGTACTTACAGATTAAGTGCGCCGTTACATCAAAGACCTCAAAATGATAGGAAAGACAATTATTTTAGAAGTGCGATAAGTGTTCATGAATTGGTAGATAAGAAGGAATGGAGTAGTGAGAAGACGATTACATCATAACTCTACAAATTGAAATCTCATCATGGACCAGTCCCAAGACCAATGTAATGACGCTTGGGAGGCATAGATATTTTAGAGTACAGATACATTCGTACATTGAAAGTAATTGGTCGCGTAAAAGGCCTTCGATTCCGCTGATGGTAGAACGTGAAGGAAATTTGCCGTGACTATCTGACCTGAACGGAGATTTCCGTTACCTCGACCTGCTCCAGTCCTTTCTCTATGAGTTCTATACCCTCATCGTCCAACTTCCGTTGATAATCACCATGCAGCCGTACAATTCTATCTGCAAGCCGCTGGGTATCCATCGGTCTCACCGGAAGTTGATGTCCCGTATTGAATTCCATAACCGACGCACTCGAAGGTTCCGAACATTGTACCAAAAGCTTGCTCTTCCACAAGAACGGGTCTTTCTCACCCATGACATGAATAGTGGGGATCCGCAGAATACGGTCATGCTTCTCCTCCCAATCCTGGCCCTCGAAGAGTGCAGTCGGAGTGATGGGAAAGAGAGTCGATGCTAAGCCGAGTGGAGGATAGGTGCCGCAGATGAAAACTCCGAATCCGAACTCATTGAACGCTTCTGGATGCTTCTCTTGTTTTTCGTGTAGGAGGCCGAGGGCAAGTCGAGCACCTTGAGAGAAACCGAGAATGCCGACGAAGTTTCCTCCATCTTCTGCCATTGCTTTTCGCAGCAGTGGCCTAACTTTTCCTTTGTCATCGCCGTCTGCATCGATCCACCGCCTGTAGGGATCCATGCCTTCGAAGAAGGGTATCACACCAGGACCAGCTGGGCACTCGAAGGGGCCATCGACGAACACGAATCGAAACCGATCCGCTAGAGCCTTCTGGAGACGGCGGGTTTGAATCGAGAAGATGTAGGCCGACGTGCCACCTCCATGGAGGCACAACAGACAGGGTAGATCTGATTTCGGTACTATGGTTTGGATTGCCATTTTGACTCAAGCTCGATGGCGCTTTCTCGAGATTTTTGAGGTTCTATGGTGAATGGAAAGACCGACTGGTTGAACCAGCTGTCCTTGACCTGAGAGTTCAGGGAGGTTGTTGGGCGGTGGTGGAAAGGTCTTGAAACAGTCTTGAACAAGGATCGAAACAGAGCCATGGTGAATGTTGTTGTGAAAAGGGACTTGGAGAGCTTATCATGGTGACGGGATAAGAGCTGAAGACTCTGTACTTTTCGGCGTATGGGTTGTTGCAGAGCGGAAGTCCGGTGTCCGAAAGAGTTGCAAAAGAATCCCTGACCAAAGGATTTTCCGGTACGCCAAGCCATTTTCGGCTATCGCACTCGGTCGTCATTAAGCACCGAATCTCACATCATCCTGCATATCATTTAAGTGTGCATCGAGCGTGAGATTAGGTTGTTCATATCGTTTCAGCAACCATTACTCATACAGTCGTCCACTGCAATCACCGTTTCGATTAGGGTGCCCATAGTCAACACCGCGGGTATCACGGATACACCTCCTAAGAGCCGTAATCTGAATAGCAAGTCGAGCATGTATCCTACTGCGCCCTTGTCCCAAAGACTCTGAAACGCTTGACCCCCCCATCCGGTACTATGGTCAGCTTTAAATGGCTGTACACAGCGCCCTCCACACTCTTCAAATCCGAATTAGCATATTCATGCTCCTTATCCGGGCCCAGCTCCTGTAACCCAATAACCTCCACCCACCGCTGATCATCGGCTTTCGGTTTCTCTGGCTCCTGCCCACAATCAATGGCATCAACTTTCATCGCTCTCGGGAAGTTCCCCCTATAGAAAGCCGTATCGACAAGCACCCGATCAACCTTCCCCCTAGCCCCCAACTTTACAATCACCCAATCCACATGTCCCTTCCCCCGACTCCTCCTCGTCTCCCACCCATCCCCCATATCCACCCCCCTACCCGGAAGCAGCAGATTACTCGCCCTAGAACCAAAATGCTCCTCACTCATCCCCACCACCAATCCACCCATAACCGCCGCACTCAACTCCACCTCCTGCCCCTCTTCCGCCGCCGGAAATATCGGCACCACCCTGCCGAATAACCGGAACCTCGCAATCCCTCCGTCGGGAAACATGCACAGTCTCACATGCGTAACTTCCCTCCCATCCTTATCATCTTCAATCTTCCACCCCTGCCTCCTACTAGCCCCACAAGCTCTCCACCCCAGCACTTCCCTCCACCCCGCGTAATCCTTCTCTACAACCTTCGCATCCGCATCCTCACCGACCTCAAAGCATCCGTGCACCTCCACACCCTCGGCATGATTCCCGTCAAAGAACGCTGTATCGATTTCCACGCCAGCGACTCTTCCACTCGCAACACCGAGTTTTATAACCACCCAGTCGTAAGGAGCGGGGTTGTGTCGTCGCGTTTCCCAGCCATCGTACCAAGCGCCTGTGGGAACGAAGACGCCAGGGCGGCGGATGGGCGGTTTCGGGTTTGTGAGGTTGGAGGCAGGGGCGAACCATTCGTCGGAGGTGGCGAGGATAGAGGAGTGGAGGGCGGAGGATATAAGATCTATGAGGATGATGAGATGACGGCGTGTTACGGACTTTGGGACTCAATTGGGTATTTACCAATGCATGTGGATTTGAAAGTGGAGTCGATGAGGTCGGCGGGGACGTAGTCTGATGGCGTGGGCGGCGATTGGGTGTCTTGTATTACTTCTGGAGAGAGAATTTGGACTTCCATTCTGTTGTCTTGCAGGTCAAGTTGCACAGCAGCGGATCGTTGCGTTGTGGACAGGAAGGAAAAGTTTCTGTGGAGGGGTTGCGGGGTCGCTACATAACCGCTCCGCAAGTGGCTCCGTAATGCGGAGGAGACTGGTACCCCCTGTCCAGGTACATATCTCCATCATTCGCGCGGGACGAACACATCGCGAGAAAAATTTCCTTGTTATAAAGATATTGGCATGCCGAATACACAGCGGGTGGACTCGTGAGATTCCGCCATATGCATGCCTACCAATGGCTCTGCATGCATAAAAGTATAACCTCCATAAGATGTCGTAACGCCGCCATATAACATATCAGTCATCATCATTGCCATTATCCCAATCCTGCGCCTTGATGGATGAACCACCTCCACTCAGATCCAGTCTTGCCAGAAATTCGGGTGGTACTGTTGGAATATATTTCTTCTCCCTCTCTCGGTTGGTACCACCATAGCCAGCACCGTATGTGATCCTCATGTCAACCGTTGTTGGTAGAGAGAATTGCAACATGTGGGCCGGATCCATAAGTAGACTGTCGGATGCGGGTTCCTCCGGGCCAACGCCGTTTGATACTTCGTCTTGCTCAGTCGATAATGACGATCGAGGTTCTGAATCTGCTTTCGAAAACCTGCTCTGCCGTATACGCTGCGCATTTTTCTTCATGTCGGATTGAAGATTAGTCAGGTGCCGCCGTGCTTCTTTGGGCAATGACTTTTCTCCCTTTTCGTACCTGTAATGACTGACGGCATAGAGGAGATGGTGAGGACCTAATTTCGGTATCTGTGATAGGGTGTCTTCCAGCGACGCAACAATGTCCTGCTTCTCGCCCAATGAGGAGAAGCATTGGAGCCATTGCAGTAGTTGAATGACCGGGGTGAAGTGTTTGCGAGCTGCATCCCACGTTGACTCGCCGGACGTCGCTAATGAACCATTTTCATAATGCTCGGGAATCCGATTGTTAGATTTTGCCCAGTCCTCTAGAACAGAAATGTTCATTCGGATCTGCATCGCTTTGGTACGTGCCAAATATGTTCTCGTCGAAAGCACGTGGTTGAATAGTTCTGCTCCTATCCAGTAAAAGAGTTGCGCGAGTATTTGAGCAGTGATTACGGAGTGTATGTCGTACAGATCGAGAACAAAGAGCGTTGATGAAAGGAGAGAAGTGACATTTCGGGGTGATGGTTGGGTCCGTCGATTTGACGGTTGCGGCTTGTAGCTCATCGGCTCAGGAGTCTGCTGCTTTTTCTTATTAAAGATCTTCCATTCGCCAACGAACTCAAGATCATCGAATGGTATCGTCTCATGAGCGAGAATAGCAGTATCAAGAACTTTATCCATCCTTCGTTCTGCGTCTCGAATTATAAGGATGAATATCTCATTGATTAGCTCCACTAGCTGAACTTGGAACTCCGTGGTGGCTTCAACAAGACCTGAATCTTTCTTCAAGTAGTGTAGTAACAGCGTTGCGTTAGATATCCAAAAAGCCAATACGGTCATATCCCATTGGTGGTTCTCCACTTTGGCGTTTATTTTGTCCATAGCCGAGATAAGCAATGTGGCCAGTAAGTCTGAGCTTGCATGGTAGTGTGCATATCGAGCGCCCAAGAAGAGGATATTTGCTGGGACAGGTTTTTGCGATGGCGACCTTTGTGGTGTCATTTCTGTTATTATGATATCAAGTATTCGACCCAGTTCGCTTTCCTGAAAAACGAACATTTGATCATTGAGACAACGATCCCAAACGAAGTCCTGCTGTTCTTCAAACTCATCGGGTGACTGGAAGTAATTAGCGAAGATATAAGACCACTACAAGACACTTGACTAACCTCCGGTCTCTCGTCCATTCCGAGGCTGGACAAATCGACTTCCAGATTCATAGAACTTTCCATCATCATCCGCCTCCTCATCTCGTTTTCCTCCATCTCTTGCTCAAACTTATCCTGGGAGAAACCACTATCATAAAAATCATCCTCGACGCCTACATCACCGATATGATAGCCGTTTTGATGTAGGAAATCCGATATTTCGCTATTTGGCGCAGGAAAGTCGAAAGCTGTCCGACCTAGAGAAGATTTGACGGTGGGGGAAGCGCCATGATCAAGTAGTATTTTCGCAATGTTCCTGTGCCGATTGGTCATAGCCCACATCAAAGCTGTCCATTGATTTCTGTCTGTGATGTCGACGTCAGCTCCAGCTTCTACGAGCGCTAGCACGACGTCTTCATGGCCCTTTCGAGCGGTCAGCATCTATGCAATCTCCCGCAGTAAAGAGCCAGCTCACAAAGCAGCTGGCATAGATGATCGGTGCCCTCCCCTCCTCATCCGCACCATTGACGTCAATGAATGCTTTTGCTCTGCCTTGAAGAACCCTGTTGACACGTTCAACATCCCCATTGCTCGCCGCCATGTGGAGAGACTTCTGTAGTGTAGCCTTCTTTTCATACTCTGGCAACTTTGTATCGGCAGCTATGGCGTCGTCGTCTCCAGCTGCAGCCTCATCGTCCCGGTGAGCTGCCTGTGCGGCAAGCATCTCTACGAGCCGAGTGTCACTACTCTCGATCCTGCTTGTCGTCTCCTCATCGTAGCTGGGGTCATCTAGGGACAGATTGAAAGCGAGTGGCTGGGCGGGCACGGGTGAGGTCAAGAACTGCGATTGGCCTAGGAACAAAGATGAGCAAGATTGAGTATGAGCTGTATGCTATCTTTGGAAGAGAATCGCACCCTACCTTGCCAGGCATCGTACATTTCCGTCTCCCCGCCATAGCTCCTGACTGGTTGTCGATCATCGAGGGACTTGGGGAGATCTGCGGGTAGTTGTCGAGGCCTGACGATTTCTTCACCGAAGCCGCTGCTGTCGTCCCCAAATCCGTTGGGAGATTCCATCATGGGCGCAGTTACGTTCGTGGATCATGCTCATGGAGATTGCTGTTGTGATCCTCAGGGTGCGCTGGTTATCACCCGCAAGGCTCTACACTGGTGTTCATCGCTTGTTTGAAATCCCGATACTTTCCCAGGTTCAATCCTGCAGATTGGATACAATGAAGACTAGAAGCCGTTCAACACGATAGATAACCACAGCTGTAATTGCACAATATGCATTAATTGCGCACATAGTGCATGACGCTAGTCCGCCAAGGCCTGCGGTTCAAATGACGATTGTTTACAACCACTCGTGCCACTATGACTCGTGAAATCAAGAATACTACCAGTCAATATAGATGTTGCGGGAGCCTGTCATATAGTATTTCAAGGTTGTTCTAATTCTTTTCCTTAAGAAGGCTTGTATGAACGTTCTACCATTTTCCCCGAGTCACTATATAATGAGGTCATGACTCTTTTCTGTGTTTGATATCGAGAAGAGGTCTTCTACTTGTATCCTTTCACGTATTCAATATTGAGTAACATCTCCCACATTCTCCTAGATGCTGGGTTTTTAAAGTCATTTGCTGGAACTTGAATTTCCTTGTATGCTAGAATGACCACCGCGTCTCAGCACGACGAGAGCGCTCCACTGCTTGTGGATGGCAGCCATGGCACCCAGAAAAATGGTGACCTCAAGTCGAAAGTAATACCCGATCAGGACTCGTCAGTCAAGCAACGCTTATCACGCTCATGGCGATGGCTTCGGAACAATATGAGGATTCTAGCCTTAACGGCCTTACTTCTAGGTGGTGTCATCGCCCTGGTTACTTTCATTGCTCGTAAGATATGATTCCCTTTCTACTTGCGTGACTAATGTGGCTAGTTCATCATACCCTTGTACCGGGTCAACCTGATGATCCGGTATGCTTAACACCAGCTTGTGTGGTAGCTGCAGCTGGCATCCTGGAGAACATGTCGCCAAACTATCACGACATTGACCCTTGCGGAGATTTCAATAAATTTGTTTGTGAAGGCTGGGAGCAAAGGCATGATCTGCGCCCCGATCAAGAGTCGGTGTCGTCCGGGAGTGTCATGTATGAAAAGTCTCAGCAAACGTTGCGTCATCTCCTTGAATCACCATACTCTGCGACTCAATCAGCGTCATCGTCGAGTGAGAGCGCGAATGAAGTGATCTTCGATAAGATCCAAGCAGCCTATGATGCCTGCATTGACGTATCGACAATCAAGGAAATTGGTTCGGCGCCCTTGCTAGAGGTCCTTCGCAAAGTAGGCGACTATTTTCCAATCGAGATTTCTCATAATGGCGGGGATTCGTCTCATCCGCTCTCAAACCGAGACCAGAAAGAACTCTCCGAGTCCGAAGGAAACCCCCTCACCACGACTATTGCCTTTCTCGCCAGTATCGGCGTTGAAGCTCTGCTAGCATTTGGTGTGGACGCAGATGAGAAAGACCCTGACTCAGTGGTCTTGATGATGGATGCCCTTAATCGACCTGGCCTGCCGTCAAAGGAGTACTACAAGGATAAGGACCTGGTTACTGCGTACGGGAATACTATTGGTCAGGTATTGGAGGCTTTGCTGCGCGAAGCACAGCCTCCCATAGAGCGCGCGTCTGATGCTGGCACCGCATTTGAGTGCAACGAAGATCTGGTCAAATCCCTTGTACAGCTTGAAGCTGATCTGGCATCCGCCACTCCAGACGAAGAGGACTCCGAAGACGTCACGAAGTACTACAATCCCCGATCGCTTACTCAAGTTGGGGACATTCTGCCACAAATTTCCATGCCATATTTACTCTCAACGTTAGCACCATCGGGATTCGTACCGAAAAAGGTTATTGTGAGATCACCATCATATCTCAAGGCTCTTTCAGTGCAGCTTGACAAAGCTGCTCCAGAAACAATCAGAGCTTATCTGGTATGGAAGACTGTTCAGGCGTATGTGGATATGATAGAGGATGAGGCAGTGATGCCGCTGAAGAGATTCAACAACAAGCTGCAAGGTAAAGATCCAGACACATCAGAAGAACGGTGGAAAACGTGTGTAAGGGCTGTAGATAGGGGTCTAGGTAAGCCGGGTCTTAGAAAGCAGGTCCCATATTCAAACAATGCTTATCAATCTTAGGGTGGATCCTCAGCAAGTTCTTCGTCGAGGAGGCCTTTTCTAAGGATGCGAAGGACTTCGGCGACCAGATCATCCATGACATCAAAGATCAATTTGTTCAAAAACTTCGAACCACCGAATGGATGTCTGAAGATGTGCGTAAGACTGCCATCAAGAAAGGTACGCAGTGATTTGATTGACTAGATTGTGATTATTTGAGGCGATGTCCCTGACGTGCCAATAGTGCACCACATCGTACAAAAAATTGGATATCCTACCAAGAGCCCGGACATCTTAGATCCCTCTGCCATCCAGAAACACTATAAGAATGTCCATGTTTCAAACACGACGTACTTTGGCAATAACCTTGCTATCGCTAAATTCAGGTCTTACCGAGAGTGGTCAAAGCTGGGAAAGCCGACCAATCGTGACGAGTGGCTGATGACTGCTGTCACGGTCAATGTAAGTAATTCTCTCTTCACGAGAACGCACAGAGCTTATATCCACAAAGGCATACTACAACCCGCCAGGAAACGAAATCGTCTTCCCTGCCGGTATCATGCAGCCGCCAATCTTCTACGACCCGAGTCTTCCGCCCTACATAAGCTATGGACCTTTCGGTTCAATCAGTGGTCATGAGCTTACCCACGGTACCTAAAATCCAATATAGCATCGAAGGAGAAGCTGATATTTTACAAGCATTTGACTCCAATGGGCGTCACTATGACCAAAACGGCAACTTTACAGACTGGTGGGACGACGACACCGTTGATGCCTTCGAGGCAAAAACAGAATGTTTCGTCGATCAATACTCCAAATTCACAATCCAAGATCCGCAGGGTAAAGAGCTTCACGTCAACGGCAGACTCACCCTTGGTGAAAACATCGCCGATGCAGGCGGCTTGAGTGCTGCATACCATGCCTGGAAAGCGATCGAGGACAAACAGCCTGCGCAGCTATTGCCTGGCCTTCAAGATTTCACCAAGGAGCAGTTATTCTTCATTACGTATCCGAGCCTTTTCTGCGGTAAGGTTAGGCAGGAAAGAGCTGTGAATTTAATCTATAAGGATCCGCATTCGCCAGCTTGGGCGCGTATACTCGTAAGTGCTTCAGTCTGGATCGATTGTGAATGGATGTTGACCTTGAATATAGGGGACTGTGGCGAACTCGGGTGAATTCAGGGAAGCGTTCAATTGTCCGAAGAAGGAGCCTACTTGTAAAATCTGGTGATATAAAGTCATGGGGCCGGCTTTGAGTAGCATCAATTATCTTGTCAGCGTACATATTTCACCATGTATTTTTGTTCGTAGATATATATTGTTTTTTCCTGATGATGTTTCTTTCGACCAAATGGGATTGTGATAATTATATTCCTCAATGAAGTGCTTTCTATCGTCAAGTCGCTCCACTCGTCCATTCTTCTCTACTCTACGATTTTAGACATGCATATGCGTCCGATATCAGGGTCCTTTCTTTCATGAAAGAGAAATTCCTTAGTGGAGACAAAGGGAGTTACCACCAACCGCCCACACTTCTCCGCTCACCGGGCTAGATCTCTCAAATCGATGTAGCGTTCTCTTTTCTTCCTTTGTCTACTACCTTACTTGCAGATGCTCCCGCAGAAGAAAAAGAGTACAATGCCACCGCCAACAGAAATCTTTGACTTGCGAAAATTGTTTCTTTGGTTCATTATTCATCCTTGACTCCCAGCCAACAAATTTCTACAGAGGGAAATCGTTTGTCCAGGTCATTTTCTACTCATCAATTACGACCCAAATTTCCGTAGCATCGTACCCGAAGTAGTTATTCGTCCATCCGGCCCCAAAAAGAGTAGAATTTTCTGCCTATTCGCTACCCACCTACCACAGCCATCAACCAGTCCACCACATCACCATCACCCCAAACCCAACCAACAAACCCAACCATCAACCCCGTCAACAAATATCTAACCATCACCCCACTTCCCATCCAACAACCAAAAACAACAATGACAACACCATCCCACACTCCCACCCTCCACCCTTCCCCCCACCCACCAACCCTACATACTCCCCTACACACAACAACAATCACCAAACTCCCCACTTCTCCCACCACCACCGCCGCAGCTGCAATCGCCTCCACGGGAAAGTCCGAAGTGGGAACACTCGTGATCGTGGTGTTTATTTTGTTACTGGCTGTGATAGGGGTGGCGGGGTTGGGGGTTTGGATTTTTAGGAGAAGGAGGAGGAGGGAGAGGGGGTTTTGAATGGAGCTTGGTGGAAAGAAGAGGGGGAGGAGGGGGGAGG
>KE546973.1:412469-583783 GCA_000442125.1 Opeltia flavorubescens
GGGGGGGAGGGGGAGGGGAGTGGGGTGTTGGGCGTTGGAGTGGGGTGTTGGAGTGGGGATATGGTGATCTGGCCATAGGATTATGGGCTAGATGTATTGTTTGGTTTTTTTTGGTGGTGGTGTTTGTACGATAACAGGGTGGATCGGGATTATTTTGTTTGCTCGATTGGTGTTGTTTTTTGGTTAGGGATATCGTGTGGTGGTTACTGCCGCTGTATGAATCTAGATATTCGAATCCGGAGAAGATCTACTGTCTTGTAATTTTGGTATCCATTCTTCGGATCTCGGCGATTAGCATTCTTGATCAACCGCTACCTCGATATCCTTGCCCCTGGATAGGGTGTTTCATTGGGGGATTCTTTGTGAGTTAACCAAGCCTTGGAATTGCATGGGTATGGCTAGGGAAGGGATGATCTTCCCCCGATGCAAGGTGCAAATCAAAATTGTTGGGATGGGGGAGGCGATCTGTCATAGAGAAATCCAGAGGCTATTGCCATCGGTATTGATTTCTTGTTAAAAGAATGAGGGTATCAAAGAAGATAAGTAAAATCTTACAATAGATAGTGTTTAACCCAATATAGTCGAAGCAAATGGAGTCACGCCATCGTATCCGCCTCTTTCGCAGCCAAATCACTCGTTTGATAATCTTTCACCCTGTGCTCCGTTGCTTTACGCTTCCTTGTGTGTAGAATTTCGCGCATTTTACCATGGCTTCGGGAAGAAGCTTCTTTGATGGATGGGAGATAGAAGACCAGGGTATAAGTGATGACGCACATGAGGATCGTGACCACGAAGTATGACACTAGGCCTGCATCTGATGGGAGAGCATCCATACTATAGATAGACTAGATTTAGTCAGCACATGATACTCTCATTCCGATTTTCGCTATGACAATGGCACTTACAGTAGCGAGTGTCAGTGGCAGGTATGCAATCGTCACCAATGTCAACAAACGAATGTTCCCGTTCTGTTCCGATGCCAGTCGACTCTCTGCAACGGACGAAGCAGAAAAGAGCTAGGCATGAATGGCCACATCAGCTTTTCATCAACGCCATTGAGGTACCGACTATACAGAAGATGACCTACCCCATCACTAAGGCTTTGAATTTCCTGTCTTTTACGCTCAACGCGATTCCGTAAGGTCTCGAATTTTTCTTCATATTCCTTGATGCCTCGCCTGGCTTCTTCACGATCCTCGGCACGGTCCAGGTATAATGCCGTCGAGATGAAGATGTTGGGTATAGAACGTATGGTACCTTCTATGTGCTCCGCGAACAATCGTAGGGACTGGAGTGCCCAGAAATACTTTTTGGAGTTGGTGAAGTTGTGATCTTCGAAGAGGATACCTTGCCGGACTTCGTTATTAAACGTGATCGAGCTCTATCGTAGTGTCAGAGATGAGGAGATAAGGAATTGTCATGGCGGAAAAAAGCAGTAATTGACTTACGGAAAGCGTGGTTTGTTCATCAAGCGAGTCCAGAACCGACTCCCAGCGATGGGCAATACGGAAGAAATTATCGCGGAGCCAACTGACGTTGGGAGACCCACCAATAAACCTGACGTTTGGATATTTCTTCGCACGATCTTCCTTATATTCCTCCAGAGGATTCAGGACCACCATTAGGGATGCTTGGTTTGGCATTGAGCCGCCACTCCATGACATAGTAAATTTCTCTTCACGAATATATTTTCCTTTTGCCTTGCTGATACCAAAGATTCCACTTGGAGAAAGAGGAGCACAGTCAGTAGCTGGTGGCTGATCCGTCAAGCTAAAGTAAGGTACAGTAAAAGCAATCATCTTCGTCAAGGATTCAGTCAGCTACCATCTCGTATTGGCCATCATCAGCAGAGAAAGGAAATGGTTTATATACCGCCCTATGCTCAGTCTTCTCATCATTTACGCGGCAGCGGTAACTGTGGCCTTCATTGTAGTGTCTATCGGTATGGCTGTTGCTCAGATGTCTCCGGAGCGCAGCATATATTGGGGCATGGTCATGACCGTCGTTTTGAGGGGCACATAGCAGGACAGCACTTAAAGCACTGGGAGTGAACGCATTAATGACGCTACTGGATGTTAGACGTACTAGGACTATAGAAGCAAGAGCGATCGATAGATGTAGCACTTACATCGCCCTTCCTAGGGATCTCTCCGGTGTTCTCTACGTGTGCATCAGCTTGGCCGTTTTCTTAGCCAGCAAGCCGAATGGCAAACGTGGATCCACGCTACCTGCCTGAATAAACTCTGCAACATTTCGATTTTCTCGGAAGAATTCGCGTCTTTATCACAGCAGATCCTAGTATCCAAAGTAATATGTCTGTTTTGATCAGTGTCAATGACATAGAAAGCCAGATGTCCAAATTCGCTTGAGATCTTCGAGGATTGACCATCTCTATCGAACGTGAAACGGGCAAGATCTCTGAGTGCATTGTTTACGATGAATTTTGTAGCCGTGTCAGTAAGGTTAACGTCGGATAACTCTAAGCAAGGCGGTAAGTGGATGCATATGTGGGAACAGATCTCGTGTACCTCTGCGCATGCCACCACCGCAACCGGGCTCTCTTTCACGCTCTTCGATTCGTTGTCGAAGGAGCGCATTGCTCCAAGGTAGACTCCAGTCATCTGGAATACGAATGATTTCTCCTTCTGAACGAGCGTCGAGCGTGCTTGGTTTCAGCGCGGGGCCGACGGTGGAATCCCCTGTCTTATCGGTACTGCCTTTATTCACTCCAGACAATCAGTAGCTGGGACAACAATTGGGTATTCACCATTCTTTTGAACGTATGGGATTTCATGCACCATACCCTCTTCCGGTTTGGAAGTCGTGGTACTGCCATCTTTACCCTCGACCTCTGTAGCACCGCTAAACAATGCCTGCAAACATCGAATCTGTTCTTGTTGGTGATGCTCAAGCTGCTTGATCAACTCCTGTGCTTTTGCTTGGTTCATCTAAGTGCTTTGATACAATAACCCGATGACCTCGTAACCGTAATCTCGTCTAAACGCGTTTCAAACTCACGCGTTTGTATTGTATATATTATCTCATGAAATCCGTTGTCAACGGAACATTTCGATGTCGATGGTGCTCCAAGAAGCATTTACGCACATAACCAGAATACACACCCTCTGAAGAGAGGACGAGTATGTATATAGTTGCAGAGAGTGATTGGGCTGTGCCGGGGGCTGAATTAAGGTTGGCTAATGGGACGCCTTGAGATGAGAACGTAAACGAATCATGTCACTGTAAGCAAGCCACATCAACTCATGAGCAGGAGAAATTCAAGGAATTGGGTCACAGGATACCAATTTAAGCACATTGGGCCCCTCGACGCCGTGGCCTTCGGGCGTCGAATCTGAGGTAATTCCCATGTCACAACAACGGCAAGTGCGTACAAATAAGTTGACATTTGTACGCTAAGCTGTGACTTCCTTACAAATCTCCTCTACATTTATGATCTCGTGATTGATCTTCTCAAGACATGCCTGGGTCCACTCAAGATAATGTTCAATCTCTTCAAGGTCGCCATTGTCGATCACCTCTTTCAACTCTCCATTAGAAAAATACTCGGCGGCCGTATCGAGAGCCTCTCGAATCTCATCCGTTCGACTCACTGCTTCCCCAACCTTCTCGTACGTCGATTCCACTGCATTATCCATAGCGCTTTTGACAGTCTTGTGCAATGCAGAGAATCGAGCTCGCGTCTCATTGAGGCTGAGCGATACCTGTACTCCGCGCGTAACAAGGAGAAGGCGCATATGCACACGATGACTGATATGACAGACAGCTGTGAGCTGTTGAAAACGGGCAACCTGTTGATGTGTCTGCGATTGCAATACCGACCGACGTCGGGCGACCTTTTCCAAATGCCGACGCCACAGCCGCTGAAAAGTCCGAATGCAATTTACTTGTTCCGTCGTGAACCGATCTTCTGCTTCCGGCTCCACAGCGGATTCGCTCTGGTTGCTTGGCTTATGCTGTACGTTCAGATGCAGTTGTTCAAGCAGCTGATGCATAGTAACGACCCCGAGCTTTGAGTGAAGGCTCAATCTTCCGACCGCATCTAATTGAGCAGGCCCTCTCTGAAATACCATAAGAGGATTTTTTTCTCCATAGGCAGCGGTAGAACGAGCTAGTTGTTTGCATGCTCCATAATCAGAGCCGGTATAGATGAGATTTTCCTTTCGAACAGTACTCAAAGCCAGAGCCTAAAGCAATGGTCAATTTGGTAAGCACAAATGGTATTCACAGGAAATTATACCTCGTTAACAATTTCCGTTGTTCTAATGACCACTTCCTTGTCTGCACCACTAAGTCTGAGATTAAGGCTCGCAACTGCAAGGATTTCTGCGTTTCTCTGGTGCAGCAATGATGCTTTGTACGTGTGATGGCCTACACAGAAATCCGAATTCTGTGTCAAATGAGTGTCGAGGAACTTTAGACCATTACAGAAAACCTTCACAAGTCTAGAAAGACACTGCTGATACGTTTTCTTGTCAAGGGAGTGAAGCGTTTTCAGGTGGCTTTCAGCTACACATAAGCTGGAGACGTGTAAGGTTATCCATGATCGAGGGAGAATGATATCGTTACAGATCTTGAAGAGCTATGTTTCGTTAGCGATAATTTGCCTTGCCTGTCATCAGTCATAACTTGCAATATGCGTGGTGAGGTATTCAAAAGCCGTCGTAAGCGAGTGGAAGGAATCGAATGCTCGTAACGGCAGTTGACTGAGCCGCATCCCCAATTCATCGATATTCTTGAACTGGATATATTCATCAATTTTGGTTCATATTTTTGCGGCGGGGAATTGAACTTACCAGGATTGAGGCATTAGGATATACAACGTCGTTCTCCAAGTTACGCATCACCTTCAAGTGCTCCCGAATTATGCGGCCATCAGCGTCTTTCCAAAGCATGTGGAAGAGAAGTCGGATAAAGCCCTTGCTAGCACCTAAGGCATGAGAACTTAGTATCAGGATCGACTAATATGCAACATAGATATCATGCATTATCTCAGAGGAACTGGCCGAGGACTTACCAAGCATTGTTGCAAGTTGTATTTGTTCAAGTAACGACGAGTACACTCTTCTGACTCCCCATTCGGTCTCCAGGCGATAGAAGAGTAAACCTCTTAATGCAGTTGCAACGCTGGCGAAGCGCCTCTCGGAAATGATCTGGCACTGAGTGGTTTTCACTGTAGCATCATCCTGCTCAAACGCGGATATAAACGTGATTTCACGAATCAACCGCTCCAGCCAATATCGTCCTAAGCTAATAATCAGCGAACCTCACCATTATGCAGCTAGGAGAACTGTACTATTGCCCAAGAAATTCTTCTTGAATTCTTCATTCTTTATCTTGCTATAGAGAGGCGACAACTTKCAGAAGATGGTATTCAGCCGGAGAAGGCGCTAAGATTCGAATAAGTGTATGCTGCCAAACACATAGCGGCATAGATGCACAAACCTTCACTGCTGTGTGAAAAGTCTCCCGGTTCACTATTCTATGGCTCCACTCGCAATTCAAGCCTCTGTGACAGTGGCCTTATATTATTAGTGTTGGTAGAATTGTATACGGATCGGTCATTACCCTTTATTGCAAATTGAACACAGCGAACCCGCCATGCAGTGCTCCACAAGTGCCGAAACTTCGCATGTAGGGCTTGTGAAGACTTGGCGATTCTACTCCCAACCCATGCTTCGGTCGAGTCGGAAAACTCTTTATCTTGCACAGGTAAAGCATCCATTGTAGAAAACGGAGACCAGGGTAGGATGATATATGGATTCTGGGAACGCTCGACTTTCCATACTCCACAGACTATCAGCATATCGGGATCTGGCATAGAGTCTACTCCCTTCTTCTTCATCAAGATATCTGTGACTGCTGAAAAGGCTTCTGATAGAGTATCGGAGAATACGGTATCAAATGTCAGGAGATCTCCAATAGTCGCAGAATCTAGAATCTATATGACATGTGAGCATAACTCTATGGTACGATCCCGATGCGGAGTACCTGAAGGGCTACGACGAGTTTTATCCGCTGATCTTCGATGGTCATCAATGTAGAAGCTGAAATCTGAATACCATCAACCAAGCAAGTCAAGGCACCTTCCCATTCTTGAATTCGATTTCCATATCCGTGTTCTGCAAGATTCTGTAGATCTTGCAGTATTGTCCAATGGATATCTTTCCTTGGCAGTGCACTTTCCATCAGTCGGCCTATGACCACATAGTCGATGAGTAGATGGATTTCCTCCTTCGGTGTATCCGCAAATTGTTCCACATCTTTCTGCAGAAGCAGGAGTTCAAGTGCTTGCTCCAGTTTGCCATCACGACATCTCGATACGAAGATATCCTTGATACGTCCCACACTAAGGTAAAGCTCTTCAAGGGCTTCATACATATCGAACTGGCGGAACAGGCGTTCCTTCTCTGTGAACGACCCTAAGAGAGACACTGCTTCTTTTCGATACGTCGGACTAATTTTATTCTGCTTTAGGGGAAAGATGCATTTTGCTCCATAGGCACKAATGACGGCTTCCTGCATGGAGGTGCGGTTTCTACTCGATAGTCAAAAGGTATGCCAGACAGAAGACGTCTTACTCACTGATTTAGGTAATCGACCAAAGTGTCATAATCTTTGCCTTGCCAGAGAGCATTAGCAGCAGCCTCGTGATCTTGCAAGATACGATGACAGTCGTATGCGCGCAGATACAGATGAGCGCGGGTAAAGAGAGTCGCTGCCTTGTCGTAGATCTCTTCCTTGAGCCACATCTCTATTACATGCTTAGCAAGGCAATGGCCGAGAAACAGGAAAGCACTCACCGGCTGCATCTTCAAACCTCCCAATCATACACATGGCGTTGACTGCATCTGCAGTACAATTGACTTTCAAGAACAATGATGCTGCAACTTCGAACGCTGATATGGCGCCTGTCATATTATTTTGGCTCAGAAGAATACTACCCTGTTTGAAACTCTTCTTAGCGTTGACAATGTCGATCCCGCGTCCGTCCAGCGCCCGCTCAAAACAGCGAAGGGCATTATCGTATTTATCAATCAGTAAATATTCGTGCCCTTTACGGACCCAGTCTGCTCTTGTCGTCTTCCTTGCGTTGTCAATTATCAGCTGCCAATAGCTGTCAAATGCCGAGTCGTTACGTCGAACAACTTTAACGAGAGGCGCAGGCGCATGGTTTGTAAATAGTGCACCAACTGACGAGAGCTCCGTCTCGCTCATCGTTTCCACAAAGTATAGTATATTCCGAGCCCGAGTGCATGCAACATAGAGCTGCTTGAGCTCCGGACATAGTGCAGCATGTGAATGCGGATCGAAACGTTCCGGGGAGTCGCTGAGTAGAAACGACAGATGCCGGATCCCGCCAAGGTCAGGACAAGTTGAGAAGAAGTTGTACAGTATGACGTCGCCAAACTCCATCCCTTTGCTTTCCGCGAGAGCGAGGAACAGGGCGATGTCACCGATCTTCTTGATCAGTTTCTCGCTAGAATCATCGTCGCGGGTTATTATTACTTGCTCGGCTCCAAATCCAGCTGTATCTGGTGAGAGGTCAGACGAGTCAAGCCTTACCTTACTGAGGAACTCCGGTTCACAGCCGACAAAGATAATTGGCAACGGTCCTTGAAGCTGGCCTAATTCAGGCATCATCTTATCGATCGACCGTGGGAAGGCTTTCCAAAGAAGATCGACTACAAATGATGCCAGCTTCACAATCCCGTCATGGGAACGGTAGTTGAGGCCTAAAGTGAAGACCACGGGACTTGCACGAATCTTCTGCTTTGTCTGTTGGAAATGATTATAGACTAGCGCCTTGATATCAGCGAATCGGTATGTCGACTCCTTGGAGATATTCTGTGCTGTATCTCCTGCCACGTGGAACCCTCGACTATCCTTAAGAAGGCTGAGGAATAACTCAAGATCAACGATACGTTGATCTTGTACCTCGTCAATAAAGAACTCGTCAAAAGCCGCGGATAACAATCGCTCTAATGATTGATCATTCTTCATTGCGACAAGAACATCAATGACACGATCAACATAGTCAACGTCCTCATTCTCCTTTTTCAACCTCTCATAGTGCTGAAACAACTGATAAGCTTGAATTCTCTCAGACTCCAATGTAAACGTTGGTGCCACGCGATCACTTTTGTCAAGGTATTCTCTGAGCGTCATGGGTCCAGATGACATGCTCTTTGATCCAGATCCTTTCATTACGCCCATTATTTCCGCGAAAACCGACGATATCGGAAGCTTTCCTTTGAGATTTTGCGGTAATCTTGGCCAGTATTTGAGCTCGAAGACGGCGAAATCGACACAACGTTTGCTTGCGTTCGTGTCTTTCCGCGAAGATCCGTTATGAGAACTGCGATTCTCATGCGACTGTTGATCGGTACGATTAATTTTAGGACGAATAGCTACACTGGTGTTCTCAAGTATCTGCAGGAAGTCCTCGAAGGTACAGACAAAAGGGAAATGTCTATCCTTCAAATCCAGTATCGTTGCATTCGTAATCTCCAATTCTTGCATCTCTTCGTTGATTTCTGTGAGAGGCCCATCCGTCAATCCAATCAAGAGAGTTTTGATGAGACTTTTTATGTATCCTCTGATCTTGTCACTGAGGTGTTTGGACTTGGTGAGGAGGATCTGTCGCAGAGGCTTGCCTCCAGGAACTGACTTGCTGTTAATATATTTGCCAACCAGTTTGAAAATGAGACATGTAGTTTTTCCGGTGCCACTTCGGCCAAGAATCAAGCTCGGACTACTCCAGTGGAGTACGATGTCTAATTCGCTCCTTGACAGTTTGTAAGGAAAGTCAAGCGACATTGCTCTATTTCCATGAGATCGAAGTACATCTTCAGTCAAGGGATAACACTTGTCCACTAGACTATGCAGGTCTTGGTCCATCGCCCTGACGTCTAAAGCGACTTGTCTTCGACTATCCGATTGAACCTCGATCGAATGATCCTCGAACACGACAGGGATTTTGCGTTTATCATTGGAGGCAGTTGAAGGTTGTTGTAAGCAGCGATGTATCTTATTGGCCGACCATGTTGATTGCAGGAGCCTAACATGCTGGACAACTTTAGAGACCTCTTCAAGCTCCACAATAGCCCATACTTTGATGATTTGGCTTAACAAATTTGATTGGTAGGGCACATCTAAATCAACTTGCCATATGATGAACTTCCCTTTCCCTTTCCGAGCACTCAGCTCACACTTTGTGCTGCGCAAAGGCACTTGGAGTTTGGGGCGCACATGTCTTGATATAGCACTATGGGCATTGTGACCGCTTCCGAAGGCTAGATCCTCCAAGCTCTTCTTGATCCTCTGTGAATCGAGGTCATTCATGTATTGCAAGCCTTGCAGTGCTGAGAGTGCAGGTGACGACAACAGCACTTCCCAAGTCCCCACACACCTACCAAAGACGTCCATGTTGAATCGAGAGGGTAAAATGAATGAAGAAAGATTTTGTTCAGTCCCCCCGATTTGCTCTTCGGGTCCTTCAGCTTGTAGTCTCAATCTGCAAGGACCACAAGGCAAGCTTCTTAGGGCCGCTTGCAATACGCCCAGCGTTTTTTCATTCTCGAGGAATTCAATGATCTCCTGTAGCTTGCGTGATGAACTTGGCATCTCAACTCCGAGTGTCTGCATCGTAAGGAGCACACTCTCAGGTAATTGAGAGAATTTGTCTTGGAAGTAAGCATGCGTGGTGATCAAAGCTAGTCTCTCCTCTTGATTGACCCGGGTCACATTTACTGGAATTGGCGAAGTCTGTTGAAGTTCATTGCCGCTAAGCTCGGTTGTGATGTTGCGCTGTAACTTTTTGAGAGGTGTCAAGACATCTTTCAGTGAGTCCCACTGATGGGATGTTTCTGTGAGGTTGTGGCCACTGGGGCAGTGCTTGATCATCGAGAATGTTACTTCGGTCCATGCCCGCAATGTTTCTGGATCGCGGAGCCCAGTATTCGTAGTACTAGCCCATGAAGATATTGCCGTGATCCCAAGAGGGTGGACCAAAAGCCGCTGAGCTATGATTTCGCTTTTGATGACGAAAGAAATCAAATCCCTCACTTGCGGTACGTTGGATGCGATGATTGTAGGAAGCCATATCACAAGCAGCTGAACTAGTTGCGTACCATCGATCGCTGACATGTCGATAAAAACATGACGAATGAAAATGGTTGTGGCCGTAGCCACGTTCTGCAGCTCAAATCTCTGGATTGAGTGGTGTATTCCATCGAAAAGGCATCTCATAAGACGGGTTAGTCGATCATTATGAGCTGTGATACCGTAAAGCAAAGTCGAATGGTTGTCGGGCTTGATCAGTTCTGAAAGTGTAGCTGGGGTCTTGATGATATGATTGCAGACAGCACGATAAGCCTTTTCTGGCGGTTCCTCGTCTGCGACTAGGAGCCTCAAAACAAGTGATCTGTCTGCCATGACTTGAAGAAAGCAGGCACGCTTGCTAGTTACCACAGTAGTGGTCAGCCTAATGAGAATTGATGCAATAACAAGAAGACTAGATGAGGATGCGATTCATGGATGCTAATGATGCTATGGTGTAGCTGCGTGAGGTGGTAGAATGAAGAGTGTAGGCTAGAAAACTTAAGTAGATCAAGCTAGAGAGGTAAATACCAACACTTCGCGCTTACAGAAAGAGCTACGCGAGCTTCTGGACCCTTCAAACACATCACTTCATATGGTGCCTTTCACTTCCAGGAACGAACACTTTTTCTCTTTCGGGTTTTATTCCAGGGGCGGATGCCGCCTTGAAGCTGTCGTTGTTGAACCTCTTCTACGCTTACAAACTTTGTTTCAGAAAAGACGGCGAGCTGCATTTATGAGACGGGCATCCTTACAATCAAACTACTAGGAATTTGTACCTTGACCCATTGTGCTGTGAGAATGAAGGCAAATCCAAGACAAATCGAACCGTCCAGGCTGCGATTGCTGTTTACTGACGCACATCAGGTAATTATCCTACCGTACGACAGCCTAGAAAAGAGACCAAGGAAGTGACCAGAGCGTTTCGCTGGGATGACAACACCTATTTCATTGCTTGGGTACCGATGATAAGCTGCAAGCACTCACCCTCACCCTTACCACACCTTCCTCCTCTTGCACCTACTTTCCATCTCAACCATTTCAAATTTGCACGGTGCCCACTCTGGTTCATCACCACGATCTCAACGAGGAAAGGCATCATGTACATCGGACTTCGAGTGTGCACAGACTCCGGCCGGACCAAGAAGCATGAGGATGAGTAGTCATGAAATGAGGTCGGATTAAGTCTGAAGAAAGCATGCCAAGGCGGAATGCCCMGTTGTAAATGACGTACAACGCGGACTTCACATCCAATTTCCCTCCAAAGCATGAGCCATATCAGTCATGGACATAGTATTCACCCACACTTTCTTCAGTATGCAGAAACCGAGGAATTATTCCAACGACCCGCAAGAGCTACAGACTATCTTTACAGCAATCCGAACTTGCCATCACCTATGTTCTCTCTGGCGCGACTTCTGGGACTGATGCATGAGCCGAATCACAATGAAAACTCTATTGATATGGTCCTTCCGAAAAAAATCGATCACCGTTTACTTGACTACACCGAACTGTGACACCAGTCTTGCCTTCAACTCTTCTGTCCGTCATCAGCCCACTCCCATCCCATCGTTTACTCCCACAATACCATGACACAGCTTCCGTACTCTCTTTGTCATCGCAAAGCATGGCCGCCTTTCATGTACCCACTCATTTGCCTGTCCCAACGTTTCCTTTGTCTCCCTCGTCTCTTTCATACCCACGACAAAACAAAATAAGGCAATGCGCTCAAAAAGCCCGTTCTTTCTCTCATCATACTGCACAGTATCCACAAATAGACTTTCTCAAACCGTTCCCGCCAGGATTACCGTATCCAGAAAACAATCGTTCAAAAGGAGTCAAAATCCTCAATTACCACCCTCACCCCCCAAACTCACCCCAAACCCCCTCCTCAACCCACGCCCCCCCTCAAAAAAAAAGATGTGCTGGCAATCAGCCTACCTCTTCACCTGCACGCACATCTACACCCTCCAACGCGGCACCTGCTCCAACCCCTTCACCCCCACCTGCAAATTCTCAGAAACACGCACCACGATCCCTGAAGTATGTCGAGACTGTCGGATGCGCAGTCTGTTAGCACAAGCGCCGGTTTTTCATGACGATGTGATTGTAGAGGATGATGACGATGAGGACGGAGAAGAGGGTAGGGTGTTGGTGAAGGAGAGGGAGTTGCTACGTGAAAAGGGAAAGGGGAAGGGAGAAGTAGGCGAGGAGACGGGATTATTGGGAGAGATCAAGGAGGGGCGAAGGAAGGGGTTGTGGGGAGGGAAGAGTAAGAAGGGGTGGTTGAGGAGGGGGTGGTAGAGTGTGTGATGTTTTACGCCGAAATACGACCTCTGCAGACGTGATTGTAAGATAAAAGAGCTCTCGAAGCAAGGAACAAGAAGTTAAGTAAGCAAACGATATGAATACATTTTTAAGTATGAGAACACTGTGCAGCATGCAGCATGCGTCATTAAATTGTCTTAATTAGGTCCTACTTGCATGAGGCCGAAATAATAGACCACTACTCAAAATCGCCTAGTCGACAAGATGGCTAGAGAAATCGTGTATTATCAAGAGGCTGCACTTATAGGCACCAATAGACCGAAATCTTCTATGATGATAATACAAAATATATTTCCAAAATCTAATCATACCACAAAAGATCACCTCGCCACCGCAGCATCCATAGGAGTCCTCCGACCCAAATACGCCTCGACGACCTCGCTCGAAGATCGAAACCCCTTGATCTAGAAGAAATAAAACACATCATCTTAGTCTAACGTACCCACAATTTCGTCATCAAGACATATAAGAACAGAGGAAAAAAAAACAAATCATACCACTTCCTCGCGCGACAACGGACTCTTCGGCAAAACGGGTAATGCCTTCATCCCAGTCGCCTTAACTTGTCTTCCATACTTGCTCTTCGGTCTTAGTGGTGCGATAGTGTTGCCGGTTTCTTCTACACCGATGGCTTTAGGTGTAACGCTGGGGAATATCGGCATCCGCTGTGCGTTACCGAGGGTCCATGTTGAGGAGAGATCTGAGGAGGCAAAAGTGGCAAAGGAGCGCGTGGAGCGGGCTGATTGACCGATATGGATCTGGGTTTCGGGAGTCGCGGGTTGAGATTCGAGCAGAGGAGAGGAGGTCTTGTGTGGTGCGTTGGCGATTGCAACATCAATGTCTGGAGGCCGAGGGTGTCGTGCTTCTGATTTAGTTGCTGACTTGGAAATTATCTTTGTTGGGCCGGGTCTGAGTGGTTTGGGTATATCGGTCATTTCAGCCTTCTCAAGGCTTGATGTTGTGGTTGCTGGCGTAGGCGGAGGCACTTTGATCGCTGTGGGGAGTCTGAGGGGTGGTATACTCGGTACTGTCGATGCTCGTTTGGAATTTGATGCAGAATGTGCGGCAGATGATGTCCTTGAATTCCGAGTTTTGGTTGTATGAGTGGAGATGGTGGAAGCGGGCTTGCGGGCGTCGAAGGAATCGATGCGCCCTTTGGATGATCGAACTTCGACGGCAGCTATAGGTGGTGGCACTCTGACGGCTGGTACAACATGTATGGCGTCTATGGGGAAATCGGCAGGCAGCGAAAAACTTTTTCCGGAGTCCTGCCTCAGCTTGGTAGGGGGTGGCATGTCCAGACTCTCCCCAATAGAATTGATCCGGTGTTGAATGCTTTCAGATCTGGCTTTGCTAATTCGCTGATGTGCTGGATCTGAAAGGCCCGAAGCCTGGTCAGAACGGCGGAGATGCCTCGGTACGGGCCTCGACTTCGGGCTGACTGGATAGTCGGAAATCTGAGATACTTGTCGACTCGGGAATGAAGGAACGTTGTAGGCCTTTTGCAAAGATTCGGTGATCTTCTTGCTGTGGACCGCATTCCGATTGTCGCCATGCCATTTCCTCCTTTGTTCTGCACGACGCGGCATGACCCTATTTTGAGGGTCTTCCAGCAGTCTTTTATTGAGTAGCTGAAGGGTCTTGAGGTTTTCTTCGAATTTGTTTGGATCGATGCTTGTCTGTGCTTCTAAATCCGAAGGAGGTGACGAATCTCGGGGCCCAAAGAGTTTGGGCTTAGGCTCCAGCGGGGTCAGGGTGAACGGGAGCCGGCGAGGCTTCTCACGGGACTTGTCAGAGTCAACAGTCCTAACGGTGCTGAGGTCCGTGGAATTAAACTCTTGCTTGCCAAGCCCATACACTTCATGTGGAAGAGGTACAAGTTTGCCATTTCGAAGTGTAAGCTGACGACCAGGATGATTTTTGGAGCGGGCTGCCCTTCGTTTTGTTCGTCTTTCAGCTGCGGTGAATGCTCGCCAAGCCAATATGATCAGTGTTAAAGCGAGGAAGAATGCCAACAGCGAAACAACAATGATAATTGGTAAAAGCTGCATTTTGGCGGGCGGTCGTCTGCTAATAAAGATCTTTACCGATGAGAGACCTGGGCCGGAAAGATTTTATGAATGTATAAGGAGGTAGATTAGGAACGGCTTGGAAATACAACTCGTCCGATAGCAAAGTGCATAGCCGTGTCAAAAGATCAAGCTAAAGTAGAAGTCCAGATATTAAGTAATCACTCGGAATGGTTGGAGAATTTGTAAATTAACGAGGGTAGTATAGATCAATTATTCAGGAGTGTTCAGGACCGAGACATACAAAGACAACTGATTGTAGTCTCGGCCAGGACTTGAAAGGGGTGCGAGAAGGAAGTCAAGATTCATAGATTGTGTATAAGGATGAATGACAATGCAAGGAAGTTGAAAGAAGTGGGAGAACGACGACGCAATGCCGATTGCAGATATGCGAACAGAAAGACTTGGGGATCCATTCTGCAAATTGTGTGGTTACCAGAAGACATTTTGGCTCTAGGCCATTCGTTAAGGCTGGTATTCCCTGGACTACATCTCGATGTGTAGAGAATCATCGCTAGTACAGAGTAGGCGCAGATGGTATTCCGACTAAGCGTCCTGCAGGTAAAGGCTGTCGTCTAGGCCATGACAGTAAGAAGCTCGCGGCAACCTACAGATATCACCAATTGGAGGGTCGTGACGGTCAGCTGGATCTTGGTGGAACTCTAAATCCTCTGTGGCTTTCGCTTGTTTCATCGAGAGGACGCCAGAGGAGCAACGACCCACCTGAGGAATGGGGGAAGTAGGGTCATCAGAGGACTAGCGATGATGACGGTGAGATCTAAGTCATTGTGATTGAATGTTGGAAAAGCCGCATAGCCCTATAAGCGATGGTCCCCAATCATGGTCGCTGCGTTTGTGGCGGATGTCGGTTTCGCATGCATGATCCGGTATTGTACCCGCAAGCTGCAAGACTGGCAGTAGCCGGAAGGCCAATGCACAGATGGCCTTGTGGCTTTGCTGTCTGATTTGATCGCATCAACACGGATGATTTTGACTGTCTGCTGCACCTGCCCTCTTACTTCTTTAGTAGAAAATGTCAGCGCTCAGCCTAGAGAGCATCTCAGCCTAGTATCTCAAGTCGTTACCAGCTTGTGACGTTGTTTTTGGTGTATCTTGAAAGACTGCTCTCCAAGTAAGAGTGGCAATTGCATTAGAAGTTTGTCGCATGCAGGATTCGTCTTTAGCTATCTCGACTGCAGGCTCGCTACTGATAACACAGGATATGAGACGCTGTCGCGTTAATCGAGATTAAACAAACATCAAGCTTGCTTGGCCACACGAGATGAGGAATCTATGAGATCTGCATTGCAGGATTAAATGTCAAAGAGTAACCAGTGTGCCTAAGGTGCGCCGCTCTCAAAGCTCGTTTCTGAAGTCTTTGTACTAGTGGTCAGACGTGGTGTTTACTTACCTAGTATCGCTCAATCCACGAGTTTTTTTCGAGCAAAGCAGGCCTAGAGTAATCTTGATCAAATGTCGGTCACAGCACGCACTGAACTAATGGAAGACCAGGCTGGGAAGATGTCGAGACCCTTTCTCCAGGCCAAGATGCGTGATCGGCATGTCTTGACGTGGCTGACTTCTCCTCCCTGTTTGAATTTAGCGACCATGACATACAGCATATTCCGTGTTTCATGATCTGTTACGACTTCTGACAGCCAATCTTCCAGTGCGTTGGATGATCAAGTGAACCGATGCTTTCAAGGGTTTTTCTGCGTTGCTGTACGAATCCTCGTGGACCATGACAGCACCTGAAAACATTGTTATGACATGATGAGATGATGAGTATGGAGGCATCAAGGGATCTCATTGGATGCAATCCGTTAGATATCCATATCGCCTCAGCGGTGAGAATTGTCCAGTTGGACAATCAGAGCGTTTCACGTTTATGGGCAAGATGGGTCTGTTGAACACAAGGTCGGATCGGTGTGCGACAATATCAATCTTACACAGGTCAACGACGGTCTGTTATGTAAGAGGATAGATAAGACCGTTGTGGACGGCCGTTTGGAGCTCTTGAGCGCATAGACGCAGCGGGTATGTGCTGCAGCTGCAGCTATTCTCCATGCGACTCCGTGTGATGCTCTGAGTGCTGTGGGGACGGCTGAAGATCGGAATCCTTATTCAAACCCTACCGTTGCCCGCCTGGTAGTAGAAGTAGGACTCTCGTCTCGACGAGCATAGAAAGCTGTTTCGACTATGCCATAGCGAAGTAGGATGACCGCCTCTTGGAAGTGTAGAGTAGCCGGTTAAAGCTTCAGAGTAGATGTATGACTAAGCAGTACTCTTTGGGAATCTATTTTGGCTGGCACCTTCCTGAACCCCTTGCTTGTCATGACAACCCAAATACGGATACTTTAGTCTGCTTGAATGAGACCGACCCATTACGAGTATGAAGACCATTCGAATCGGAGTCCACCAGGTTGTCATCTATATCTCAGGCGCTACGGGTCACCTGAGACCAAGGTGCCACACTTACCTCGCTGGGATTTCTGACCCTGCAGCTACTTGATGTTCTTAATCCGACGTCATTCTTACCTGCTTCTATACGCAGAGAACCAACTCTCTCCACGTGTCAAATCCTTCGTAATGAAGCAAAACATGTCATTCTAGGCGCGCCGGGTACTTAGCGGTTCGAAGCTATGGGTGGACCACCCGCTGTTGTGATCATTGCCCGGTACGACTTCAGCCCAAGCAAGAACCATGGTCCGTACTAAGTTGACTACAGACACGGTGCAAGATTGGATGCCGCCGATAAGCAATGGCACTTGACTTCTCCTACGCCCTACGACCCTCCATTGACCTACGGTGGTTGGGTTCAATCACGGACTTTGGGTACCAGGATTGGAAATATTCTTCAAAATCGATATTCACAACGCGAAGAGGCACCGGATACTTCAGACAGGAGCAACGGGGTTCAAGTGCAAGGCACAGTTACAGAAGGTCGAAAAGAGCATTCCAGCACAGGATCCACCAGTGGCCAGCACAAGAAACGGAAATACAAAATTATCATTCACGCCTCTCCGTTTCTTAGGTGTATCCAGACATCCATTGCTATCAGCGCCGGTATTGCGCATCATGAACATGCCATCAAGACTGATGACCAATCTGTCCCCTCAAAGCATCACACGTTGCATTCCGAAGCCCAACACCCAGCCCATTCAGCTTCGCCCTATCTTACGGGCGCCGAAAGTCAAACGACTCCTCACCTATCTTCAATACCGGAGCCGGAAATTACTATCGAAAGCGCCACCGAGCAGGAAGACCATACTGAAAGCCAAGCTAAGACATGTATGCGCCTCGATGCCTTCTTGGGGGAATGGCTTTCACCTGAGTATTTCGATCTGATCACACCACCGCCTAGTTCAGTCATGATGTTGACGAGTGCCAAAGCCGACCTTATGCGTAACGGAGAGTACATAGATGTTCCGGCAGGTTCCTACAGAAATACCCAGGATACAGGCAACTTCCCTGGAGGCTGGGGTAGTAGCCCGCACTCTGCTTCCGATTCAAGTAGTCAGAATGGTGGTGGACCATTGTCAAGTATTGCAACTATCGGGACATCGTTACCACGAGGGCACCGAGCGAGCAGTCACAGCACTGTACATGGCGTCATTGGTCCGAGAAGCGTTAGCAAAATTGAGACATCAGTAGCACGAGGCCCAAGAGGCTACGAACCTCCAACACCTTCTTACGCCATCTCGCCCTTGGATCCGATACCGCCCGGCTACGTTGCGCATGCGCAAGACGCCTGTGTTGATGTAGACTTTGGATGGGACAGCATGCGACAACCACATGATTGGGGCAACGGCGGTCAATTTGGAGAAGAGTGGAGTGCAATGCACAAACGCTTTCGGCGGGGTCTTCAAAGTATGATCGCATGGTATTCTAACAACTCCCCAAGTCTCTCGACGCAAGCCATTATTGAAGGGTCAAACAGGGAGGCAGAAACGGATGAGGCTGATGTAGACACTGACATTGTACTGATACTTGTTACCCATGGCGCGGGTTGCAATGCACTTATCGGCGCTTTGACCAATCAACCTGTTCTGTTGGACGTCGGTATGGCTTCCTTGACCATGGCCGTTCGGAAGGAACAAGTTCAGGCTCAACCTCGATCTCCTGTCGCCCCTGTGCAGACTACCAGACGACGATCGTCCATTGATTCTGGCATTTCGCAGGAGTACGATGTCAAAATCACGGCTTCTACAGAACACCTTCATAGCAGGTCTCGAACATCAACCACTAGTCTACCTTACTACTCGCCATCACTTACTTCCTCTCCATTGTCAACCCACCGCTACCGTACTAATTCAGCGGCTTCCACAACGTCGTCCAATAGCTTTACCGATGGTGACTTCAAACTCGATTCAGAAAAGCATATTGGATTTTCCAGTAGTATAGCTGGAGGACTAGCGAGAAGCTCGAGCGCGTCTGGAGGGCTATGGAGCAAACCTGCTTCCAAAACCATCGATGGAGCTACCGACCGACTCGTCAAAGAGAAGGCACCTCCACTCAGTGGACACTCGCCACTCATAAAGGAGGTCTCTGACGGGAAAATATCACGCAGTGTGGAGAAGCCTGCTGCAGGGATCATTAATAGAGCTGAGAATGTCAACGGAGTTCCTGGGCGTGCAACGACACAACATGGCCTTTGGGGAGCTCCGACTTCACCAGCTGTTAGCGAGCGAGAAAAGGGGCCCAAGCGGCGGTGGACAAACTTCGAGCAACGTTAGGATATTCGACTTAACGATAATGATAATGATAATTGCTCAACCTCTAATAGAGCAAGAGCCGGTATGCATAGAGTAGCTAAGCATGTATAATCAGTTCAACAAAAGTCCAGATTGAATGGGCATATATGCGCTTTCAAAATACAGTGTCGAATTACCATTTCTTAATTCCGCTAAAAACGCGCTAGGCTGCGGCTGCTCTCAGATAAGATAATGACGAGAGGCTTCGGTATCACTTGCCAGAATCTGAAGTCAACCAATCTTATATCCCACCCCCAAACTCATCACCATGGGTAAAAAACCAACTGGTGAGAATACAAAGAAAGCTGCTGGCAACGCAAAGGTCAAACCCTCCCAACACCTCCTCAGCACGTCCTTGCACTGATTTTCATGCACAGAAAGCCGAAGCAGCAGCACAGAAAGCAGCCAACGAAAATGCAAAGAAAGCAGCCGTAGAAGATGCAGAATGGTCCAAAGGCTCCAAGTCCAACGCAAAGAAGTAGGAGCTCTTCCCTCCTTCCTGCTCCCATTCAATGGGGCCCCCCAAACGAACCTGCAAGCTAACCCCACAACCACCAGGGAAGAAGCCGAATCCAAAAAAGCCGAAGCCGCCCGTAAAAAAGCGGAAAAAGACGCCCTCCTAGCCGAAGAAGAGCGCAACGCCCCCTCAAAACCGAAAAACAACAAGACCGCACCTAAAAAGACCTCCGCCGCTCCCTCCCGAAAACTTAACCTCGAAGATCTCAATGATGAACCGCCTGATAACACCCCCCTAAACGCCCTCAACGCCACAGGCATTGATAATGCCCTCGACGCGCTTTCCCTCACCACCGGCTCCAGCAATAACGAAAAAATCGACAGACATCCGGAACGGAGGTTCAAGGCCGCGTATGCCGCTTACGAAGCTAGACGGATGCCGGAGTTGGAAGAGGAGATGAAGGGGTTGAGGAGGCAGCAGAGGGTTGATTTGATACGGAAGGAGTTTGAGAGGAGTGGGGAGAACCCGTTTAATCAGGTTAGTGTGGGGTTTGATGCTAGTCGGGAGGAGGTTAGGGAGGTTAGGGAGATGGAGAGGGAGAAGGTGGAGAGGAGGTTGGGGAAGTAATAAGAGGATTTGGGGGGGAAGGGGAGAGGAGGGGTACTTGGGGGTGGGTTTGAGGGTTGGTATGGGTTATGAGGATGAGTTATGATGGATGATAGATCATTGGAGTGGAGCGGCGATCTTATGAAAGGGCTTTGTTCGACTTTCACGGTGTGGGAAGGGAAAGCTGCTTGATGAGACGGTCTGAATATGACGGCAAGGGAGGATAAATGCTGGTGATGGCAATTGAATCATTATTATTCTTAACGATGAATGGACCAGCCATGTCATCGTGGCGACTCCAGGAAGCTTGTTCCTCCCCAGAGCAGCGCACAGCCTAACAGTGCCCATGCACCCATGACTTGTTGACTCCATACGCTGCCTGCTTCAACTTTGGCGGCACCCTCTCGTCCCTTCTTACTCTGAATCGATGAAACCGCAGGTTGATCTTGGACCCCCTCTTCGCTCGCCTGACTCCCATTCCTCCTCTCCATGATCTCCTGTAACCTTCTCAGATCCTCTCTCCATTCACTCTCATTCCATCCCCCCTGTTCAACCTCCACATCCTGCACATTCCCAAAGAAATCCATCACCAACCTCTCCCTCCCCCTCTCCTCCCCACCAGGAAACAAATCCCATCTCACCCCCGGCCTAGAATGTATTTTCGCCTCATCGTAACTCCCAAACAGATCCCCCAAATTCGCCCTATCACCAACCTTCACCCCCTCCAAAAACTCCAAATTATAGTAAGTCCACCGATCGATAACCGCAACCCCAACATCATTATCCGCATGATGGCTATAACTGCTCTGATCCACCTCACTAMTCCCCGTCGCAATGATATTCGGCGAGTAGAATTTCGAATACAGCGTATTGGCCTGGCACGTATCGATCATGAACAGCAACTCCCGATACCGCCGCTTCTCCCACATCTGCTCAAAGGCGTCCGCGAGGTCCCAACTCCCAATCTCCTCGCTGTCTTGGAATTTGAGGAATTCGTTCCCGCCGTGCCCGGTCATGTATACGAGGACGTTACTCCCTGCGTCCGTGCCGAGGCGTTTGCTGGCTGGGAACTCTGGGGCAAGGCGGTCTGTGAGTAAGCGTATGAAGGCTTCGACGGTGACTTCGTAGCCCCGGTAATCAACCTCGATGTTATCGCCGTAGAGGTCGAGGGCGCGGTCGGCATTGTTGTAGACGGTGCCGGGGAAGGCGTTGCGAGGGTTGCAGGCCATGTCGTCGGGGAGCATGAGGATTATCTGGGAGTCTGGGATTCCGAGACGCTTTACGGTACGGTAGAGGGAGAGGACGTTGGCGAGATGTCGGTAGTTGAACCAGAAGCGGGAGGTGGAGACTAGGACGGCCCAGTTGGAGGTGTGGTGGTGGAGGGGGGGTTGAGGGGTATTGGTGGTTGAGGAGGACAAGTGTGGAGAGAGGGAGAGGAGGGAAAGGAGGGAAAGAGGGAGGAGAGAAAGAGATGGGAGATGCATTCTTGGAGGCGAATGGCTTTAGGAGTTTTTCTTATGGTTCGTGAGAGAATGAAGGGTAGTGTTGTAGGTTGTAGTTCATGATAGAATGCCTTTCGGGTACGGAATATCTCGGTCAAATTTCGGGCCCGAAGCCTAGACTCGATCATCGCTGATTAATTGGCCAATCCGTTTGGACATTCACTCATGCATGGGTCAAATGAACGGCCTTTACCAATGACGTTGAAAGTTCACAAGTTGCATATTTCCCATGCATATTCTACTGTAGTAAGAATGATGGAAAAAGCATAAGATGTTCCATTTCTAGACAACAGCAACCCTCAGCGCATTGGATCGCAACGAGTCATCCCTCGTAGCCTTGTACTGGAAAACGCCAGCATTCGGAAATGTCAATGTCGCCTTTCCGTTAGCATCTGTCGTGACACCATCAATGACCGCCCCCTGAACTGCAACGCCGGTCGTCCCATCCGTCACAGTAATTGTCCGGCTGCTCCCTTGCTTCACGGCCAAATAATCCGGCGTCACCTTGAGGAAGTATGTCTTGCTGAAAGCATCAAACGCCCACAAAACGTTATCACCCGCTTTGACCTCCTGCTGGCAGCCTCCTACCTCTGTGAACTGATAATTGACGAGTAGACCCCAGAATTGGGTGGACGTCTGGGTGGACGTTCCAATCGAGGTGATGAAGAAGTCATCGAATGTCGTCGAGTAAGTGCCGTCGAAAGGGAATTTGGCGAGTTTCGAAGCTGCGTCAAGAGCGTCAGTGGGCGTGTTGCCTGGAGCTGGATTCGCGCCAAGGTTGGTGCCGTCGCATTTGTGAGTGCCTCCTGAAGGAGTGGTTACATTGCGAGGACCGGACAAGATCGGTGCTTCGTAGATGGTATTCGTGGCCCCTTCAATGCGAAGATTGACAATGGACCTGTTGGGAAGAATTCAGCATCGACAGCAAATGACGTGGGAAGCAATGTAGATGAACGCACGAGCCAGGTGCAATTGCTCTGGATTCGTGAGGTAGAGCTACAGCGAAGACTGCCTGCAGCAGGGACGCAGCAAACAAGAGACGTTTGATTTGGATCATTGCGAAATGAACAGGTAGAATTTGACAAAGATTCAGCTTTGTGTATGCTTGCAAGACTCGAAACAAAACCTACCAGGTTTAGCTTTTATATCACATCGTTTCAACATTCCACTAATCCATTTCCCATATCTTCGAGCCGTTGTGGATGGTGGCTTCCACATTGCACGACAGAGGCTTGAATACTCCATAGCCATTGGATGAACATTAGCGAAGGCAGGTACGAGACGTCTGTACGAACGTTGAAAACCGGCTGTACCTGCCGCTACGCCATATGGTCAGGCCCAGGAAATCCTCCGAAGGAAGGTTACACAAAGCGCGGGGGGAATTGGATCCACATTTTCCACGGGCCGTAGCGAACCGTCAGTCCGGACTGCGTGGTCTTCTCGGTCTGACAGTTGTGGACCTGCAGATAGATGTCCTGAACAAGTTAGAAGAAGCGAATGTTTGTAAGTCAACCGTGGTACTGGATACTCGGTATAGCTTGTTCTTACGTCCCAGTTCGCCGTCCCTGATATCCAAAACGGCCGTCTTTTTCTCTTCTATTGATGCAGTGCGGTAGCAATATATCGATCGTACGTAAGGCGCATGTGTAATATTATTTCAAAGCTCTTTTGATGGCGTCGACGAACCTGTATATCGATTTCCTTAGCAATAACAGTCAGTATGCTATTTCACTGGGTGATCTGTATTCGCCACTTCTTCCCCTAGATAATAGGGCAACAATAACACTGGTTCATGACTCTTTCAGGGGCGAAAGCGAATCTATATAATATACTGGGGCTTGCAACCACCAGAACCGGTTGAAACGCGTCAAATCGACGAGAATGGCCTATACAGATCTCATGTACACGGTATATCTAGTAGTGTTCTGGCCAGATAGCTAGACAGGCTGTGCTTTGCGATGAAGTTGACACGTATCAATACCAGTGCTTCTCCATCTCTTTCAAATCTCTATACCTTCACCACCAGATTCATCACCAAGCTTCCTTCCTCGCCAAGCTAGTATAGGACACAGGATATAAAATTTTAGACAGATTAGGTATCAGATTCGCACCAAAGCCGGTGATCTTCCATTTCATTGTCATTTCCAATCATTGTCATCTGGATCACCTCTACAGACATCAAGTACGTAACCATGAGTCAAGACACTGATATGATGGACGCTCCTTACACTCCCATCGATGTCCTCAAGATCGAAGTAGGCCGGGCGGTGGAAGGCTTCTTCAAGAGCGAGCCCACAGGAGCAGACATTGACAACGCGGTCCTTCAAAGGACCCAGGCGGTGGAGGAGTTGGCGAGCTACGAGGCCGACAACATCGACGACAGTGAAGTCAAGCAATGGGATTGACAATCGATGACAGCTAATCATGATTGTTACAGACGAAGATCAAGACGACGAAGCCACCAGCGATTCCTTTGACGTAAGTATCTGCCTATGCCTCACATTGAATGACATGGCTAAAGGCCTCAAGGCTAACAAGATCCTCTCCGACGCTGTCATCGAAGCCGAATACGACCAAGCTTGCAAGGAAAGCTGGATGAAGGATCATCGCATGCCAGCAGACGTACTCACCCGCTTCGAAAACGGCTGCTATTCCAAGCACAAATGGCTTAACCTCTTCCGCTATGGTGCTCTACAACGAGATGACGAGTTTTTGATCCTATCGACGAACGAGAAGGGGAGCCACTGCTCTTTGCCAACCACGGCCAACACAGGTCATCAACGTCGGCACGGAGAAACATTACCGGGACATGCTACTCATCAAAAACTCATCTCCGATCTCAGCAACCTGGAAAAACCTCCTCCTCCCCCGCCAAACACTACGCCAAAAACCAAAATCCCTCATCGCTGGCATCCAAGCCTTCTACCACGACAAATCCCGACAGCAAAAAGGAGTAGTCCTACCAACAGATCTCCGTGTAACGTTTCGGCGGGCATGAGACCAGTACATTTGGGAGATTGGATTTGTGCGAAACATCACCTTTGGGAGCTGTGTGTAAGGCAGTGGGTGCCGAGGAAGGGGCACGCGGGCCGGAAGATGAAGAATTGGCGGCGATACCCAAGCTCGGCGCTGGGGAAGAGGAAGTGGAGGAAGCGTGATGGGGATGAGGAGCATTCAGAGACGGAGATCCGAGGCACGCGTCACAGGTGATAGGGCAGGTAGATAGGTTGAGACGGGGAATTGAAGTGTGTTGTCTTTGTCATGCTTTCGGTGGATGTAATCGTTCAGATGAGTGACATAGACGCGTAGAGTAGATGCCGCTCTGCATCACATAGACATAGAGTAGAGTTGCTGACTTCATAATTCGTAGTAATCGACCTCGTGCCAGTCGATTCATTGTACTATTCGGTTCTAACCATAGTGGGAGGTGATATCGAGGATCGAGTATACAACATGATACTATCAGTTTTGTATACTGGGCTCAGAGCATGTTCGAGAGTCGATTCATCTATTCCATAGATCAATTGGCAAGATTACGACGACTTTCCCAAGTTTCTTATTCATTTGCATCTCATGCCAAGAAAAACTCATACTCCTCAAAGAGTTTTGCATTAGCAATTAGCCATGGCTATCTGTGTGTCTTCTATCGATTAAGAAACCTTCATTACAACAGTCTATGAAAGCAACATGCAATGGCGACAGAATGAGGGTAGTGATTGTCCTCCTCCTTTGAGATATCCGATATGCCCACCTGCCGGATCAGATTCTGCATAGACACCACCGTGACAGTTGTGAGAGAACCTCCATAACTTTGTCTCCTGAATACCGAAGCCTTTTCCAAAGCCAGTGGCCTAAGATCCGGAGTCCCAAATACGAACGCAACCTCAACCTTCAAAGCTGAAAGCATAGAGCTCGTAGAATTTGCCATACTCCCGAATTTCGCCTCCATATTGATCGCCTAGATACAGACAGGAAAGAATCAGCGTTGCTGAAGCAGTTTCGCGGCGACAAGCTTGAAAAAAACCCGGGAAAGGGAAGCACTTACAGCCGAACAGAATGCGATTGAAAGCCCTTATACAGTCGTCCGCGTTGAAATCGGCTGGGTCCGGTCGGCCATCCACTGTTCTGGCAGCCATTACTTGGCGAGTCGTGAGGGAATTAGTAATCCCGCCCACATCGTCTTTGTGCTCGGTGATGGGATAGTGTTGTTTCTCTCGGCGACATTGGTCCTTATACAAAGCCTCCATCTCGTCGACATCGTAGAGGAAAATGATTGCGCCCTGCTGCAATTCGATACCATTGTTGTTTTTCTCGGAGTAGCAGATCAATTGGTCGTCCGCCGGTTGGGTAGGTGTGGCAGAGGGGCTCAGTGTAATTGTTGGCGTGACTGAGGGATGGGAGAATGATACCGTGATTGGCGAAGGTCGGACTGGGGTGAACTCTGGGGGCTGGTTAGTAGTCGGTGAAGGAGCATTGCAGCCGAAGAGGCTTGCATAGCTAGGATCAAGGAATTGGCCATTAGCGTAGATCGTGGTCGGGGTGGCTGCCGTAAATGCGAGGTCCTGGCGTCGGAACAGCAACTCTGGAGCTTGGGTGATTTCTGCTACGAGTAGCTCGGTGGTAGCAGTGACAGCAACAGTCCATGGGTTCGGAGAGATGTAGAAGGCGTTCACTGTGGCTAGGAAGGCCAGGAGCAGAGTCAGAGGGAACATCATCTTGAGAGCCATCTTGGTTGAAGGCATTCGTGAATGACTGCTTCAGCACGATGAGGTTGATGAAGGAAGGAGGAACTGGAGGTAGGAGGTTTGATCGGTGGAGGAAGAAGAGATGGGTTTCAGAAGAAGAAAGGGGAGCAACAGACCTGGTGTGCATTGGCACTGGTAATCTTACTTGGTTTGTTGAATCGAAGGTGAATGGTGAAACAGGCGATCATTCACTGTCGAAATTGGCTAAACATTTCAAGGAAAAGTAACGAGCTTACTTGTCAATTTTCATGCTTCATCACAGTGAAAAGAGATTTGGTTGGGACTAAGAGACTTCGAGACATCACAAACCTTCCCCAGGGGGTCATCGAATTGCCTATACAAAGAAATATGCACTACTAGGAGCAATTCGATTTTCATGAACATGTTCACCAAATCTCCCGGGCACGATGTCCAACGTCTCAAGTCTCTTTATTCATGGCTAGATTGTGAAGCTGAAAGGATGCTGTCTGTGGTGGCAACCTACTTCATTGCATGGCGGCATATGTGAACCTAATCGGCTTTCAATTTGGCATACGAATTTGCACTTCAGCTCATGATCAGTGCACAGAATATGTAAGAAATAGGAAAGTTTTGAATCAGGAGTCTAGAATTAAAACATGAGATAAACTTGAGTCTACCATGACGAAAAGTGCGCCATTTTGCGAATAAATCAGACCGCCCATCTACCACGAATCACAACAACAAAAACCCGCTTAATCAAGACTCCTTTCCGACCCTTTGTTTCTTGAGACAGAGTAGAAAAGAGATCAATGGCGCGAACGCTTAGTTTCTAAGATCGAGTAGGAATCTCGCCAATGACGGCTTTCCATTAATTGTACTACTTCCTACAGATTTTATTCCCATTGGATTGATGACAAAATGTCACGCTCATATCAGAGCGCTCGAAGCTCTGTTCCAATCTTCATGTACTTCCCATCCCATGCTCTTGACCAACTAAATGTTCCAAATATCCCCAACAAGCAAATACTGTAACGATTTTCACTTTCTCGAGGTACCTTTTTCTTTAATACAAGAAACTTTCTACATTTTCCCAACTCAAAGTCGTGGAGTACGTCAGAGCATCCATCGGGATTTGCTTTCGGCTCCTAAGTTTCCTCTCCGCCTTTCCACCCAACAAAATGCTCATAGGAGTGGCTCCTAAAGAAGTCTCCTCCGGCCGGTAATTCTGACAACTTCGAAATGGTTGTCTTCATCTTGACTGCTAGCGAATTTGATGTATGATTCTCACCATGCTCCCTGATTCAAGTGCCCACGAGCTATTTTCTCGATACACCAAGCATGTGCGGACATCTTTACAATAGATTAGCGGACGCGTGCAATCTCTGCTTCGGAGAATTACCATGATATCTAGTGCAAGACCAGGAATATATCTATACTTTTGGTTCCGCCTTGCGCTTCCGATGATGAGGATTCAGGTAAAAGAACATCGCCTCTCGAATAATTCCTTTCCTATTGAACGGTTCTTCCCGGATGGTGGAGGGTAAATCTAAGGTAGTAGACGATGTTGGGGATAATTCAAGGGAGCTGTGTAGCTTTGCGATTATGCAATCTAACTTCTAGCGAGTGTTCAAATCTCCCATATTGATTCTGTTTCAAAAGAGAACGACGTACAAATTACCAAGACCTTCTTTGCTACGCAAGTTGCGAGAAAATGGATGTAAGACTCGACGTAATTAGGTTCATGTGACCCCGTAAACAATGATTGATGATAAAGGTTGGGATAGTATCTTGCATAATTGTTTCGGACTCTTTTTCTCCTTTAAGGTTCGGATCCAATTCCCTGGCCTTACTATCACCACCTTCTCAGAGCACTCCACATGCCTTAGCTCATCATCGAGTAATATTCCCTTGAGCAGCTTTGTCGTCTTGCCGGAGCCCGTTTCCCATATAGGTATCACGACTTTGCTCTGATTTATACTAGACAGCAACCGGGCACTCGCTGCAATATAGGAACTAGAATCTTCGTGTTTCTCTCATCCTTAACCAAGAATACGATCTGAAGCTAGTGTCTAAATCTACCACGAGCGATGAGAGTTTCACATCTGCCTGATTCACGCAGCACAAAGTAATTGGGACGAAAGTTCTTGTTGGTAAATGGATTAATATTGGTGTCAGGAGACAGTGTGAAAGTATGTTTAACACAGTGTGACGTGGAAAGATAGCGAATTAGTGGCATAGATTATGAGGTATAAGGAGTTTATGGTAAAATTTTCCCGAAAGCTGATAAGAGCAGGGATATGCGTATGTGATTTGAAATGTTGTATTAAGTAATAGTAGACAGTGACTTCGATTGAAGACAAGCTTTGCCTATAACAAGACTCCATCTGCATATGACGAGATCATTGTGCTCGAATTTGTATCTGACTGCCGATGCTTGCGATTTTGACTGCTCTTTCGGGAACTTCTTCGCTTCATTTTGGATGGTCGCACGATCCAATATGGAAACATTGATGCGTTGAAGGTTCATGGAGGTAAGCAGCTGGGCTGAGTACAATATAAAGTTAAAGTATGCTCAGCTGATTATTGCATTTCATCCCATATCTCGACAGCGGTTTTTCTGTCGAGGGATGGGGAAATGAATGGGGCGTCCAGCTTCAAAGCTTAAGAAGGGACTGCGTTGACATATGATTGGAAAATCAAAGGAGGATACTACAGCTCTTCCATGTGCGTAGATATCAAAGGGAGCGCGAGAAAAACATGGGAAAACGTGAGAATTTCGTTTCGGGATAAATGGGAACAAAAGATTGTTTGGTAGAGACATGATTGAGACCAAAAAAACATCTCTTGTCCCCTGGGAGAAGAAGTCCAACCAGTAACGCACATCCAAGTTTCTACCAATATCTTCAAAATCTCTCAGGAGGAACCGAGATTAAAACTAATTTCCACAAGTTTCTGCCGTTATTTGTGTGTGATTTTCGAGTAGTGTAGTACCTCGACATGCACCCTTGCACCTCGTAGTCCATCCTCCAAATATCTAGCACACATAGGCGCAATTTCTCTCCATGAGCTTTTGGCGTCGTTTGTGGATTGACATTGAATACAAAATTTCTGCGCGAGTCTATAAAGTTCGCAAATCGTCTTCATAGAATTTCGCACATATCGACACGTCTTCCATACAGAGGAGTTTCTTTTTCCAAGTCATGCCAATATCATCAGATCCCTGTCGTAAGCTACACGATGTTATGGAGCCGTTTGCATAGTCAGTGGACCCTAGACTACAGGAGCCGGCGTTTTACTTTCTTTGTCGCTCGGTCTTGAAATCGAAATTACGCTTGACGATTTCCTTCTGCTGCTGGACTTCGAGCTTGATCGCTTGGACCAGCATGGCAAGCTTTTTAGCGACACCATCTTTCGACGAGTTCGCTTAGTGGAAAGCTGCGATGAGATAACCCTTGCCTTTTTAGAAGGCATGACTTTGGCAACCGGAATTCGGGCAAGGAAGAGAACATATCTTGGAATTACAATTACCATCCATAGCGCGTAGTACTGCTTCTCGTCGACTTTTTCTTTCCTACTGGCTCTCCTGTATCCTGTTCATGTCCCTTTCCCTTATCGCTTTGAGCCATAGTTGAACACGAATCCATGACATGTACCCAGTATAAGAGAGACCACATTTCGTACGAGAACGAAACGTATGGCTAGTGCGTAAATGAGAACCCCGATATTGGTAGATGAGTCCCTACACACCTAGCTGCCTTCTCATTAACATTGACTTTGTGGCTCAAGCCACTGAAGAAGTCTTCGTCTGCCATGGAGAAATCCATAGCATACCCTGTCTCTTGGTAGCCGAAAATTAATGTCAGATGTCGAAAGGCAAAGGATCGGTCGGGTAAGCATGATCCGTCTAATCAGTATCGCGTGCTCCGAGTCCACGCGCAGTGCTCTGTTCTCTACGCCGAATTCATAGGATTGTTGTTCTAAGATGACGAGACTCCCGTGGACTCGAGGTAGAGTAGTGCCTAAATAAATATACTTGTCAAACCTGGTCTTCGGCCGAAGCTGGGCAAACATGGCCAGGGCTGGTGGATGTTTAGATTTATTAATGATTCCTGTTGTTCTGTAGTAGTCCCTTTCGACGCCGGAGGGCTCACCAGCATATAAAGCTGGTTGACGGATTCGACTAAGCGCATGGAAGATACTGTGCTTCGCCGGAGAGATGGGATTTCCTTAAGTTCAATCTGAGTCTTCAAAATGGCAAAACTCTAGTTGAATCACGTATAATCAATTCTCGTACAATGGGAGGTCCAAGCCTGCTCAGAGAAGGAACACTTCATCTGTCATGTCCTTCTGTCATTCCTTCTTTTGGGCATCTGTATCAGCCCATGGATTTCATCATCTGTTATATCGCGAGGATGAGATGGCAACACATAACCTATTGTCATTTCTTTGGTGATCTCGATAGATTCTCTTCCATTGCTGTATCGCTATTAAACTTAGGAAATGGGTTGCCGACGTGAGGTTTCTCGTACATTACTTTCAGCTTGGCTTTTTCATCGACCCATATCTTCTTGTACTTCTTTCTGACCGTAAACCGATCTTTGCAGCTGCTTCCTTCTCCATATCCTTGATCTTCGCATCAGTATATTCCGTCTTTACATACTCAACTATTTCGTCCACTTCTAATAGAGCTGTTTAGTCAGCTTCTTTCCTGAATCTGCTTCGGCTTTCTTTACGATATCGTTGCGTTTCTGGATAAATAGTACCCCAGCCTTCTGTGCTTAGACCTCTTTGGTGATGCTCTGCTTGCCCAATCCGGTTCGCACGACGCATAGAGACATTCATGCTTACTAACAGAATCAAGTAACAAGGTAAGGAGCTTGACATTGTGGACCGAACTTTCCATACTTAAGGTCCTAGATTGGTGAGTCATTCCTCCCAAGCTCTTCAAAATGTTCCTCAAGTGGGAAACATGACCAAAAGTCTCCGGCAACATTCTTCAGCTTGACCGCCTTATAAAATCTAAAGAAATCTGCGAAAATGAGATCATCCCTCATGGCAACAATCGGGACTGATGACATCTAAAAACAAAGACACTTGAAGAGACAGCCAGAGCGTCAATGTAGGTATTCCTCAAGAGAAGTCAGCAATTCCAGATGATCAAAGTATGGAAATGTCATCGTGAATGCTTGTGTTGATTAACGACTTGCGCTCTGGATCTGATAGTTGCTGCAAGACTAATTGTATCGGCAGTCCCGATATCTTGTACCCTGATTGATTCACTGGCGCGGACCGGTCAAACCAGTCGTCTTTCATTTGTTCCAGAAAACTGCGCATGGTGTCCCAAGCATCATAGATACAACTAAAGGGGGAGAGTTACAATCGTGTCACTGAAGTGTCCCATACTGATCAGCCAATATATAAATAGTCAACGTCTGAGAGGGACCACTTGATGGTGCTTGTTATGGCACTCGAGAATCGACCTTTATAGATACTCTGCAATCGTAGAAGAATTTTCCAAGTCAGCTTTTCTTGCTCTAGAAGCTTCTGTACCCACTGCGGAACAGCAGCTAAGTAGTACTCCATGAGAAAAGTTACCTCAATCTTGTTTCTCCATTGCTTCTCATTTCTTTCTGATGTTAGAGAAGTCGATCACTAGCTGGAACGATTCGGCCCTGTAGTCTCTGTAGATCAGATCTCCCATCTCGGAAAACAGCTAAAAACGTAACCATCTTTATCTATCATCGTTAAAGATTACATGCATGTCTTGACGACATATTCGGACGACTGAGCTGCAATTCAAAAGCGAAGATTTCCATGTGACTTTCAATTTGGCCGAGCTTGTATAGCAGGACCCCTTATAACGAAGACGAGCCGTTTTATCCCCAGGTCAGAACCACCGCCGTCCCGATTATCGTCTCTGATTTGTTGAACTTTGGCTACATCTTGCATGGTGGGTGCAATACCATAATGTGTGGTTTTTAGATAGAATGACTTTCCGGCACTACAATTCAGAACGGCCGCAGTCTAGTGAGTATTAGAGATGCAGCATTGTTGTTGCAGCAGATTCCGGGAAATTCTGCGTCAAAGGATGCGGGAAGAAGAGCTGCAGAAAGCGTTCTAGCCAGAATATAGAAATCCCTCTGAGCCATGTAATATAACCACGATGCCCTCGGTCTGAGCTGTACATGTCTATACGCTCCACTTGAGTCTTCTTTCCGAATTCTCGCATGACGACATTAACCTCGCTCATTTCGTAGACCTTGAGATAGTCGCCAAGGGGCGAGCATGACCAGTGACAGGTGGAACCTTTGGATAGCGGTTTTTTGTTTAATTGGGTCCAAACCCTTTCATCTTCGACATTTCTGATTTTTCGCCGTCACTTGTCGTAGACAGAGCCGAATTCACTGAAGCTTACGGTTATCTTGTGCATTGTCCAAAACCATTTTACTTTCAAGTTTCTTCTTTGTCTTATTCAAGCTCGGCCATCTTGACTTGATGATTGGGCATCATTCCCTTTCAGGAGTCTTCTGAGCTTTCTAGAGGCTATAGACAGACTAGACGCATTTCCACGTGTTCGATACCAGAGGCCTTATTGCGCGGGGTTGATTTATAGTATGTATTCTAATTCACCATCCTGTTAATGATGGTTACTACACGCTCCTGCCAGATCTCCCCTAAGTACGATATAGTCGGCTAATAGTCTAGCCTCAATTGGGACTGCTGTAAACTTAAAGATTGTTCATATCCTCGCGATACTGCACTGGGAAATTAACGCTAACTCGTTTGAATATAGCTGGCGCGAGATTCAATATCCTTAGGTTCAGCGTACAAGACTCGTCCGTTCATTGGATAATGAAGCCGACGAGCTCCGTTTGATTAAAAGGATATACCCTTCTGTGACGGATGCCATGCCTCTTGAGACTTGTTCCTTGATAGAATTCTCCAATCTACCGATTAAGGATATGAAATTGAAGTGATACGCTGTTTTATACTCTTCGACTTGGTCATTTCATAATATCAGGTTCAGGGGATCTTATCAGCTACTTCTTAGGGGATGGTTTCCTTCAGTATTCTTGCATTTACCTCACTGAACGTTCCATCGTAGACCCATTTGAAAAGATCAGCGTAGGAGTGCGCTCGCTTCGACTCTATAGAGTTCTCATCCAGGAACTGTTGGGCCAGTTTTTACTTCAGCTGATGAGCCGCCGAAATGCGCAATTCAATGTCCTATTGCAATTAGCTTCATGCTCAAAACGACATATCAGGGGGTCGGACACGCCTTGTCAAAGTCTTTGCTCAGAATTCCTGCGTAAATCTGCAGGAACACAACTTCCCTAAGGTTAGGCATGTGAATACAATTTGCTCCTAAGAAATAGTATGGTACCATATATCTCGGTTTCGTCGCTGCCTACGAGCTGAAGTATTTGTATTACCATCGGCTAGATTCTGGCCCGGATTCTTGAATTCGTTCATTTTGATATGGGCTTTGGGTATTAGATCCATTACCTTGCTATTTGACATCTTGATCTATCCTTGTTTTCCTTCACTGATCTCAGATGATAGTAGCAAAATCTTCTCTTTCACCACGGAGATGTCGGGTTATACGTCTTGATATCTTCAGTCAGGTAAAGCAGCGCTTCCTAGTGAATGCGCTCCTTCCCTAGGAGCAGAGCATTACACACATCAAGTTCCCAAGCATGATAAATTTATATCCCGTAACCTAGTGAGTTCAAGATTCTGGACTCAAGTCTTCATATCTTTGTGACATTCCTCGCAGCCTCTACCTAGTACTCAGAAATAGTTTCTTTAAGTCAGGCAGTTCCATGAAGTCTTCTTTGCAATGATTGTAGCTATAGTATCGGTTTTACTATCTTGAGTATTTCTTATGTCTTTCCCGATACGCTCTTGCTCTTTAGTCGAGACGTTCTGGAACTGTACCCGAAGTACGTGCAAGTCCTGAAGTATCTTCAAATATTACAGTTGGGTTGCTACTTTTTGAACATGGTTATTGAATCAATTCCGTTGACAGAGTAAACTCCTTCTCCTTAACAAAGTCATAGATTATCCCAGAGGACTTGGCTAGATCTGAAGCTGCTTGCAGTACTCGATCAAGTCATCGTTGCTTTGTGCTTGTAATGACCTTCGGTCAGCGATTGTATTCATGTTATAACAGATTCAGAATCAGGAATAGTGTAATTCAGCTGTACCGTAGTATCAGCGTATTCACTTTATGTCGAAGTCGTTTATGTCGCTGGCAGGTCGGATGTTAGGATGATCCGCAACTAAATGGTAGGCGTCCTCAGCCTACAAAAGCGGTAGTATCGGAGGCCTTGCCATCGCTCCATGTATGGTTGCTACATCTGCGGTATAGTCCTCATACCTTGAAAGGGTATTTTTGTCCATGGTAATCTACTCGATCTTGAAGAAGTTATTCAGGAGATCCATGTTTCAGAAAACCTTCAGGGCTATAATCTGATTCGTAAGTTGGTGATTAGGAATATAAAGTCGTAGACTTAGTCAATATAAGGACAGCACCACCATGATCTTTCTCCGTGTCAAGGAATCACATCCTCGGATTTTACTGAAATTACATTTGATAAATTGGTTGCAAGGTTAGTGATGATCGTTACCGTGAACTTGATTCTGAGGTTGGATGATCGATTGAATGAATTTAATGAAATGAGTCGCCTATTGGCGACTCGAGCGACAGGAGAGTTGGTATGAATCTCTGTCAATGTTATAGTAGCACAAAAATAAAGTGGAAGAATAGTCGAGTATCCTCTCCCGGGTGTTGATAAAGTTGGTATTTTTTTGGAACAAACAGTCAATCCAATTACCACTACCAGATAGGTGGCAGGTACTATAAATATAGAAGTCCAACTCCTGAAACGGATCCGATGACCCATTCCTGCTCGTATAGCCAAGCTATCATTTTGATGACTTTTACTCCACCGTTCATGACCCGATCGATGAACAATTTTTGGTCGTCGTATCAGCAATCTGAGTTATAGGAACGACATTCCATGCTTGACTGCAGGCCCAGTATTGATGCCCATGCGTTTACTATCGCATGGATACCACAGTTGTTCCTGCCAAAAGCCCGGTCTTCGAAAAATCTCAATCTGAGCCGACTGCTCGAGGAACGACATTTCCGATGTCTCTGATGTCTAAAACCATAAATCCAAGGGAAGCCGAGCAGGACAGGTTCTTCGCGCTCTTCAGATTCCTCGGACTGATCATAAGAACCTTGTGGGGCAGGACCGTCAAGGTATCGGTAAAACCAACGCACACCCTTTTGTCTTGCCACGTCGGTCGGTAGTGGAGAGCATCCAAGCAGCCGTGATTGGTTGCAACAAGTGACAAGCCACCTCACGGCAATTTCTATGTTGTCCTGGCGGTTTTCAACGGAACTTGGGAGCGGAATTGAAGGATTCAATCTTGAGCCCGGCCATTGGCCAAATGTTAACAAGGATACTACATAAAAAACCCCTGGCACCCCTACGCCGAACATTGTACAGACTCCAATTTGCTGCCAACTGAAGGGAAACTCCCTAGTGATATCGCGATCTCGAATATCATCGTTCCACACAGGCGACTAAATTGTTCGCAGTATCGATCGTTAAATATCCATCACAATACCTTCGGTTCTGCGGAGCTCTTGTCAAATCTCGAGAATACTGTATCACGAATCGGCGTTCTAAGGTATAGTTGATGATACTAGGTAGGTTACCGCTGGGGTCGAGGACCTTGGACCATTGGAATGGCCATCAGCCAACGTCCATTATCGGTTTCGATGAGATTTTGGAGGTCATTATACCCACGATAGTAGTATTCTTCTAGGGCGGGGATAATTAGTCTACTAATGTCCTAGATCACTCTAACTTCGCTACGGCTAGCGATAGCTTCACCAGTCCGTTCAAAAAGCTAGTCGTCGAAGAGAGAGTCGCGAGGGACTGGATATTGTTGATTTAAGAGGTGCCGGTAGAGGTTCCTATCCTCCTACACGACCCGATATTGGGCGCTTGACTGACACATGTAGATTTTGGCCTTGTTAAGAGCCTCGACATATCGCACACTTCCAGTCTTGGGGTTTTTGCCTTTTCGGAATGTAATACCAGTAGTTCAGGTCTCAGTATAGCTGACCTTTGATTTCGTTCGTTATCTGACATCCCACAAAGCCGATATTTCGTCAGACGGTTGAAAGTATTCCTTAGGTCAAATACCTATCGCTCTGTATACGAACGTCAGTGTTATTACCCTTACTGCTGGGACTTCTCCTGTGTATAGAGGTGTTGATCTGCCCCGCCCACGAATGGGTTCGGAGCAGGAGGTCATTGATCGTGAGCCCAATCGACCGGCGGCAAAGACCCGTGCATTGTTCCCAGATCCGGACACATGACAGGTGCTATCGGTGGTCGTAAACCATTTCAGACGGATCACCCGCAGTCTCACGCATAATTTGAATTGTACGGAGCATAGCTCACCTCGGCTTACATCCATTATGAGTCAAGCCACCGTGAGCCGAAACTCAGGACATGCTCGGCACATGCCCATTTCACACATCCTGAACACCAGGATTATCCTCCTAGAGTTGCGCAGTTAGTATAAAAAGTCCGTGACGCGTAAATGAAGTAATGGAGATATCTCATCACTTACTATTCTCTGCCATTTGATCATAATCGTAGCAATAGAGATCTGAGTTTCTTTACCGTTATGCTGTGAGTTTTTAGGACGGTATCTATTTGCATAGTTCAAACGCTTCTCAAAACACCAGAAAGAAAAGAAGATCTTGCTAGCTGTAATCTTAAGGAAGGCTTGTTAGGGTGGTTGTGAGAATATTAGCACTGCCGCGACTCTATAATTTTGAACAGAATGGTCCATACTCGAGTAGAGTTGCTCTCATACACTCGGTGAACGTTATGGTAGAGTTTGATCTGAAGTATACTGTCTTCGAAGCCGCGACTTTGTCTTTGGCCTTTGGAGTCTTCAATAACAGTTGATTAAATCCGATCGACCTCTCTCAATACTTCGGCTTGAATTCATTAACACATCTACGGATAAGCACCGTAATGTGTGTATGCCGAGACGTGATATATTCAAATTTGGTTCTTGATTTTTCAAGCAAGGCATGATATACATTGATCAATGTCGTCCAAGTTGTGGAAAGAGTTGGTGGCTGTTCGGGAGCCAAGGTAGTAGAATAATTTTCGCTATGGGAAAGAAGTAGACCAGTATATGGATATCCCCAAGACGATCCTCGCAACCAATCAATTCGATGTCATAGAGCGGGGATTTGATCAGAAAGGGCTGAATGTTATCAGTGAGTTGTCGCTATCGCAAAAGCGCAACACATCAGTGATTGTAGGTGCTTCTAAGGAATACGGCAGCAGGATCGTTGGAACTTCCAAGGTCAAGCAATGCGTTGAATGGTATGAAATGACAGTCAAGTAGTAGAACTCTACTAGTTGTGACTCCACACACCCTACGAGGAATATTAAGGGTGATGAAACCAATCAATTGCAGTAAAAAGGATAGAAATCGAGTAAAGTGCACCATTTCGATGAGGACAAGAATGCACTTGGGTTCGGATTAAAAATGCACAGACGAAGGACCCTATTTTGGTCGATCCACGCGAGCATTAGCCACTCAATATTCAGTGGTTGAAAGACCACGTTGACGGTGGTACAATAATTCACTAGCCCGTGACCTCATCCTTTACCTGTGACTTTTTCAAGCTGACCAACCTTACGTGTTATAAAACGGTACTTGGATGACACGTTCTTGACGGAGAGCAGAGACCAGGAGCCAGGTGAGCAGACATTCTAGGAGAAGTCAGTGGGAATTATTTCTCACTCTAACCGCATAGACCTGTAATAAGCAATCCTGGTGATCTTTGCCTTTGTGCTTTTTAGGTAATTCATCAAAGGCTGACGTTGGCTTCCCCGGATGCTCATCAGCATGTGCACATCTTTGGTTGTCCTCGTATTGATTGAGGAGAGCGTTGATTCATGTATCGGGATTAACTTTCAGAGTATCCCTATCCGCTCTGGTGCGTGTTCATTTGCGATTTGATTCTATTGAGCATCTTCCACTGTCCTTTCAAGAGAGACCGTAACCAGTGGATAGTGTGCTCTTGTCAAAATGCTCGAAATAGCTTGATACAAAAGTATGGTTCAGCCAGGTTGTGTGATCTAACAGAGGTAGTATAGACATAGGCAGAAAGATTTGGAATCACGAGGAAAGGAAGATGTGCGAGTTGATTGAAGCGAGCAAGCTAGTCAACCATTCCGGACATCAATATAGTCTTATGGTTTTCGAAGGTCATCTTCTTTGTGACTTCGGTTAGAGTTTGAGTACTTGACGTTCAAAATCTGCTGTAGAAATTCGGGTAAATCGGACAAGGTATTTTAGTAAATAATAGATATTCTGGATTCTGTCAGAAATTATATACGTCTTCATTCATTAGTGAGATCCGAAGAAGGCTTTGATGTGAATATATCTTGAAAAATAAGGTTCATGTAGCCTGCTTTGGTGGGCGCAGAAGTCCATTATCGAGTAGGAGGACGATGGATTTTAACTTGCAATGAATCAACTTGACGGACAGAAGAGACGTTCTGTAGATGCCGTAATATTTGGGGAGAGAATTCGGATGCAGTATGCATGCCAAGTCGAAGCGGACGATTGCTTCGAAATCGATACCTAGTCGGCTGGGATGGCTATCGGGTACGTCGGTGATCTTTCCCGCCGACGACGCTGTTTATACGATGGGGTCTATACTTGTATCGAGCTATTGCAAAGCCATTCCGATCCCAGCCAGTATCCCCACAAAGATCCAAGCGATGTCCATGACGAGCAAAGAACAGACAAAGTGTCATACATCGACAAAGAATCTTCGAGGTCCAGGCCAGTTGTTGACGGAGCGTGCACGAATGCGGTTGCAATATTCTGAAGAATGATAGATAAGCAAATTCAACCCGAGCACCAGTCGGTACATAGGGTAGTCAAGTGTATGGCCGTACACTGTCTGAAGACTCGGTGTATGGATCTTCGTAGCTGCAGGTACTTGGATGTCTAGACACTTATCTCTCTCTTATAGGCTGCTTTTTGCACGGCCTTGAATCCCATGCGCTGACCATTCTTGTTGTTCCTGATCCGTCTTCATAGACGTGGCATGTTTTGGTCAGGTCTCTGCTCTTAATACGCGCACTAAGAGGTTTCTCCCAATCTTCTGGAACATAGTGATCCTCGTACATTCTAGAAATCTGGGAGCCATTGTGAGTCCGCTATGAATCTCACTGGCTGTCATCTCTGCGCTGTCAAATCAGTCTATTTCATTCAGCGGTGTACCATTCGATAGACTTTGTCTGTGACTGTTACAGGATCTCCACATCTGATAACCCAGGAATACCTTCCCATGTTCTCACGGTGGAGGTGCACTTGGACATGACCAAACACGGACAAAGGCACTACTTCGGTCATTCAAACAATTAACCTTTAGCATATTCTAGAATCCGAAAAAGTATCATGGTAGGCCGGACTTACGAAAGTAGTGGTCACCGGATCATTGGTAGTGAAGCAAGTTTGTCTGTATATAAAGACGAGTACGGCATATATATAGCTGTTCAGATTGAAGATCTGATCGGCCTAAACGTTGTCAATTCTTTTATAAAGAGCATCTTGTATAAAACATCCGTGGTTTGCTAGTATCCGACTAAAGGGATTAGGTCGGCATCTCTGATTGCATCTATAAGGTACTGGATGAGTAGTATTGAGTAACATTAATTAGAGTCCGTCCAAGAAGTACCCTGGTAATCTCCGTATAAACCATACTCGAAGACTAGTTAGATTATTCTTTAGATCCAAGCATTGACCTGTAAGAAATAGTCTTTAGTGCGAATGCAAATTGATGTACTTATATCGACTTCATTACCAGTATCAAATGCTAGCAGGGCTTTAAAGTATACATCCGATTCAATTTTCTCGTTTGTGGATGCCTGGGCTAGGTAATGTTGGAGCCACGATCCCTCTTAATCGTGAGCGATGTAGAATCTGAAGGCAAATGGGCCTTTTCGGAGAGGAGGGAGTTTGACCGAAATAGGATGAAGATAAAATCGCCAAATAGGGACCTTGATGATAGCTACACTTACGGGGGCAATACGGAATGCTACATGGAGGATGCACTTCAGCTCGAACATATCCATCCGAACAAGCTGCACCATCCGGGCGATAGTAGGAACGGGTGATGTTCAGAATTGTACCCAGAAGCACGTTGAACGTCGTTCGATCCCGAGCATGGCGTAAAATCGGATGTGCACCCATCTCGGTCTCATCCACAAACCCGCAGAACATATTGTTTAGAATCATTGCAAGTCTGAAAGGATCGTGCGAGGTCCTGGCAATTTCCAAACGGCCGAATCCAAAAGCTCGTGGGACTTCGTTTGCCAACACTAATGGTCTATGATTCTTGTGTGCCTACAGCACCACGCCGGCCCTAGGTCTGGAGATATATCTGGCATAAGCGATTAAGAGTCATGATGGTCGTTGGAGCTGAGCCGTCACCATTGACAGGATCAAAGCCAAGACTATGATTGCTGATCTTTGATCTATTTGGCTTGATGATGAGAAGATAAAGTAATACAATCCATGAGAAAATTCAGATGCTCAATGGTTTCCTTTGCGGGATACCTAACGAGCATGCCTCACGATAGAGATTGATTGAATGAATGAAAATATCGTTTGAGGATTTAGAATGTAATTAGTTGTGACTCCAATTAATAATTTCTATGACTGATACGGTTCAGGGAGAAGTAGACTAGGTTCCTGGCCAAAAAGCAAGATGAAAAAAGTCAGGCGTAGAGAAGGAAGTAAAATGAAATGTCACGATAGCTAAAGCAAGGGAAATAAAGCCGTCAATGGTGATATATAGAAAGGTCATCGAGTATTGGAAAGAATCTCTTGAGAAGCTAGACCGGATTAGAGATATATAGAATCATAGAAACCTGGTTCAAGAGCTGTGAATAGAGAAAGTAGGACAGAGAAATCCAAGATCAATAAATTTCTTCGGGCGTAAATCATCTAGAGCAAATCTTGTCAAGTCGATGTTTGTACTCACTATACTGTTGTTGACATCAAATTCTAATGAATCGTATGACATCATGTATCATACAATCGTAAAGCGAGATGTCGAGAGCATTTCTGCCAAGATGAACAATGTATAGCATAGTGGAGACGACAGTTAATAGTAGCTTTACAGGCGTTACGATGAACGGTCGTGTAAAGATCTATATAACAAGCTCTCAATATGGACGAAAGTATGCGAGCAGAGTAGACAGAAAGAGTAAAGTTTGATGCATTAAATCGTGTGAATTCCTTGCCTACTAATCATAGAGACGTTAAGAGATCTTGAAGGGGAAAGATTGGAGATAGGCAGTGGACACAGTAGAGTAAGATCAGAATGAGAAGTAAGATGGGACGAACACAAGATAGTTCTGGATGCTTTGTGCATAGATGGACCAAATAACCAATGTAAACATTATGACTGCTGCTGCACCAGTTAACAATAAAATGCATCAGTAAAACCAGCCCATTGTGTATTCGTGTCTGATTGACCTTGAACCAACGCTATGCAAACCATGAAGCCCATCTGTGCAATTCCTCGGCCGTTTCTACCCGATGACAGCCTTCATGCTCAGACTTTCCAAAAACCCACTAAGATCTTCTTTCTTGATCTCCACCACACAGCTCTCAAAACTGTCGATCCTGACTCTCGCATTCGTCTCATCCACCACTTCCTGGAATGCATTCCCGAATCTATTCCTACCGTAGCCCCTCTCATCGATATCATCATCGTCATCACTATCGTCACTGTCGTCATCACTTTCTGTTTCTGTCTCTTCCTCCTCTTCCTTTCCACCATCCTTATCACGCTTTTTCTCCTTTCCTTTACCTTCCAATCTCTTTCTCTCTTCTTTTTCCTCCCTCTGTGCAGCTTTCCTCTTAGCCTTTGCTTCTATTTTTTGCTTTCTCCTCTCCTGCATAGCAATGTCGACCACGCCTCCACCTCCGCCGGTACCGACAACCACGTATACCCCCCTGGCTTCATTGAGCCCAGCCATGACAAGAGGTGTACCCTTGCCATGCTTGCCGATCTTACCTCTTTGGTCCTTTTCCTGCTCAGCGATTGCTTCGCCTACCCAGAGAGCGAGTTTAGTCAAGGCTGCTGGATGAGTGAAAAGCTGGACATCAGGCCCCTCTTTCACGATTGCCATGCGAAAGGCTTTGAGATGACGGATCTGGCGCTTTTCGATGAGGGAGGTGCCAGTACGGAGAATAGCGCGGTGAAGATGTTGTGCTGTAGGAAGCGCTTGCTTGAGGGCTTCAATGCTACGATCATTGTCAGTTGCAGGTCAGAAATGTGGATTGGAGGAAGGCAACGCATACTTGCCGAGCACATCATAAGCTTCCCAAAATCGTTCAACCCAAGCCTGCGATTCTAAGCTGCCGTCCTCGTCAAAAACCTCTCTTTTGGCCGCCTGCTGTTCCGATGTTCTTCCAGTAGCATCCATTTGTATGCCGGTCTTTCCCACTTCAAGGACCGCACCAACAACAACCCCAACATCCATGGCGCTGAGACATGCTTTCCAACCCCAGCTCCTGACAAACCCCCAACCCTCTTTACCCCTTCCTGCGCTGGCTGGTGGTGGCACTAATCCATCGAGACCGTACATGGGCGCATATTTTAGTAAGCTGTGCCGTAAGCTCCGCTTGAGCTCCATGTCCATATGCGTATAGCTTTGTTTGCACTGACTGAGGCTTACGCCCATCTTAGCGAGCAGCTTATGCAATCTTTTTCGGCCAACATCACTCCATATGTGTAACCGTGCTGCTAGATATGGCGAGTGTAGCATACTATCGTAGAGCGACCAGTGCCTTATGAGTAGGAATCTGGGTTCAGGGGAAAGTCGGATGGATGTGTCAGTAGGCGAGCGGGCAGTGGTTGGAATGACTCCGGATGATTCGCCTCTCGTATTCTCTCCTCTTGCGTCTGCTGGGTCAGGTGGATTGAGCCGATGGACCTCGTCACGCAGAACTTGCCGTATACGCTCTCCACGTTCTCCACCCCAGCCAGTGGAACCCCCAGAATCCAAGGAAATCGAGATACCAACACCAGTCATGCTCCGACCGTAGAGCTCGAGCGAACTGACCCCGACAATTGCGTGCCATAGGAGATCGTTGTCTTCGCGGCCAAGCTCTTCAGCGAGAGAGTAGAGGAGGGATGAAATGGGCTCTGAATAGGTTGCACCAAGTGAGTAGTATTTGTGGAGAACAGCTTCGTACTTGCGGCGAAGGCGGAGTAATCGGCGGCGTAATTTTCGAGGAGAGGGGGCTTGTGCGGATGGAGGAGGTGAAGAGGGCGGTGACTGGGACGGCGAGCGTGAGGCATCGGACGATTGTGGTGTCCGCCGAGGAAGGCGCGGTAGCCGGCTTGGAGACGACGTGACCGTATTACTTGAGTTGCTTTTCCGCCTTTGCCGAGGCCGACGATTTTCCTCCTCGCTTGTCTCGTCATCGTCGTCTCGATCAGACCAAGACTTCCTCTTCCTCGAATGACTGGCTCCATTGACAGAGTCGGCAATCTCGCTGGCACCGTCAGAATCATCCAGTACTTCTCCCTCGTCTTCAACATCCGGCATATCTGAAAGAGCGAGATAAGCCTCACGCTCGGCTGTAAGCTCTTCTTCGATGTCACCGTCGTCATAGACGACGATGCCTCCTTGTCCCGGCTTGAACGTCTGTTGAATCTGTCCATCGACGACACCTGGCAATCTTAACCTGGCATTCCCGTCGAGCTCCTGCAGGGCGTCTTCGGGTTTGCCCGCAAACACATTGCCTAGATTCCAAGGTCTGCGGGCATCGATGAGCCAAACCTGCACACCTCCTGATGGATCGCCACCGCCAGAGATATTGTCGAGGCCCAGCATGGTGGATATGTCTACCATGCCGCCCACTCCTAGACAGATGACGACACCGCCGCTTCCACCCAATTGCATGGTCATCGGTTGGATGACTGTCTCTCCAGCTGCAGCAAGGTCATTGTAACCGGACACTGGGTGTATCTTGTGGGGGAGAAAGTCTCGCTTGAGGAGGGCAGTCAGTATTCGACAAGCACAGAGCGCATCGGGCTCAAGGGAAACGAGAATGAGGATAGGCGGAGATTGTGCATGGTGTGTGCGAAGAAGATGATGATATAAGAGAGATATTCGGCTGCGAGGGAGGTACATTATTGCAATGTGCTGGGTATGTTCGTTGTTTTGCCGGTCATAATAGGAAAACGAGGTCGTAGACGTTCATAGTAGATTGTGGGCGAATTGTTGGATAGTTCGGCCCTTGAGATAGAATAAAATGTCCTGAGCGTACTTTATGTATTAGTTGTTACGACTGTAGGGCCTTAAGACTATCAGAATTCCAAAATGCTATTGTCAATTATTGCTGAGGAGACGCGACTGACGACTCAAAGAAACGCGCTAGTGAGCGGAATCGTTCCTTAGTGCCCGTTTGCCAAGCCTTCCTCGCCTTCATTCTCTCGCTCTTTATGATCAACCAGAATTGTTTTAGGGGATTCATCAGCCGGCTACAGCAAGGGACTCGTGTCACAGTCTATAAAGCATTGGGCAGTACATACTGACTAGCCCAACTATCATAGTAATATGGGATGACCATATTTAACTCATCTATCCTGCAACTTCTCCAACATCTTCCCATATAGCGATGAGTTCAGAAAGGAGACAGGCACATCCTCATATACAGCTCCATTTTCATCATTCTCCCAGATTGGTGTCCTCGCAATGAACGCATCTCCACAGAATCCGGTATGCTGGCTTATTGGCATCAAGTCCATGGCGAAACTCTTCCATGCCCAGTATGCCCCGTTCAGCTCTTGCCGCGGATGGTCGGTGACTTCTAGATGGGCGATATCTCGCCATTGGAATCCTTCCGCTTTACCCCAGTAAGGCCGAAAGTCAGGTATATGGGCCAGGAAACAATCAACGTTGTCGCTAGTCTCGACCGTCTTTAGCCGGACGAGGTGCGGTGCTGAGCCATCGGCTGGAATTCGGAGAACCTCATGGCTTGCTTCGCGGATAACTAATTCACCGGAAAACCAAGTGTAGATTCGGTCAAAGAAGGACGGTAGGTTTGTCATGTTTTATTCGTTGAATAGCTAGCGTCTTGGGCACGATGGTATCTAGGGTAACAAGTTGTTGTTCGTTTGGATGAACCCAGCCTACGTGGGGTAGGGTGCTGACATGCATGAACTTATTCAAACATCTCCAGCGAATAGAGAAAGACTTTTTGACAAGCTAACAGGTGATCAATTATTCTACTGGTGTCATTGCAAGGCTAAGAATCCGACCCTCAAAATCATTCAAGCTTATCGTGATATGGGAGTGAAAGGCTACGGAGGCATCAAAACAATTCACTCCAACGATACATCCTCATGATTGTACGAGGTAGTCATTACTGGTAAGAGCAACATCCATGGGAAAGCGACCGAAGTTTCGTATATGATGGGGACGCCCAAAGGTCTTATCGCAAAGGAAGAACGGCATTGCCCAATCCGCTATTGTTATTTTTGGCAGCGCACCGACTGTTCATATGTGCATTGGGATCTGTGTTATGTTCGCCGAAGATTGAGAACTTCCATAATGCCTGACACAATAATCTCGCCATTCGTTTGTATTGCAATAAGAGCGTCGATGGAAGCCCAAAACCGAGATCAAACCTGACCCCAAACACACCCACGTAGTTTCTATATCTCATGAAGATAATTCCTGTGTCCCTCATAGCCTTCACTCCATTTCTTTGTGTCCGGCCTGGTCGCATTTTCGTAATGGTTTCATTCCACATTCTTTGGTGGTGCTTTGTTCGCTGGTCATCCGCATCCGGCGATATCGCCTCCTTTTCGAGTACACGACGGTATCAGCTCAAAGAACTTTTTCTTGCCATAAGACATTCAGAGGACTCATTAAATTTCTTCAGAGTCTTGATCTCATTTCTCGATCTTCTGTATTGTTGCCAATCCCTTTACAATCATAGCAATGTCTCCTATCTCATTCGGCGGAAGAGGGCCATCCAATGGAACACAATCAAGATCTACGTACGGCAAGCGCTCGTATAGTGAACCTCCCAAAGACTCACTGGTTTCATCCAGTAGCCTGTCTGATATGAAATCGAAGATCCCATTGGAAGAGTCAACTATCGACCATCTTCGCCAAGCGATTCGGTCACAAGCAGAAGGGATTGCCCAACCCTTCAAGATCTCAGGACCCAGCACCTTCTGGTTTCGCAAGCGTATCACGAAACCTGCTCTGAGACGTGCTGCGAATCTTATTACGATTCACTTGAGCGAAGTTCTTGACCTCGAGCTTCAAGAGGAGAATGTACATCACCGCGAGCCGGCCGCAAATCCACATTATCAGGAATCTGAATGGCAATATGCTCCAGTCAACGACGATGAGTACAATACGGTCAACGGTACGCAGCATATCGACGAAGAGAATCCAGGAGAAAACCTGGACGCCCAAGAACCTAAAGGCAAGGAGATTGGTAGTGGCAGCACCCACAGCGATCACAGTCACGAGGGTGGCTTAGGAAGCAATGTTAAAGATAATACAGCTTTCCAGAGTCCAACCAACAGTGGAGAGGAGAATCAAGATGAGCTCGTTGAGGAACAAGGCCTCCTTGCAAGCCCACCACCCTCTCAAGAGGCTCCCAAAACGCCAGCACGCAAAACGGKGCTATTCTCCAAGCTAGTCCCTTCGGCGTTGTCGAACATCTTCATGCCAACTCCTCCTGCATCATCTGCGGCCAAAGCTCCGCAGGCAGCAACGCCATCCATACCATCACCGGCAGCACCGGCTGTTCAGCCAGTCAACTTTGACAACCAACGCTCTAGCAAGACTCCGGAACTATCACCCTCTTTGAGCCCGGTGCCAACCGTCGGACAAGCTAACAGTCCTAACCGCCGCCGCTCTGCCAAAACCCCAGAAATGCCACCTCCACCCACATCCCCACCCGCCTTACGCCGTCGTACTAGGCAGACACCACAGCCATCGACTCCCATTACGCCAACACCTGGTATACAACGAACTAGAAGTCGCACTAAGACTCCTGAGCAGCCACCAATCATGATAATTCCACCAGCCTTTCGACCAGCCACCGCCCCCGCTCGGAAAACCCCAGATCCAGTCCCCTCCTCTTCTTCCCCCTCGCCCGCCATGCCCTCTACTAACCCACCCGTCCAGCCTCTTCCCCCCTCCTCCTCATCCTCTTCCGACACAGACGAACTTCTCACCCCCCTCCCCCCAACGATAACCACCCGCCAAACCCCAAATCGTAGATCCCGCACCCCCGGCTCCTCACCCCGCACCGCACCCCGGCGCTCCGCCCGTGGGCTCAAACCTCGTACAAGCGCCCGCGTCGCACAGATGATCCCGCCCAACCTGCGCACAGCGGGGAGCTGGGGCCCGTTCAAAACCCTCCCCGGGCCGAGGATGGGAGGAGGGGAGAGAGGGAGGAGTGCAGGGAGGACGACGGGACAGAAGAGGAGTGGGAGTGCAAGCTCGGTCAGTTCGATGGGGAGTAGTGGTGGGAGTGAGAGGGGTGGTGGTGGTGGTGGTGGTGGAGGGAAGAGGACCAGGTTTGGAGGGGTGCGTATTTATCATGCTCGGTGATTTTGGCGATGTTGGTGGGTTGTGAGAAGCTGTGGGTTTGGAGGGAAGAGAAGTAATTTTGATAAGGAGTATGGTTTGATCTTTCTTTCCTTTGGTGATTGCGTTGTCAATTTCTTTTATGGAGGAGATAGATGTCTTCGTCCGTAGTAATCTGCACCGTTTTGGATAGGGTAGAAGTGTGTGTGGTAAGAGAGGAAATATGGATGCAAAATCAGCAGTTCCTCTTGTAGCGATGTCAGGGCAGTAATCATATTTCATCTGATCCTCAGCGTCTACACGTCGAAACCTCGACATTATCTCCTATTAGTCAATCAATCCTTCATTCTCCTTCCACCCCCTCTCTCTCAACCCTCCGCCTTCATTATCTTGGAATCGCCCCTGATTCATGTAAACCATCACCTCACTCAAACCTCGAGCTCCCTCCCCAATATGACCGATCCATATATAACCAGCCAACCACACAAACACACAAACCCCCTTGCACCCTTTCCAAACCTCCGGATCAAACATGCTTCTCTCTCTCACACACACACACCCGTTCCTCCCTCAATTAAGTCAGTCAAACAACCCATCCTCCTACCTCCCCACCTCCCCGTCTCCATTTCTCACAGAATAGAAAAAATCCCACCAAATCCATCACCATGACAAGCCTCCATATCCTATCAAATCCAATGCCCAAATTCCTCTCCCAACCATTTCCCTCCTAAATACCCGAACCTCAAAACCCATACAAGGTCGTAATCTTGAACCACCCATTCATAAAAATAAGCCCTCCTTCCCCTTCCTGCCATGAAACTCTACATCCACTCTCACCCCAGTCTAGTACAACATAAAAGGGTGCAAAATCCCCTCTACAATGTAATGATTACGATCGAAAATTAAATGAATATTACAAAAATATAATCTCTCTTCCACGATGGAGAAAACCGAGCCTTAAAAACCCAAAAGATCTTGCAAAACATAACCTATACACATTCAATCGAGTATAAGCAGAAGAAAAACATCACTTGTCTAAAGAAAAGAGTATCACATTGCAGGACCAAAAAAGTTCACCATCTCTTCATACTCCTTCAACGTCGAAGGCCCCCCCCAAAATCAAGCATTACGTGATAACGATATAAATTCTCTGTCAAGTATAGAATCACCCCAACTCCCAAAAAGGAAGCAAAGCATCAAAGGTTCACATTGCCACCGACCGCCATAAAACACCATTGACCCACCGATCCTGCACCAACAGCAAAGGTGCATAACGAATTTCTGAACTTTGAATAGGCACCATCACATATCAATCATCTCATGAAACCTCAGAACACCATTCCGCTTCAAAACACCATCCACCCCCTCCAAAACCTTCGATCCTCTATCCCCATCCCCCAATTCTTCATCGTCTTCCGCAGACGAAGCCGTCACCAAAACCAATCCTGCCACCTTGATCGATTTGACGAGCGCAGGCACAAGACGCATGAGCCTAGAGCTGCACACAAGGCCCATAAAATTGTTGCTCTGGGCGATGCGAACAGCTTCTTTTATAGACATAGAGTTGTGCCCATCACTGTTGAGAGAGACATCAGATGTGGGACCGTGGACAGCACCAAGGTCGTTGCAGAGGAGAACGGGGTCTACCAAATGGTTAGAGCTGGAACCACAGTGCTTCTTCAAGTAATCTTGGGGGTGACGGGGGCAGAAAAAGCGGCAACATACAATTCGGCTGTTTCCAATTGAGTGCAGTGCAGATATCCGGATTGTGCGAGGTAAAGACAATTGACCGTATGTAGTCAGGCTGTTGCTCCCTTGTGATCCGCGCATGATCAAACACGTCATTCAAGATAGCGTCAGAGCAGTGATTGATATTTGGAGTCGGGCTCATCAGAGCAAGGGCCATTTCTTGAGCAACGGTTGGGTAAATTACGTGGAGGTTGATGTGTATATATGTTGGCAGATAACGAAAGACATCTTTGAGAGCCACGAAGCATGTGCGGAGGGTATGGTGCACCTGTGCAACGTTTTCCACGGTCACTCCGGCTAGTGAAGCAGGTCCTTGATCGCTCTGGTCATAGGGTGCCCTGAGCGAGAGGCATTGCTCATAAGTCATCCGACAGATGGGAAGCTCAACGCCATGATAATTGATAGTCCAATATGGATAGACGACGGGTATCCCATCATTCGTTACTTGCACGTATATCTGAGCGTAGTCGCCTGAAAGACTGGACCCTGTAATCAAKGCACTAGGATGTGTATCTAGCTGACTTGTCGCTTTCCAGTACGTAGCGAACTGCGTGATCTCTAAAGGCATACCGCAAAAGGGCTTGATGACTTGATAGCTGAAGCTAATCTGGCCAATTGCTCGCAGCCGAGGATCAAAGAGTGGGAGACAACAATTTCCAAGGCTGCTTGTTGTGGCGCTGAAAAGGTTTGGTAAGGCCACGCTACGAGCAATTATCTTCGAGCCAAATGTTGGATAGATGTCAAAGTCCAGGAGAAAAGACTCCTGCTTGTCGATCTGAAAGAAGATGACCTTAGAGTCTTCCTGGATCGGCAGCATAACATTCCTTGGAATGATATCTGTGGTTTTTGAGGAAATGGTAAGGCGTGCCGCAGGGTACTTGCTATCATGATAGAATGAAATGGCTTCCATCTCGAAAGCGATCAGTACGAGGGTTTTTGAATCCAAGAAATTGTGGCCATAGCGTCTGAGAGGAATGATCGGTGGTGGTAGAGAAAGGTCGGGAATCCCATCCGCGTCCAAGTCGATTGATGCGGAAGTAAGGCGCTCAGCTTGATTGGGGTAGGTTTCTTGTTGCTGTATACTTCGAGGCTGCATCGACGGGAGGCCGGCTCCGGTAGAGCTGAGAAGGTCCATACACTCTAGATGGCCTTCCCACGTCGCATAGTACATTGCTGATAGATTCTTCTCGTCCAATATCTGAGTATTGACACCATTGTCCAATAATGCTTTGAGGCAATCCACTCTTCCCTCTGCAGCGGCATGAAACAGCGGGGTCCATTGGTATAATTTGTCCCTCTGATCGAGATCAGCACCGTGATGCTCGAGCATAAGGAGCATATCTGACGAATGACCTGATCTGGCAACAAGATGTTGTGGGAAAAGCCCCTCGGCATCCGCTAGAATATGAGCCCCCCGTTCCAATAGCATCTGCGTGCCAGTCATAGATCCGTGCTGGCAAGCCAAATTGAGGGGAGCATGGTCCGATTCGCTTTCCGGATCCAGTCGTGAACCGTGGGAAAGTAGCTGCTCCACACAAGGAAGTTGATGGTGGACAATCCCATGAATCAAGGGCGTAAAGTTATCGTGGTCTTTGAAATCAAGTGTTTCGGGTCCTTTTTGGACGAGGGTCCGAACCATACCGACATGGCCATGCATACATGCATAATGCAACGGTATCCTGCCATAAACATCAACTCGATACAGCCCAACACCGTTACTAATGCCAACAGCCAGGACGAATTCCATGCCAGAAATGGCTGCTTCGTGAAGGCAGTTGCGTTCATTGATCTCGTCTTCGGCATGGAGATCGACTAAGCCGCTGCCCAGCAGAACCTTCAAAGCCTCTTCGGACGCGTCACTGATTGCCCCAAGAAAAATACGGGTAAATCGTATTCTTGCGTCTGGCGATTCCCTGAACCGAAAAATCCAGTCCTGGAGAAGGGTTAAGTTGCCCCCATTTGCGGCCTGTAGAATTTGAGAGTCCGTGTCGTTATCATCTGTTCCAATAGATTGCCCGCTCACAATGTGCTCGGACGACTGAGCTGCTTCATACTGTATCTTGTCACCATCAGCCCAAGCACCTAGCTCAAGCAAATTGGTTGTGGCCTGGTCCGATAGCTCGCTAATGACATCACGATTGAAGCACGGCTGGACTTCGACGGCACGGGAAAGATAGAGTTCTTTCGTTCGAGACTGGTTTGGTCATCAGTTAGAAAGTAATACTGAGAGAGGTAGCTTGGCAAACTTTGGAAGTTTTGTCCCACTGCAAGACTATCAGCACATGAACGACGGCGTCATGACAAGATCTGCCCTGCCTTTTTCAATATCTTAGAAAATGCGATAGCGTTAATTTCGACAAATTGCTATAGTGGTGTCAGGTTAGTATCCTAAGAATGGTTTTCTCCACTACACACTTGGAGTTTGCTTAGATCGGTGCCGAATTGCTGGAAGCCCTCCTCAAGAGTAATGAAGCTCGCAGAGATCTTAGGTGCTGCAGTATTCCTCAATTGCATCATTCGCTTTTTGTCAAGGAGCGTCTTCAGCCGTAATTTGAGCTACTCTCCGTAAGCTGAGACCATGGCAGTGAGCGTGGGCAACGTACCTCAGCTTCTTTCTGCAGATAGAATGCATTGATTCTTTCCAGCTCACGCTCCTGAAGTGGCCAATGTCAACAGGTCCTAAATCATGGGAATTTCCCACAATGCCTACCAGCCGGAAGAAGAAAGTGGCTTTGTTTGCCTGCAGCGACGCTTGGGAATCAACGACGGGACTTGATGCATTCTGAGCGAGGATGGTTGGAGTGGCGCTCAACTGCTTGATAAGCTGTCGGCCTGTTAGCCATGAGAGATCCTAGCTTCGTTAGATTCGGAGAGGACCTTCTTGAGCGCCTTGTAGTTGACGAAGCTGGCACCGTACTCGGGAATGTCTAATTGCCGTTTCTGAAGGTGTTTACCGAACTTCCTGGACGTCGAAACCGCCACGTCAGGACGTTTGGCTCAAGAAAAAGAACTCTTTCATTCATAAAGCAGCATGAGTATAGAGCTGAGAGACGAGATAGACGTACATGGTAGTCGTAGATTAAAGGAAGGACGAAGGCGAAGGGCAGGTAGGAAAAGGTAGGAAGGCGCTAGAACCAGTCCATGCTGGAGCCGAAACAGGGAGGCAGGAGCGTGTCAATCAGCCGTTTTGGTCATTAGCTGCAGGGAGCCTGCCTCGACGAAGTGGTGGAACCGGCAAAGCACTTAATGGGCGTATATCAAGCTCGATGTTGGAGGGGAGCGAAGCCAAAGGCGTCAATGTCAGCTAACCATTGCAACCGAGACACATGCTGCCAGCCAGCCGATAGCCCATCTAGTGTAAATAATGCATGCCTACACTCAGACTACATCTATGGACGTGGGGGATGTGCGGTTGTCAACTTGTCGAGTCATTTCGCGGTTGTTGAGTTCAAACGTGACGCTACCAATCATAGCAGCGACTGTGCGCACGTTTTCCACCAGAACAAATTCACGTCTAGTGCATCATCAGCCAAGAGACTGTAGTATTTAAATCAGCAGAGGTGCATTGCCAACGCTTGGTGGATGTAATTAAATGAATAGCTATGTGATCTGGAATACTATCTACAATGCTGCATATAATGACGGACCACTAATAAACTCCAACCAATCCGAATCCTGATATGCTCTGCGCCATTCCTTAAGTGGCGCCTGATTAATTGCAACAATATTGAGTGACAAAGGAGACTCGAGTTCTGCTTGTAAGCATGCGTATAAAGTGAGGCCTGAAACGGAATTGGCTGCCTCTGATGATAGATGAAATCCATACTGGCCCATCACATAGTAATCTGCTGATTCGATAGCGGAATTTGATCGTACAAATCGGAAGGAACGCAGAGGCCACAGTAAGCTGATCAGAAATTTTGAGCAATCCCAGAGCTCCCTTGCTGTGGGAAAACTGAAGGATTCTCGATTCGGGTGTTCCGCCTGGCTGGCACGTCCCGAATGACAGGTTGCCCTCCGCCATATGTGCCGTCTCCATAAGGACCGTGCTGTGGCATTGAATCGTCGTAGTACATGCCTTCTCGATAGTACTGCTGCCCACCCACTGGCGCACCATCACCGGATGTGTCTGAACGATGACCACCGGAGTAGGCTGATGATGCGTTCGATGGGCCTCTATGGATCTCACGCTCTTGACGGTTTCCATTTGCGACCGGGCCACTGCCCAAAGCCCCTATTGTTTCCGAGTCGGCCGTTGGAGGTCGACCATTTGCTACTAGAGGATCTCCGGAATGCACATCAGAGCCTTGATGTGTAGGTGAGCCTTGGGCGTGGTAACCACCGGGATCACTACCGCTGCCCGACCGTGCAATGCCAATAGCGCCGTTCCCGCTTGAGAGTGTCGTTGATGGCTTTCGATTGGTAGAAGTTGTTCCCCAGCCTCTGTAACCAGCTCCGTCCGTCTCTCTCATCTCAGATGGGTCATCACCGTTGCTGCTCGCGCCACCAACCGCGGGCAGCGTGGGATCGTTATTAGGGTTGAAGCCATACTCTTCGACTTCTTTCCGCCGCAGCTCCTCTGCATCCTTGCGCTGCTTCCGTCTCCGCCAGTAGAATAGGGCACCAAGAACGATAAGCGCAACCCCGACGATAGGTACGACGACCGCAACAGCAATACGACCTCCGTTTGGTAGACCTCCTCCATCATCCGACCCACCTCCACCCGATGTTGCTAGCGCGGCAGCGCGTGATGTTGTACTAGAAGATTTGTGTGATGATGTAGTGTGGGTATGGGTATCTTGGGGGAAAGCGGGCGAAGAAGCGGTGGAAGTGATCAGTATAGTTTGGGGTCCAGCTTGAGAGCCACCGTTGTTATTGTTGTCGTTGTTGTTTCCGTTGTTATCAGATGATCTTGTGACGACGGAAGTCAAGACTATCGGAGGTCCTGGCGTAGGAGTGTTAGGTTGGGGAGGTGCAGTCGTCGGTGTAGACGCAGGTATGTTTGAGGTTGGTATATCTGGAGTAGATACAGAGGATGGTTCCACGGTTGTTGGGGCTAATGAGGTAGTCTGGACCACTGTACTTGGACCATTGGACGATGGACCATTTGAAATTGATGAAAAGGATATGGGAGAGGATGGAGCAAAGCTGCTCGAAAAGGTAACTATGTCGGGTCAGTATTTTCTTGTTGAATCATGTTCAACTCGGCCTCAACTCACCAGTATTATTGGACATGGTGTCAGCTTGACCTGAAGCTGATGTGATGCTGGTGGTGAGGAACAAAGACGAAAATGCGATTAGGTAGATAATTATTGGGGTACAAAGAAGCAACGTCAGATTGGTGTAAAGCGCAATTCAATGCGTCTTCGAGGGGTGAATGATTCGTCGATGGTTTCGGTGATGGATTGTGGGTGATGTGCCACGAAGATGTCTCAGGCTGTTGTCGTGTCTCAAATAGCGCCCCCTTTTCACCACGGCTACAATTGTGAATGGCTGATGATCAGAGTCGGCATACGAGATGCTTCGTCTTCGAAGGATGATGATGCCGTCACGAGTGGCTTCATTGATGAAGCTCGGAGAAGAGGGATAAAAGAGTCGGGTGGAGCGGCTGTGTGCTTTGGAGGACGCTGAGGAGATGGAGGCACTTTTTTACCTGTAATCTTAGCGATGCCCGTTCTGGATTAACACCCCGGTCCAAGAGACAGGGATGCATGAATACGAGCCAAGCAAACACACCCAGGGTAACATCCGAACCAAGAGCACAAGAATAGAGTCATCGTCAAATGCGACTCTATGCTCTCAGCTGAGAAATATTATGACGGTAGTCATTAGTACCTATATACATATGCTAACAGCTCTGATACCCTTAAACAACTGTCTAAAAGATGTTCGCTGTGACCCAAGGTTCGGCTTGATCGCAGCGTTCATGCTGCATGGTTCATTTATTATGATCTGCATCCGCTCCCATTGAGCCGAGAACCCGGCCCATGATTCGCTCGCCCCTATTGATCTTGCAGGAAGTTGCACCGCTTACTTATGTATTTACATCCACTGCGCATCGTTTGTGTCTGGATCGCTGCTGGTAAGCCAAACATTTCTTCAATATTTCACCGCAAATTCAGCACCATATAAACCACGACTCCAAGGCGAAAGATATACTGAAGCGGACCATTTCCGCACATTGGGAGTATCTCACCCAGGGTTATCATCAGTTAGCATTGCCACTACTTTCGAGAGAGCGGCCCTGAATATCATCATCTGCTGACTCACATGTCCGTCCTGCGTTCGATGTGGTCACAAGGTATGGAATGGAAAAGCCTGTCATAACAGACATGTCCCAGGTCCTTGTCAGAGTGGAGCTTGTCGTCCTTTCCGAATAGTGCGATAAGGTCTGTCGGCCTCGTCAATGGCTCCGATTTCATGCTGTAGCATTGATAGTATTTGTAGCTGGTTGTGCTTGGAGTACGTTGCCCGGCACGTTTGGCCACGGCTTCTTAATGGCATCGGAAAGCTTCACGAGACAACCATCTGGACCGGGGATGCAGCCTGCGCAATGGAGGTTAGTAAAGTGAGAATCATCGCAACGGGCAGAGTGTAGCCGACCTCGTAAGACAACAAGCCCCTTTTCATCATCCACTTTTACCACCTTGCAATTCTGTGTCGTGACCTGATGGCCCCCCATACGCCCCGCCATCTTTTTCCCTGGATAGACTCTTGACCCACCACCTTGAGATTGTCCGGCCGAGCCCATTGCTCGATGTGTTAGAGAGACACCGTGGGACGCTGGCTGTCCGTGAAAGCCATGCCTTTTCATCACACCCGCAAAGCCCATACCCCTTGAATTTGCTCGCGCATCGACGTATTGCCCTTCCTGAAACCATGAAGCTCCAATTGTTTCTCCAATCCCTAATAAACCGTTTTCGTCTTGCACCTTAAATTCGACAAGATGCCTCTTTGGGCTGACCTGGCTTTCGGCGAAGTGCCCGAGGAGAGGTCTGGTCACGTTGCTAGGATGCTTCCATCCACTACCGACTTGAACTGCGAAGTATCCATTCCGTTGCCGTGTTTTGTGGGCCACCACCTGTACACGGTCCATCTGGACAACCGTGCAAGGAAAGCGACGACCTGTATCTGGCTCGTACATGGCTGTCATACCCTTTTTGGTTCCCAATGCACCAGTCCTGAGTGGTGTGGTAAATTTCTTCCGCTCCAAGGCAGCGGCAATGCTGGATTCGAGGATAGGAAGGTTCTTGCCTTGATTGAATCGGTTTGGTCGAGGTGTAGATATAGATTTGATTCCACGCTTCGGCACATCTTGTACAAATAGTCTAGGTATCAAGAAATGAAGAGGCAGGCTCGAGGAGCACTGGCAAGTTTTAGTAGCCATCATGGGAGACTGATTTCGTGACGAGCAGGCTCTCCGAGGACGTAGCTTCAAATTCGAGAATCACGAGGAACCAGCGCTAGTACCATCCGGGATTAGACTACGGGCAGCTCTCAAATTTCGAGCATTGATGATAGGAGGCGGAATAGTTGACTGGTCGAACATTCATGCATTATAGTCTACAGGCTTGCTTTGTTCTAGATCGGTGTACCAATATCTAGCTCTTTGGAATTATTTGGATTTTTCATCATTGACCTTTTTACTTCAAGATTGGCAGAGATGACCCCACCCCTCATTGGACAGGAATTTGGTCATCAATGCTCGTTCGTATAAGAGTAGATGAACGGAGGAGAGGGCAAGCACCGTGGACATGCCACAAGTTTTTCAGAGTTGATTATTGCACAACGAGGGGAGAAGGATCGACAAAGTGCACGAACAAATGTAGTATTGGAGAATGGACGGCTCACCAAGAATCTTCGAGACCACGTATGTTCTACACGGAAACATAGAAGGCATGGCACATCATGAATTCTTCCAACCGTAATTATTGTGCCAAAAATCCAACCTCCTATGACTCTGCCTGCAAAGTAGTGTTCTTGAAAGGATCCTCTCTTCCAGCATCTAGAAGGTGCAGCTTTCGCCCATCCTCCAATTCCAAGGACCATTCTTGCGTCTCAAACTGCTCCACATCAGCATTCAGACCCATATACACCAGCTATCATGGACCAAGGGGCATAGGACTAACATATCCCATCCTCGTCCTCCTAATGCTCTTAAATCTCATCATGCCCCTACCCTTCGATCCTTTGACTCCAAATGAAATATCAATCTTCCCATGCAACTGGTTCATCTGCCCCCATATCCACGGAAATTTGTCTCGGAAGTAAATCTGTTCACCCAATTCCCTTTGCCCAATCTCGCTGGTTCGGAGAGCGTAGAGCGTTGCGTTGACGATAGATGAGGATGATTTTTGGTAGTTGAATATTCCCAAAGCGGATACGGTTATAATAGATATGAATATGGGGAGAGTCTTGAACCAGAGTTTCCGTGATGATGGAATGGCGGGGAGAGCACGGTCAGATCTTCTTGACAAGAGAGGGCCATCGCCGGGGTTTGGGGCTGCGATCAAAGTGCGACGGGGGAATTTGAGGGAGTGGAGTGTGAATCGTGGTACTGCACAATTTGCACGGCCTAGTCGCGGAGGCATATTCGCTATGATCTGAACTTGATGGGAATACTTGATGTCGGTCACTCAGTGAATCTAGTCGCAATGACGAAGATTAATCTATGCCAAGCAAAAGGCGCCGAAGCTAATTCCATTGTAAGCAACAGCGTACTACATTGCTAGACTTCTTTCACGACATGTCTGCGGCACGACTTCGAAAAGGGTTCCGATATCCTTCTGGGGATGATAGTGAAGATGATATGCCACATGAGCTGGATGAAGAAGGTACTGGTCTTCTTCGGATGGATTGCTGTATATACTCAACTTAACGACAGTTAGAACAGGAGAAAATGATTAGCCAATTCAAGGAAGAGGATGAAGAGAAGAATCGTGTCTTCAAGGTTCATGCCAAAGACATCCATTCCAACATCTAATTTTCTCTAATTCTTTGTAGCGAATACTCGTGGCTTTACCACTGTTCTCTGCATTACCCTTCGTGCCAACCCTAGTCGCATCTGCTTCTTCATTGCAAATGCGACTGATTGGCACTCTTGGGATCAGCTCCCTTCTGTGTACCGTATACGTGATTCTTTCTGCCGACACCACCCATGCAACGGGAAACCCTGTCCCTCCAACATCAGGACAACAAACGCCCCTCCGAAGATACATTGACTATCTCAACGGCGGTCTGAGTTTCTTGGTGGGCTTAAATGCCTTTTATTTTAAAGGCAAGAAAGGTGTCGACGATGGGTTTTGGCTCCTTTGTACGCTGCCGAGTGGTGAGCATCTATGATTTGCCGAGCAAATGGGATATCTTACACTGGCTAGTGATATTTTTGGTCGTAATCCTAGCTCGTCATGTCATGCTATCTGTAGACATTAAGGGCCTGGAGAAGTTTAAATATCCATACAAGGGAGCTTGATAAACGACGATCACCGGTCGCTACCGAGCCAAAATGTGGATGTTACATAGTTGAAGTGTCATTCAGAGACGGTGGGTCGCGAGCCAGGAAGGACGGAGGTCATTCGGCCATCAAGCAATATGGATCGATGATTTTTCGACTGACTGGGAGCGTTCGCCAAAGAATCTCAGCTGCTTCCACTGATCTAGCTCTTCGATAGCCTCAACATCAAGCACTCGTTCAGGCAGACACATGCCCATGCTATCATTCAGAAGCGCCAGAGTCACAGTGAAGTGGTTGAATGCTGAAGAGACAATCTCATTCCGTGCCTTTGCTTGTGTAGGAGGGAAATTTTTGACGCTTCGGCAAGATTAGTCCCACGCCCAACTAATGCTTGCGTGCTTGAGAATAGCCCAAGTGGACCTACTCTCGCTTCTGACGACTTGTCTGTTCCTGCCACCACCAGACATGTAGTAGACTCTTCAATAGTCGGTGCTCGAATCCCCTTTCTTTAGCTGCATATTCGAGGAATTGAAGTGTATTCGCAATCTTGCAAGGATTGAAAGCGGCAGCAGTGTTGCGGCGAAAAGAAAGTCGGAGCTGACTCCTGACCGTGTACCGTGACGGTGATGAGAATTGTACGGCACGTAGTGAATGGCGATAGAGATCGCGGTAGGATTTCACAATCTCATGCTTTTTAGCATGTAGAGACATCTATCTCATAGCTAAGAATGAAAAGAAACCAGGCTAGCAAGAGTGGCAGGTTGCCAATTGAGTGCGGCTCTTCCTTACGCTAGCGTCGCCTCGGCGATCTCAGACAATCAACCTCCGAGACGCCTTCTCAAACTCGAAATTCTCGTCATATACCCAAATACTCACCATCAGGACCTGCAGATAATTCCCGACTAGCCCTCTCCCAGGCCGCAACTTCACGTGATCCGTTTGTCTGGTAGTAGCTGAGCTGCGAAACTTGACAGGTCCAGTGTTAGAGACGCGGTGTCCGACACAAGTACCCCCTGTCAGAGGACTGTGATCATGACAAACCTAGAGTTTTCCTCTGCGGATTTTCATTGGTTGTGTAACACCGGATGTCTCTATCTTCCCTTGTGATTCTTTCTTTTTGATTATCTTCTCTTTCGTGTAAAGTATGGCTCGAGTACATGCAAAGCGTACAGTGGCGCCAGTCCGCACTGGCGCCCATAGACATGGTAAGACTAACGAGCAGCGCAAGCCATCGTATAAGGTTATATTGGAGGAGATGACCGAGAAAAAAAAGAAACTACATACAACCGTAGGTTCAGGTAGTGACCAGTCTGGACAAAATTACTTAACATATCTCTAAGTTGTCATTCAAAACGGAAGCTCCCCCAGGCTATACTTTCATCGCGGCAGGAGATCCAAGGCTTACTTCGAAATGTAAAGAAATATCCAGAACGCAGGGTCTGGTTGTCTATATTGTCTCAGTGAGTATGGGATCCTTCAAATCATCGGTCATGCCTTAACAGTAAATAAGACATCGCGGACAAACTCTTTAAGTGAGCAGGTCGGACGTCTAGGCTACCATTTCCCAAGCACTGTTGTTGAACAAGCATGTCAACTACTCGGTCTTACAATGGCAAGATCGGGCAATGTCCACTACGATGAAGAGCATTTTCATCCTCACACAAGACGTACTAAACGCAGCGCGCAACATGCTCATTTGAAAGGGAAGCAAGCCTCAAAACCTCGAGCAGCATCAGCAGGCATGGAGATGGATCAAGAAGAGATCAATGCTCGAGCATCCTTCGCAATCAGAGATCTTTTCCCTAAGATTCCTAACCAGGACGTGGAACATATCGTTGCCCAAGCTTTCCAGAAGGTAGAAGAAACTCTGCTACCTCCATTACTACGCTGATAAGCTTTAGGGCAAGTCTCGAGTTGGGACTGCAGTCGACCAACCATTCGTTAGAAGGGTGCACTTGGCAGTAGGGGCTTACATCCGACATACGTACACTGATTATGACAGGCTACTCAAAAGCCATAGCTACCTCGATGCGAGAGCTATAGTGCAGCCATTTACGCTTGACAAGATTATCGAATGGCGTGATGAGAAGGACGAACCAGACGCCGTGGAAGATATCCTAAGAGAGGTGATCGTCATTTCTGACGATGAAGAGGATGAAACGAGCCATGATGAGGTTGATACTGACCGCGAAAACAGCATCGAGATCATCTCAAGCCATGAGATCGCAAGCGATGTACAAGTCAAGCTTCTTGACTATAGCGCTTTGGATGAGAGGTCCCGCCACGAGCGTCCTACAAGTCCAGATGACGATTGGGCGCCAAGTGTCAAATTCATCAGACGGCTCTCGACTCCGCCACCACAAACAGCTCATCGACGTCAAGGCTGGGCCAATCGTCAGCAAGCCCACCGTAATCGGGTCTGGCAAGAGGCTGTTAATCGCCGAAGGAACAAGACCCAAGCAGTCCCTGGCAACACTGTGGAGAGCCCTTATAATAGACTAGACGTTCGTGTACCCTTCCAGCATCATGCTCAATCAATGGATATACCACGGACCGAGCACAAGCTCTGGCCTGGGCACACTGAAGCCAGACGTATACATGCGGAAGATGGAGGTGCCCAGTCCTCTGTCGTAGTTCTGCAAAAGCGTCGGAACTACGAGAACGAAAAGGTAAGTTGATACCATGTAAAATTTGCATTTTCACCCACGGTTCTTGAAGGCTGACAAGGGCAAAGCCCAATGCTCTCGAGGCCCTGCGGCCAAGCAAAGAGCTGGCCCAAATCCCTGATACTCCATCTGGTCGTACTGTTACCTATATACCAAGGCGTAGATATTTGATCGATGATGTCGATGAAGTACCTCGCCCTGTGGTCCGACTTACGAGTCGAGTGAGTCAACGACCGGCTATCGCCGGACCTGTATATCTTGAACCCGAGAAGGCTATTCCGTCTGTCGAGGATGATCCGATTGCACATGGCGGGCAAGAACCACGACGAAAAGGAACCCAACCCTCACACTTAGACAATCTTTTCCAGGATCGCTCCGCTGGCCCGAGAATCATCGAACTTCATGATGACGCATCGTCACCAGCTCAGAAGCGGCGTCGAGTTGAAGATGTCGTTACACCGTCGTCCAAGGTAATGTACAAATATGATCGTGATGAACCTTCTTCTGCATCCATGCCTTTCAGGCCTAATCATTTTGATGGGTATTTCTTTCCGGAGGCTACGCCCAGTAGCCAAGTGCAACAGAAACGACCAGAGTATGATCAAAGCACACCACGTCTCATGGACTCGGTACCTCGCACAAATCTCATGCGTGACTTTGCTGGCGCTAATCCTTTTGATGGTGTTTCTCACTATACAAGCAGAAATACTGTTGAGGAGAAGCACGCTACTTATATACCATCAGATACGCGTTTTGAGTACGAGCGACACTTGCACCCTCCTACATCGCAGCCTCAATCTCGCCGGTTTGAAAATATCCCTCCAGAGACAAATTCTCGTGCAAATGTTTCTAGGTTTATGCTGCCATCCAAAGTTCCACCATTGCATCCTCCATCTACATCCTCCTATCCTTCATCTTATATGTACCCTTCAAACTTGACCAATGTGGCACGGCCCAACGAGTCGCGAGAACGCATTTTTCATGAAGCATTTGTTCAGCTCAAGCCACCAGAACATATGGAACAAAACGGCGAAAGGTATGCTTACGTTAGGCCCGCTTTAGATCGCGCATACGAAGTTTCTGGTCGTATACCGTCTTCGGCCGCTGGATCTGCAAATTACCCGCTTGAATCACCACATCAGAACTATAAGCATGACCAAAACGTGATACAAACCTCACCACTCCGCAAGCTAGACTGCCCTGAAGGCGTTCGGGGTAGCTCATGCAATCGAGTGGGAGATAATGGATTCACGAGAATGGATCAGCTAGAGGAACACCTCAGAATGGTGCATAATCTAGAACCACCGTTTTGGAGGCCTGCACCGGGACAGAATCCTTTCGGTCACACTTCGAACACGTACAGCGATGAAGCCCATATGGGACGCCCGAAAAACTTGCAGAGAAGTGGTTATCCGCAAAGAGGCGGAAATCAGGAGGTTATCTATATCGACTCCAGCCCAGTATTGGAAGAACGGTAAGGGAGTATTCGGCTCCTCAACGAAAAGTTTCGGTTAGCTCACATTACGGTTCATATGACTGATAAGTGAACAGGCAATTTGTCCTTACACGACGTGATGGGGCCCCCGTTGTTAGATATGGCTCCCCAGCATTCCAGCATACCAATGAGCGTTATGGCGGTCATAGTGACCGAGACGATCGCCAATTGCATCATGATTCTATTGGCCGACATCAAATAATTCGGATGATTTGAAAGCACCCGAGGCAGCATCATAGTACTGGAGGCGGAAATATTCTACAAATGGAAGCGTTAAGATACCCATGATCGAGCAAGCATTAGCAGGGGAGCAGTGAGCTTAGGTGATATTAATAGCATATCATTTTACTGTCTGTGCCATTGAATATTTGAAGGTATCGACAAGTGTTATAGTTGTGCCAATGACATATGTGATTAATTTTGCACGTTGGCTACGCAAGGAACTAATAGGGATGATCGTAACCGATTGGTGTGGTCAATCATTGCATGTGAAAGCCTTCGGTGAAACTCAATAGCTTATGTATTTACACCATAAAAGGAGTTCGGGGCGGTCAAGTGAATAATAATTCATGCAAACGACTGACTGGTCTTTGTTTTATGTTTAATTGGATATCTGGCTGTTCTCTATGCTTGAGAGGGAGGAGACGGTGACAATATATATTCAACAAGTCGTCGGAGAACACTCCGTGTATTTCAAACCCTGCCAAGAGAAGTGGGGCCGTGAAAACGCTCTAGTCTCTCTCTTCTTTGTCATTACGCAACTTGCAAATCCAAGGCAAGTTCAGGTCTATTACAATAACACATTTCAGTGTCTGTTTCAAGTACACTCCAGCATCTTTACTATTGACGAAACAATTGCTCCAGATCAAGTCAATACCCTGCAAGCGCTGCATGCACCCCACCTTTCCAAGCTCACAGAAACCTCAACCACCGCTCCAATTCCACCTCATACATGGCTCTCCATCACATTTGAAGGCCTCTACTGAATCGGATCTCCATCAAAACCCGCTGCAACTTGTTTTCTATCCGATCCGGACTTCACCTAGTATACTACACAGCCCAAGAGCAGTCGATCGCGATATGAGATGACCCTTCATGGAACGGTTCTGGGTATCTGCTCGATTACGATAGCCTTAAGGCTTCGGCCACCTTAAGGGCCGACCATTTCCAACAAGCTGCCTGGCATGAGCATGCCTGATATACGCAGCAATGGAGGCAGTCCTCCACCCAAGCCTGCCATCACTTCTCCGCTCATCCCTAACCCTCAGCAACGCAAACACTGGGCCAAGCAATACCGGACCGAAATAGCTGCCAGCTCAAGCAGCTTACTTTCTACCTTTGCAGCTGTGAGTCATTCCCGTTGATCAACCGAAATGCTGTAGGCCACTGCTCATATGTAGTAGTACCCCCTTGATTCGGTCAAGACTCGAATGCAGGCGTATGTATCGCTGCTCGGGTTATGAGAAATAGAAGGGACAAGATTGATCTTGGCTAGTTATCGTTTCAACCACTTTGTCGACTGTGTTCAGCACACTTACAAGACAGAGCGTTTCAAAGGCTTTTGGCGTGGTGCGTGTTATGCCCTCCTCCATCCTAGTACAACATTATTACTCGATCATCTATCATCATTCCACCCACATGATACACCTCCACAGGCATTTTCCTACCTTTTGGCTTCTTTGGCAGACATCGATCAGGTCACGTGCTCAATTACGGTTTTGGTCGATTTTGGCTTAGCAGAACGGTACACATGGCTAATGTGTTTTTTCACTACAGGTTGTCTTGCTCCAATGGCTAGTGTGACCCTCGTCCGGACAGTCTCGTTTTCCATCTACCAAAAAGCGAAGTATACCTACTCCGCTGCGATAGGAAGGGCAACGGGAGAAGAGCCTCTGGTCACGGTCAACAGGCCTGGAAGCATCCCAACACCAGGCACTATCCTGTGCTTTGGCACAGCAGGGGCGACAGCTGGTGGACTTGTTGCAATCATTGCATGTGAGTGCCAGTGTCCCGACATATCCGAAGTCATCAAGCTAACAAGATCCAAGGTCCCTTTGAGTTAACAAAACTCTCTGCGCAAATCTCAGTCCTTATGGCCCGCAGCAACACGTCCAGCGTTGACGATCCGGTCAGGTCTAGTTATCAACAGAAAGGGACATACAGTACAGCAAAGAACATCATCATGCATCGGGGTGTTATGGGTCTATATTCTGGTTTCGGGTTTCATTTGTGTAAGGCCTATCTTGCTGCTTATGTGCGATAGATACTGACGGAAAGATGTGCAGTGAGAGATACTATCGGTACCGCAATCTATTTCACGACTTACGAAAGCGTCAAACAACTCCTTGTCAAGTTTCAGGGCAGTGACTCTCCTACTTCACCATTGTCTGTTGCTACAGCTGGTGGCCTTTGTGGCTTAGTTTCATGGGCATGCGTATGTTTCAGCCCACTCCGCAGTCGTCTGAAGATTCTCTACTAATCTTTTTTGTTCCGCACCCTAGATCTATCCTATCGACTCTGCCAAAACACATTATCAGCGGAACTGCCTCACAAAAGCAAAAGGGCAGCCTGTGAAAATACCGCGGATTCAGTTCAACAAGGCTTCCATGTATAGAGGTCTTGGCGTTTCGATGGCAAGGTCTTGCGTAATCAATACCATTTTCTTTTCTAGCTTTGAATTGATAAAGAAGAGGATCAATAGTCTACCAGATTCTGTCAATTGAAGTCTTGCTGAATGGGGTTGAATGGTAGGTCGAGTACCTGTATTTGGGTGGAGTTGAAATGAGGACTTGCACAAACAGCGAATTTTAAGGGTTGTTTTCATGGAGTTACCAGTCGTGGTAACGATTTGGGGGCGACAGGCTCGCAGGATAATCTAATGCATGGAATTCCTGCATTCTGGGACAATAATGTATATCCCTTTGTCCGCTGCCTATGCGGGATCGCGCTAGTAGGGTGCGGGTAGAAAAGCTTGGCGTTTTTGAACCAATTAGATGGCTTTATTTAGCCGCAATTCGTTGGATAGAGAATAGGGGTAAGAATATTAAAACTTTTATATAGTAATTACTATTAATTTGGCTGTATATTCTCCTGATTCTCCTGCGTTTTATAGCTAGAATATATACCTATATACCTGCACCGCCTATATAGTACTTCGCTATAAAAATAGCCTATATTTAACGTTATATAATAGATTTTTAGCTTTTTAATAAGCTTATTTAAATTAATAGAGGCTAGTATATACCGTTTTAACCGTATAGATATTTTATTTCGCTACTAGTTATTGCGCTTATATAAAGTATATATCTATTTAGTTTCTAAATAGATTATAGTATATTTAGGTTATATAGTAACCTCGCTAGAATAATATTCTAGCTTAATAGGTAGCCTAGTAATATTATCTCGAGCTTTTTCTCGTGGATTTATAAGTAAACTAGTATAAATTTAGTAGTAGAATTTAAGATAATCTATAAATTTACTAGTATTATTATTTAAAAGCTTATAAAGAGTATAAATATTAATTATTATAGTTTCTAATAGTTAGTATAATAAGGAAATCTAGTAACGGCGTACTACTTAATTATATATATAGCTAGCTCGTAGTTATATATTAGAATTAATACTATTTATATACGTATTATATATATAGATTAGTCTCGGGATTTATAGATAACCTATATATAGTATTTTTTAAGGAAGATTCTAGCGCCTTATAATATTTTTAGTATATTATTTATTAAATTATTTAAAGGAATAAATAGTAGTTATAAACTATATTATATTATTATTTATCTATATATAAATAAGTATCTAGTTATTAACGGTAGTAAAAGCTTTAAATCTCTAGTTTTTTTATTTAAATATAGTACTACGGAGTTTAAAAAGCCTAAGCGAAAATTTAAATTTTATTTTATAGGTGCTATATATATTAATATTAAGCTAATAGAATGCGTCGGCGAGTTTTATATATATAAAAAAGTTATTTATACAGATTATATATATATTATTAGTAGATAGCGTTTTTACTAGCTAAATTACTATATAGTATATAGGCGAAATCTTTTAATTTTATACTAAGAAACCAAGTTCTAATTAAGATTTTAGCTCTAAAACTTATACTATCTAATAAATCTCGGTTAATATACTAATAATTTATATAAAAATTATCCGAGATATTTTAAAAGTAAAAAGGAAATTTTATAAATATACGCTAAAATATAGATAGTAGATTTTAAACCCCTTTTCTATTTTTTTAATACTAATTATTATAGTATATTTAAAACGGCTTTTAAATTTTATTAATTATTTATTAATAGCTATATTAAATATTAATATAATATAGCGTTTTAATACGGCGCGGAATTATTAAATAGAGATCTCTAATTTTTTTTTAGAAGTTTTTATCGTATTCTAGGTCCTTTAATTCGTTTTTTATATTAAAAACCTTAAAAAATCGTTTAAACTATTCGAAACGATTAAAGAAAATAGTATTTAAAATAAATAAAATAATTTATATTTACTAATAATATTATTACTAATATAGATTAAAAATACTTTTATTAATTAATTAGCTAGTTATTAAGTAAAAGATTTTAAAAATTGCTTTCTACTTAAATAAAATAATTTCTAAAAAAACGCTTATTTCTATAAACTATATAAAATACTAAAAATAAGATTTTAATCGTTTTTTATACTATTTCTCTAATTTATATATTATAAATTTATTAGTATATACGGCTAAATATATTATAAAATCGTTGAACTAGAAGAGCTTAAATAGCTCTAGTAGGCTGGTTTTTTATATTTATATAAGAGCTAGTGCAGCTTTAAAAGCCTATAGCTCCCGGTAAAAAATAATAAGTAGTTTATATATATTTAAAGATAATAGTAGCTTTTTAATAATTTATTCTTTAATAGGTTTATTTTTACGGCGTTTAAATACAGCTATTTACTTAGATAATTCGTCTAAAACGCTAGGAATTTCTTACTTATTAATATATATTATCTTATTAAACTTTCTATTTAGTAGTAATTATTATAGTAGTATAAGTAGTAAAAGATAGTTTATTTATAGTACTTAGGGGTATATAAATAAAACACCAATAGCGCCAAGAAATGATCTACATTTAGCGCGATCCCGCATAGGCAGCGGACAAAGGGATAGACTCTGTATCTATCTGGAGAGCCAAGACAGGTTTCTGCCAAGATATCAGCAGCGGAGGCACGATTCGGGCCTGTGTAAAAGAAGAGCCGTCCCTTAGGTACCCGTGGTCCATGTAGTTCGCTCGGATCAATTGCGACGAAGATCCCGCAATTCTAGAAAACTCAGAACGCTATTTCCATTCACCATACACCAGATCGAGATACGAGGAAGAATGTCTACTTCTACGGAGACAACTCCTTCCTATCTCGAGATCTATTCTAGTCGCCCAATTAAGATGAGCTCAACGGTTTTCTGGTCTTCCTAAAATGGTCGGGATCAACGCAGGGACGCAGGGAAAATGACGTTGGTCGATCTCCCGGCTGTCGATCATCAACGCTTGTCTAATTTTGCTTCCACTAGGCATCCTCAGGTCCGGAAGAAGAACAACGCCAGTACTTACACCTTTGCCTAATCGCGGTGTTACGCTTCAGACAAATTCTTTGGTCCACGTTGTTCCTGAACCATGTAAAGACCAAGAATCCAGAATTGAAAATTTCAGCCTGACGGCACTGGTATGCGCGAGCCATCAAAATTCCTCCGATGAGCTCCACTGCACTGGGTCGAACGCCGCCTTGAAGCCCCTCTGCTCCACTGTTAACCCGCCACCGTGGTCTCGTCCTTGGATAGCTTTGTTATTCCGGCCAGAACACGGGATGAAGTAGGTAGACAACCGTCAAGACTCGACCTACTCCATCATACTTTCCTGCCGGCACGTCGTCTTGGGACGCCCACAAGTGCATCTCCAAGACCATCAACCTCGGATGGAGGCGGATACATGGCCTTTCTACGGGGTGTCCACCGCATTCATCATGGCACCGGAACTTGTATATGGCGTCGTTGTTAGCTCTACCGCCAATTGATCTCGAAATCCTTCGACTGGGCTCGAGTTGACTTTGTCCCACTGGCCTCTGCTTGCATCATGAACTATGTACCAAAATAATTCCATGGCTACGTCAAAAGTTTAGGCTGACGCCAGCCCGCAATCGACATCCGCTGCTTGGCCATAATAGCCGAAGTAAAAAGGCCAACGCTTACTGAGCGTATCTCGATTAGGTCTTGTGAAACGTGCATGGTCCACTTAATCGCCACGACTGTATGCCGATCCGCACTCCATTATAAGAACAATCCAGGGCTACCATCTGAATGGAGCCGCCGGTTATGTAGGTAGAACACGTCTAGCAGGGTTGATGCCTTACCTTTTCGTTGCATGATCTTTGCAACTCTAACGTCTCTGACGCCTTGGCCACTGGTACAACTCATTCACATGGCTCACACACTTTCGGGACCAAGGTCGGTAACTCGGACGTCTTCCTCTTCACTGGCTGAACCTTCTTCATATCGTGCCATGATATCATTCTTCGTCCAGTATTTTTGCTTAAGACCTCTGCCTTCCTTGCACATTGTCGAATCTGTATTTGATGATCGATTAATTAACCCTTTTTGTTTTCCTTGGACAGTTTTCTTGTCTTCTTTTGTGCCTCATCATGTTTTGGGCTTCCCTACTCGGTCTCTCGACCCTGCTGCCTTTTCTTGCTCAAGCCCTTCGATGGAGTCCAGAGCACGTAGGATACAACCTTAATGAGAATCAGGAGGCTACTGCTCCTGTTGACTATTGGGGCGAATGGGATAATCATACATTCCATCCGTCGCCTAGCAATTGGAGATTCCCGTTCTATGTGTTAACCGTGGATCGATATATCGATGGTGATCCAACGAACAATGAAGCCAACGGCACTGTCTTCGAACACAACTGGATGACAAATCAATTCCGCTTTGGTGGCGATGTCAAAGGTCTGCAAAATAATCTGGACTATATCCAGGGCATGGGCATCAAGGTAGAATATGGCTGTTGCGTTCCTTCAATCACACTATTGTCACTGACGCAGATCAGGCCCTTTACTTGACTGGGAGTCCATTCATCAATATGCCGTGGTCCGGAGACGGATTTGGGCCACTAGACTTCACACTGCTTGATCGACATCACGGGACTATCGAGGACTGGCGAGCAATGATCACGGAGATACATCGTCGCGACATGTATGTGATCCTCGACAATACCATGGCAACGTTCGTGTCCCCCGTCCACACCAAGAAAATGCCTTAGCTGACATCTTGGAAGGATGGGCAATCTGCTCTCATTCGAAGGCTATGTAAACGCTACTGTCCCTTTTAGTTGGCAAGAACACAATTTTCTTTGGAAGGGGGATAGGAGATATCACGACTTCTCCCCAGGCAACGACTACAATGCATCATGTGAATACCCTCGCATGTGGGGACAAGAGGGCTATCTTCTGGGCCCAGAGGTCACATCGCAAATGAAAGGGTGTAAAAGCAGTGAATATGATCAAGTCAGTCTTTGTTGCCCATTTTATGATATCTGCTCATGATTTTAGTATGGAGACATCAAGGGCACAGGGGCTTATCCGTCCTGGCAATCGCAACTGTCCAATTTCGCCTCCGTGCAAGACCGCTTACGTGAGTGGAACGACGACGTTTTCAACAAGATCAAGATCATGTCATGTATCCAGATTGCTATGCTGGATATTGACGGCTTCCGCATGGACAAGGCATTACAGACTACACCCGATAAGCTTGCTGAGTTTTCCGCATGGCAGCGTCAATGCGCACGAGAACACGGCAAGGACAATTTTCTCATGGTCGGTGAAGTGGTCGGAGATCCCAAATTGGCCGGCATCTACATCGGACGAGGAAAACAACCAAATATGGTGGAGTCCAATGTGACCAAAGCACTTACCGCCACGAAAATGACCAACAGCAGCGCCTATGTCCGTGAATTTGGCATGGGCGCATTGGATGGTGCTGCTTTTCATTATGACATCTATGGCGCCATGACTCGATTTCTCGGGTAAGTCGTCTACTGGTTCTCGCCGTGTGCGACAGCATTACTAGTACTGACAGTTTAATCTAGTATCGACAGTCCGTGGGGCGCTTATGGCGTTGATTGGGTTGAGCAGTGGAGCAAGATTGTATCGAACAACGATATGGTAAATTCTGAAACCGGGGTCATGGAGTAGGTCACACTCATATCGTCCTCCTCAGAAAGGTGCAGCTGATATCTCTCTGCAGCCCGAGGCACATGTTTGGAATGACAGGACAAGACGTCTTCCGATGGCCTGCCTTGGCCAATGGTACGCAAAAGCAGCTTCTTGGCTTTTTTATCACCATGCTCGAGCTGCCCGGTATTCCCATGGTCTTCTACGGTGAAGAACAAGATTCCTATATCTTAGAAAATACCGCCAACGATTATGTTTTCGGCCGGACGCCGATGGCCTCACAGCGTGCCTGGCAACTACACGGCTGCTACAATCTTGGCGAGACGGTGTATGTGAACATGCCATTTAATAGTTCCGGATACGGATGCTACGACGATTCAGTCAGCCTAGACCACCGTGATCCGTCCCACCCCATTCGGAACGTGCTCAAGAGAACGTTCGAACTTCGCCGACAATATCCTATCTTGAACGATGGCTATAACCTTTTGACGCTTTCGACTCGTACATACGACATCTACTTGCCGGGCAGCCAAGGGCTGCCCTCACCTTTCGGCATTTGGAGCGTCTATCGGGGCCGAACCGAAGGCGTACAAGATTTTGCCGGAATTGGCCAGGGTAATCAGGGCGTATGGTTTGTATATCAAAATGAGAACAAGACCGTCGATTATCATTTTGATTGTAAGAGCAACAATCGGTCCGAAGCTTTGATATCCGCCTTTCCCGCCAACACGGTCGTCAAAAATTTATTCTATCCCTATGAAGAGTTTTTGCTCGAGGCATCCACCGCCAGCTACGGTAAGACACACATGATGAACGAAGCCGCGTGACAGGGGCTGACCGATTTTAGGCATTGAGCAATCAACCGAAGTTAACGGGTGTCTTGCGGACTTGACGATGGCTCCTTGGGAATATAAGGCTTTCGTACCCAAGGAAAAATGGCTAAAGCCATCACCAACCATCACACGCGTTGTTCCAGGTCACGATAGCCGACTTGAATCATCCGTTGATTACAATAGTCAGGAGACTGTTCCCATCCAGATCCGATTTTCGACTGAGATGGACTGCAACGCGATAGCCGATAATCTGATCATCGAATCTACCACGCAAGCAAACAAAGCGGCTCAGCTAAACAAAAGTAGTGTATCGTGCATCTCTGCAGATGCCGATGCTCCACGATACATTGGCGAGATACCAACCACCTTCATTTTCAACGCAGACTTAATCAACGTCTTCAATGGTGTTCACACCTTCACAGTGAGTAACGCTACGACGAAGGACAGACTTTTATACACAAATGCCGTGGATCGTTTCATGTTTCGCATCGGTCAAAGCGACAATCCGATGGTCTTCCCGCTATCGTCAAATTATACAAGAAATCTCCTTTTCAAAAACGAAAGTACCGGACATCTCTACATTACTCCAAGAGCTGCAGGTGCGGATCTGTTCCGGTACTCCACCAATTGGGGCTCCAGCTTCAGTAAATGGTTTGATTATACAGGCTCGAGCACTGTGCTTGAACACCAGCCATGGAATGGCACCGACGCCCAGAAATGGGAGGGGGACCATGTCATCGTGCACTATTGGAGCACACAAACCGGCAGCAGTGAACATGTCCAGCACTCCGACCCCAACAGAGGCAATCTACCGCTACGTCGATGGCCCCATGCTTACGTCGAAGGTCCTTGGAATCAATGGGGCTATGACGACGGTCTCCCCAACAAGATGGCTTTGGTATCCAACGGGTCATGGGAACTGGATATAGCAGCCGAATGGCCAACACAGTCCGTCGTCAACGTCTGGGGCATGAATCCTGATGGTTATCCGGATAAGAGCATGACTTTTGGTGATGCGGATGGGGACCACGTCCTTGACTGGGTTCCTCCGGACAGTCTGGCAAAGAACGTCATCAACTTTACCAGGTCGGCATCAAGGCGACACCTTGGATATCGATTGATTGTCAACGACGGCAATTACAGCTACAGATTCCGTCCTGTGGGAGATACTTGGGTCCAGGTAGTCTTGGCAATTCTTCTGGCTCTCGTTCCTCTGGTCATTGCAGTGTTGGGTTGTATTGCGTTTACAAGGTTCTTCTACAAGGTGAAATTCAACGAGGTCGGAGTGACCGAAAAAAGCGACTTGCTGCCATTCGCTCGTTCCAAGCTACCAGATCGAGATGCGCTCCGAGGCTCCATCGCCAATCTATTCTCGACTTCAAGATTATCGCTGGCTACAACAAGCCCTCGGGAAAGTGGTATTGATGGTGCTTTAGCTGCAGAGACGGGCTCACCCAACCGCAGAACGGTACTCATAGCAACAATGGAGTATGAGATCGAAGACTGGGACATTAAGATCAAAATCGGAGGCCTTGGTGTTATGGCCTCATTGATGGGGAAAAACCTGGGGCACCAAAACCTGATCTGGGTTGTCCCTTGCATTGGTGGAGTTCAATATCCAGTCGACTGCGTCGCTGATCCAATGGACGTTGTCGTTATGGGCAAATCCTACAGGGTCGAAGTGCAGTACCACACTCTTCGCAATATCACATTCGTTCTTCTCGACGCTCCGGTCTTCCGAAAGCAGACCAAGGCCGAGCCTTACCCACCGCGAATGGACGACTTGGATAGCGCCGTGTACTACTCCGCTTGGAATTCTTGTATTGCAGAAACGCTTCAACGGTTTGCAGTTGATCTTTACCATATTAATGACTACCACGGAGCCGTTGCCCCCCTCCACCTGCTGCCAAAGACCATTCCGGTCTGCTTGTCGTTGCACAACGCAGAGTTCCAAGGACTGTGGCCAATTCGAACATCCGAGGAATTCGATGAAATATGCCAGGTTTACAACTTGGAAAAAGACCTTGTTCGCGACTATGTACAGTTTGGTCAAGTGTTCAACCTTCTGCATGCTGGCGCTAGCTATCTTCGCAAGCACCAAAAAGGCTTTGGCGCGGTAGGGGTTTCGAAGAAATATGGCAAACGCTCTTTCGCCCGCTATCCGATCTTTTGGGGGTTATCGAATGTTGGATCACTACCCAATCCTGACCCAACCGATACAGGCGACTGGGATAGAAAGCTGCCGGGTAAGGATGGCGTCTTCGTTGACCCAGTCATCGAGGGAGAAAGGGGAGAGCTTCGGTAGGACGATGCAGCCATTACCGACCTGACATTCTGCTAACGACCGTCTAGTGTTGCCGCTCAAAAATGGGCTGGCTTGGACGTTGATCCTACAGTAAGATAGTGCCTGAAATACTTCCAAACTTGTCGCTAATTGTTGCAGGCTGAACTGTTCGTTTTCGTCGGCCGTTGGTCACAACAGAAAGGCATCGATCTCGTCGCCGATGTCTTCTTCTCCATCCTCGAAGAGAACCCGACAGCCCAATTAATATGTGTCGGGCCGGTCATCGACCTGTATGGCAAGTTCGCAGCTGTAAAGCTTCAGAAGATGATGGAAAAATATCCTGGCCGCGTTTTCTCAAAGCCTGAATTCACCGCCCTTCCGGCCTGTATTTTCAGTGGAGCTGAATTTTCTCTGATACCATCAAGAGACGAACCATTCGGCCTTGTCGCCGTCGAATTTGGTCGCAAGGGTGCCTTGGGGGTAGGAGCTCGAGTTGGAGGTCTTGGTAACATGCCCGGATGGTGGTATACTATTGAATCGCCAACTACAAAGCATCTTATCCATCAATTCAAGGGCGCCATCCATGCAGCACTTTCCACAAAAAAAGAAACACGAGCAATGATGCGATCTCGCGCACGCGTCCAACGCTTCCCGGTCGCGCAATGGGTAGAGGATCTCGAAGTTTTGCAAAGTAAATCGATTAGCCTTCATAAGAGGACCGCAGACAGAGGACGCAGCACCTTTAGGTTTTCCGAATCTGGGCGAGCCTCACCCTCTATCTCGACGTCACGATGGTCGACTCCACGAGGCAGCCGCAACAATACAGCGCCCAACAGTGGGCCAAATACGGCTCCCAGTAGTCAGCCACCAAGTCGAGCAAGTAGTCCGTCAAGGGAGGCTATTGTTCCAGGATCACAAGGTCAAATGTCCTTGGGGAGATTCTTCGGACCATCCAACCCAGCTTCTTCACCAGCTGGACAACCTCGGAGTAGGAGTAGTTCGAGGAATCGCCTGAATAAACGCATCCCACATCCGACTGGGACCTCGGACGTTACTGCTCTGCATAATCGAGTCAGTGTTGTACCAGAAGGAAACGAAGAACAAGCTGCTCTCGCCCAGGATAACCCTCAGATACATCCAATTTTCCAAGAACGCTTTCGTCTAACCGAGGAAGAGTCGTCGAGACCAGATACGCCTAATGAAGGATTTCCACCAACTTTCCCACCGCTGGCTCGATTGAACATGCCAGGCTTTCCCTCTGATCCAGCGGAATCGGAAAGTCCCACGGAAGAACAGCCCTGCATCAAGAAAAGCGAATCTTCCCTCAGTCTCAATTCCGTCGTTGGCGAGAAAAAGAATTTCAATCTTCAAAAGGTTAATCCGTTCTTCACAGACTCTACTCAAACCTATTACCGAGCGTTTCAGAAGAAATTAGACACAATCAACAGCAAAACTTCCGAAGATCAGCTTTGCATTGAAGAGTATCTGGTGAAGAGCGAGAAAGCCTGGTTCAATCGTTTTCATCACGCTCAAATGGGCAATTCGGCTGCCGCGAGCAGATCAGGAACGCCTGCTTCATCTGTGTTCAGGATGCCATGGGGTCGAACCAGCCATGATGTTGGTTCTACACGCAATGGGTCTCCAGGATCACAGTCCCCTTCAGTCGCTGGATCGGGAACGGCAGAGTTCCTACTGGGTGAGGATTATCAGCCGCCCACCGGACTCAAGAAATTTCTTCAGAAGAAAGTCGGAGACTGGTATCTGTATTCGATCCTACTTGCATTCGTATGTCTACCAAGTCACGTCATGTCTTTGATATCAAGCTAACGTGATCAGGGCCAAATCATCGCCGCCAATTCCTATCAAATCACTCTTCTGACCGGTGAGAATGGACAATCCGCCAATAAACTCTACGTTGTAGCGTCCATCTACCTTGCTTCATCGGCCATTTGGTGGATTCTCTTCCGCGTGTTCAAGCAGGTCTACATCTTGTCGGCTCCTTTCCTCCTCTACGGATTAGCATTCTTTCTTGTCGGAATGGGCCCCTATACAGCCGACCTTGCCGGACGTGGCTGGATCTACAATGTGGCAACTGCCCTTTATGCTGCCGCATCCGCTAGTGGGTCCTTATACTTTGCTTTGAATTTTGGCACCGAAGGTGGCACACCAGCTCAGAGCTGGGCCTTTCGTGCGTGTGTCATCCAAGGGAGCCAACAACTTTTCGTTGCAGCACTGTGGTATTGGGGCAGTACATTGACCGCTGAATCCAATGCTGGTCTATCACCTAGTGTCGTTTTGACCTCGAGCCCCAAAATCACAGGCATCACCACTCCAATCGCTGTTTTCTTATGGGCTGTCGCTCTCCTCATTCTCTTCGGCCTACCAAATTACTACAGGCAGCAACCTGGCAAGATTCCCTCCTTCTACAGCGCCCTCTTCCGCCGCAAGATCGTCCTCTGGTTCTTCGTCGCCGTCATTCTCCAGAATTACTGGCTTTCGGCCCCCTATGGGCGCAACTGGCGCTATCTCTGGAACTCGCAGCACGCCCCTGCCTGGGGCATCGTGCTTCTCCTTCTCCTCTTCTTCGTCGGCGTCTGGGGACTGATGCTCCTCATCCTCGGCCGGCTGAGCAAACAACACTCGTGGATCATCCCAATCTTCTCCATCGGCCTCGGTGCGCCGCGGTGGTCTCAAATGCTGTGGGGTATCAGCGGCATCGCTACCTATGTCCCCTGGGGTTCTTCCGCTTTTGGCGCTATCCTCGGCCGTGCGCTGTGGTGCTGGTTATCGGTGCTGGATAGTATTCAAGGCGTCGGCTTCGGTATCATCCTTCTACAAACCTTGACACGCTATCACGTGGCATTCACACTCCTGTTTGCCCAGGTAGTTGGATCTCTGGCGACGATTGCTGCAAGGGCAAGTGCGCCGGATAATACGGGTCCCGGGCACGTGTTCCCGAATTTTGCCTTTGGAATCAAAGATGGTGTGGGACACTGGGCGTTTTGGGTGGGTTTATTGTGTCAGATTTTGGTTCCGATTGGATTCCTGGTGGTGTTCAGGAAGAGTCAACTGTTCAAACCGTGAAACATTGCAACAGAATGGTGATCCTTCTGGCGTTATCTTCTTTTGGGTGTGCTGGTGGCTATACACACTACTTTGCKTTTTTTGGTGTGAGTCGAGACTGCATGGCAAGAATTAATGATATACCCCCTTTATAGACGACGGGATCTAATGAACATAGAAAACAGATATTATATAGAAATCTGGCAACAGTAAATATCATGAAATTACAAATACTTATTTCAATGACATTGACAAGATTTTCCTTCCCCAATCAATATGAAAACGTGATTATACAGAAGCAAATTTCAATCTTAATTGCCTTTCCGAGTGCAAGTACGATCGTACCCAGGAACCACGGTCCAAATCGAATGACTAAGCACCCTCTCCCCCCAACAGCTTTATCGATAAAGCCTCGCAGGCCTTTCTACTCTTCCTCACTCGAAACAAAACCACTATGTCTACACGCAGTCCAATCCTCCTCTACCTAGAACTCTCATAATCTCTACTCCTACACCACCCCCAATGCCAGCCCACACCCTCAGAACAACAACCCGCTCCACGCCCGCAACCCACGGATCCCAAACCCAAACAGAAACCACACCCCTCCCTCTTCCCCAATCTCCACCGCCTCTGCCAACGCTCCGCCTCCGCGCCGATAGCACAGATGGGAGAAGGATAAGATGGGCGGAAGATGTGGTCGATAATGAGGGCTTGGGGAGGAAGAAATCAAAAGGTTTGTTCATCCGTTTTTTTTTCCTTTTGCGTGTTTATTTGTTTGAAATGGGCTTGCTGCTAGAGTCTACTGCTTATTTTAGGTTTGCTTTTGAGTTTTATTTGTGTATATGATCGATGCTGATGCTCATTGGGGTGGGGTGATGAATAGTGTGCTGTATATACCACCCCACGCGCGCCGTTGGAGAATCTTCCTCCGAAGACGATAGTTCCTCCTCCTCAGACTCCGACTCAGACTCGGATTCTGAGCCCGGATCCAATAGCCCTGGACAGCATAACGATGATGGGAGGGCGAGGATGAGTGGTAGTGGTGGGAGGAGGAGGAGGAAGGATATACGTGATGGCGGGGGTGGCCATGATTGTAATCATGAGCATAATAATAACGGGGAAGGAGGTGGTAGTCATGATAGAAACCCAGCGAGAGTAAGACGGAAAGGAGGGAATGCGTATGAGATGCAGCCTAGAAGGACGGGCGGAGGTGGGAAGGAAGGGGCGGGGAGTTAATACCTACGCTGCTGGAAGGGGGAAAGCGAGGAAAGGGCGTTCGAGAGTATTCATCAATAATGATGGAGATGGTGGAGAATATTACAGGCTTATATGACCTCTACGGAGATCCAGTGTTCATGCTCATCTGACACCCATCATTCCCACAAAACAGAACCAAAAACCTTGGAAAAACCAAAGCTTCCGTCCACGCAGACGACCAAAAAAAAGGGAACCATCACAAAACACGCACGCACCAAAGCTTATCCAAAGTATTCCTCCGCCCAAGAAGCCAACCCACACCACAATCATCACGACACCAATTAACAGAAACCCCCCTTTCCCTCTTCAAAATCCTCCAATTCAATTGCAGAAACAATCAAAGCTCACCGCACCTCAACATCCTATCATCACATCACCCTATCCTCCTACTCCATACCAGCAGAACCACCCACCCTCCAAAAAAAAGTTACCTACCCATAAAATCCAATCAACAAAAAAAAACCAATCTCTCAAACATGGAACTCTCATCAGCCATAAGAAAAGAGACATGCTGAAAAGTTTTGATTGTAGACGATAACAGAGGAGAAGGGAGGATGTTTGTAGAAAATTTGATTTATTATTATTGAATAGATGGGGATTGTAAGCTGAAATATTATTGATCATCGTCTTCTTCCTCCTACTCCTTTAGGGGAAACCAAAAAAAAAAAGAGAAAAAGAAACGATCTTCCATCGCTGTTCTTCCTTCCCCCCCTCCTCCGCCCTGCCGCCCAACTCGAGTAGAGTCAATTTTCAGAAGTATCAAGGCCAAACTCGACGGGTTGACAATTTACCGCCTACTTGATATCGTTGCGAGAATTCGATTTTCGTGACGCCATCCATCCCATCTCAATCAATCCATTGTCAAAAAAAATGGAAAATGAAAAATGAGACGTAAAAAAATAATCAATTTGAAGGCCCCCTTCCTGTACACCTTGCATGAATTTTCACATACATCACGAAATAGAGGAAACAGGGAAAAAATATCAAATGAAAATGTGTGATGTCTGAAATCGACAGAATCAAATACCTATTGGATTTGGATAGACACCTTTCCTTCAGCAACCATGTTTTGATGACTTCATCCAGAAGAGAGCTCTAGAAAGCGTAGTAATTGACTTGGATGAGATTGAGAAGCTCACAAAACTTTAACTTTAGCTGCGTATAGATCTGCAATGCTAGCATAGAAAAGCCTTATCTCAAGATGATGCAAAAAGCCTAGAGTATTACACATCACGCGATCAACGCTGCAGACGCAGACGCAAACCCCTCTCACCATCAAATTACCATGCACAACGACCTCAACCCGCATTTCCAACCCCGTCGATCCCAATTTTACAAAGACTTGGGTGCAAACCCCAACTGCAGCGGCGAAGATTGGAAAACCACAAATTGCGCCTTGAGGAAGATATCGCCAAAGATGGAAAATCCGATGCCGGTGTTGGATTGAATACCGCCGAAGCAAGCTACATTTACCGTCAGCGTTGTTCAACTTTTTTTCTCATGTCATCCAACAAAATGGTGAAACTTACTCGTGCTAGAAACAGGCGCGTAGGTGATATACGAGCCAGGGACAACAGCTCTATAGCTGCCGATACCAAGGGTGATGCTGGGCAAGGTCGAGGAGCAGGGGTAGGTATATCCACCTTGAGCGGAGTTGTAGCGAGCGCCTGAGACTTTGGCGTAGTATGCGGTGACAACGCTGGATGGGAGGTAGAGGAGCGTAGTGCCGGTGTCTGGAGATGGTAATCAGTATACATGACATGCTACTGTGGGGATGTTAATAGGTAACGTACCGGCAATTGAATCAATAGACGCAGACGTGAAAGCGCCGGAGCCGATGGCATACCCGTTACTGGTGAACTCCCAGAAACCATTGGCGGAATTGACAGGAACGTAAGTCACGGATCCGGTATGTTGTGCAGCATCGACATAACCAAAGGTATAGAGACCTGGCTTTCCCTTCTTCAGATTGGCCGTGAAGAGCGGAGCTGATAGAGAAGCCTTGGCATTGCTGAAGAATGTCTTCTGCTTCGTGGGTTTCACTGCAGAACATGAGCATATGCTTGAATCGTAACATGCAAATATCGATCTTACCTGTATTGATGGAATCGAAAGCAAGGCCGAGCAAGCCATCGTTATCGATATCTTGTTGGAACGAACTGCTGATCTGTTGTGCGAGCTCTACCGCCTGACCAGCGACAGTGGTCGTGCCAACCTTCACAGTATCCGTATAGACATTGCCGCTCGCACTGGAGCCATCGCCGTATGAAATTGACCATGTGTAACCGCTCAAAAGTCTTGAGGTCGAAGACTGCGAGGGATTATATATCGAATGGCCATTTGACTCAGAAGATGGCAATTCGGACGAAAAGACCCATCTATGGTTTATTAGGATGCTGACAATGGTGAGCAATGCATGAGGAGACATACAAGTCTGACGAGCCCGTGTCAAAGTCGAGATTGAGGGTTTGCCCGCCAATAGTGACAGGAGACAAGTACTGCGAGTCATACTGCTCAGGATTGGCGCTGACGGTCCCATCATTTGCCGCAGCAGCGTCGATGACATCCGATGGCGCAGACTTCCCATATTTGCCGTAGACTGATAGAACAGCTGCTGGTCCAGATTTCAATGGCTTCCGCACCGTCTGGTGAACGATGAAGTCCTTGGCCCTTGGCTCGAGCTCGATAGGAGATGCCGCAGCAAAAGTAAGGAAGGCCAAAGCCGTAATTGAACCTTCAACCAAACGCATTGTGGATTAGATGGTTGGGGTGCCTTGAAAGAAGAAACTGGTGCTGAGGATCAATCGATGGCTTTGTAGACCTTGAGCTTCGCTGCTGATCCAAGGAGATCAGGCGCCCTCTTTATAGCAAAACTTGTCCGTCTCATTCGGTTGACAGGATGCAACCAAAGCGTTGCATACGGCATATGGAACCCCATAATGACCGTGATAAACTTGCAGTCGCCCAAGATGGTATGTAGGATTCGGTACGAGGTTCCGAGGTTATGAAACGATTGGAGGCGGTGCGAGGGTGCTTGGGTATGCAGACATCCTTCTGTTCGAAGACGTCAGTCCTGGAGTAGAAGGAGCAAGCAAATCGCGCGAACTTCAAAACAACAGTTGCTGTATCTGTACGTTATAGAGCATGATGCACGGTCGCACGCATGACGAATGGGGTTTGCAAGCCTACCATGTCATGTACGACACCACTGGATCTTGCAGTAGGCCAACCGAAGAAGGCAGTTCGGAAACGGTTTGAGGTGAAGTATAACCTCGTCGGTCATTGTAACTGCGCAGAAGTTCCGCAGTAGGTGACCGCTCCAAAGGCCGCCGGTTCTTCGTCAAAGCTATCGATTGGCCAGAGCGTCTAGCTTATTTCGTTGCCAAATGACCGGGGGCAAGGAAGACAGTCTGAGAAGGAAGGATAGGGACTGCGAGGGTCTTCCAATCATTTGTCAGTGCAGCTGCGACCCGTGAGTATCCCGATCGACGGATAGCCGGGAAGTCACAAAGGCTCTAAATCCGTCACATATGGTCGGTCTGGTATCCAAACTAGGATCTTTTCTTCTTACTCGCTGTGAAGCTCAGGAGACGTGGGTCTATCAGAGTGAGATGATAAGCATCCAGGTGTTTGATATGAACAAGGGTCTCGGCACGGAGCGCTAGTGCCCGCAGCCAATAAGGCTTGGCATAAGTACACCAACCTAATTTTACTACGAACTAGTCAACTTTATGACCTACCCTTTTGGGTCCCACACAGGAACAACCTTCATGATATGATATTCCTCCTTGATAAGCAATCCCCTGAATTCCCAATTTCAGGAGCTTATGATGTCGACAGCACCTCGGCAACAGTCCAGCACGGATGACTGGCTTCAATTGGTCAATTACCCAACGGAATTCCAGAGGGTGGTGCGTTGGCTGATGACTTTTGCGCATGATATCCAAGCTTTCAGCCGTTGAGGTTAATTCAAGCTTCTAGGCATGTTCAATGGCGGCTGGGCCTGCAGAGAAGAAATGCTTGATTCACTTAGCTTACCGTCTTTGCTCCCACCAACTTGATATAGATCGTCATGTTTCGCAGATCAGAAGCTCCTACAATCAGCGGCGCATCTTCAAGAGAAGTGCGAGCTTGGGTAAGGTCTAACCGCCAATCCTCGGATTGGTCATCAGAATATATCGAACACATACCCGGACCAGATGTTTGACCGATAGCCAACGGCTATCACATGCTAGAAAGCATCACCAATCCTCCGATTCCAGTAAGGCTTCAAGCAGGGGATGTTCGGCATATCAGACGTGCATAACGGAATAAAAGCTTGTATACAACCTAGCTGACGGGAAATGTGCCATGTAAGCTTTTCTTGCACCGTGGGGGAAAATCATCATCTAAGGGTTAGTATCAAGCCACATTCGGCAGTATATGCCAATCAAGGAAGGTATCTAGAACCTCAGGTACAAACCTTTAGGGACATCATTTGTCCCTCTCAATGCTTGAGCGGTGGCTTCTATACTTAGCAGTGTTAACAGCATTGTGGGCTTTCCCTTGTCGGCGTCAACAGGCGAACAGAGGACCTTATCAACGGGCATTGCTCCGTACTCCACGGCCTGAGCAATCTCGGCTACCCTTCTGAGATAGTCTTAGTGAAACAAAACGTAGAGATCATTTCACTGTCCATCTTTCATTGGAATAAGGGAGGAACTACCGACGACAGACCAGTGCCAAGATTATTTTAGTGATCCAAAACCTTGATTCGAGTAAGGTCCCTACAGAATGCGCTCGAGTGCGCCTGCCACTATAGTCCAAAGGAAGAAAATACCATCACTGAGAGGACAGGAGCCGAGTATGGGCCGAGGGGAGTATGTGTCTTAATGTACAATTTGAGCTGCCGATCCAGGCAGCTCCAGGAACAACCTTGTTTCGTAGTACAGCCTGCAAATAATGGATCACTCACTTACGAGGCGTAAGCGATACTTTGCACCCATTCAATCCGGTGCACGTCAAACTTAACTTCTCCGTCCAAGGCTCCGTATCTCGGCTTTCGATTCTATCGAATTCCTGGAGTAGTCTGACAGTGATGTACGAGGCTTCCGTAAGGGCAAATTGCTCTTGAAATTTGTCAGCATTGAGCCATCCCTGTCCAACACGGAAGTACTCACGACCAATGCAGATTCTCGGACCTCCATTGAACGGCAGGTATTCCCACCCAACCCTCAAGCCTTTCTTTCCTTCCTCATCCAGCCATCTTTCCGGTCTAAATTCATCGGCATCCTCCCCAAAGAGTTCCTTGCGATGGTGCATGGCATGGACCGCATAGTTCACGATAGTCCCTTTAGGCACAAAGAGGGGGGATTTTCCGTCCTTTCCACCACCACTTGGTAACGTGGTGTCCACAATCGCCTGCCTTGAGTTCGCTGGAACAACCGGATGTAGGCGCAGAGATTCGTTGAGCACGGCTCGGAGATATTTCATGCTTTTGAGTTCCTCGAAGATTGGCCTCTCTTCGCCGAGAGGAGCTTCAAGAGAGCGAACCTCTTCCTGCAAGCGGTCCCAAATCTTTGGGTCTTTCGATATGGACCACCAGACATCAGATAGTAAGCAAGCAGTAGTATCGCGACCGGCGAGCAGGATGTTTAGCAGCTCGGTGCGAAGTCTGATCTTGTCCGATGTTTGAGAGGCCAGCTCGTATAATAGGAGGTATTTCTCTTTCGGATGATCTGCTTCTGATATGATCGATTCATCTTTCTCGATGATTGGTCTTTTAGCTAGAGACCGCTCGACAAGCTCATCAACCCATTCTGTGGTAGACGATGAGTCAGTTTTTCACAAAGTCTTGAGGATTTATAACAAACTACACATCTTATCATCGTATCGAGTACAACCTACTATGTATGTATTTGCAGCATCTCTTGAAATGCCGGTCTGGTAGGAATAGCATCAAAAGTGACCTCCCCTCGATAGGGTTCTGAACATATGTGAATGCCTCGACAAATTTGTCGTCTTCTGGGCGGCGCTTATCAGCGTCCAGGGTATATGTACTTGCTCCAAGTAGGAACTCAGTGGCTATATCCATTGTCAGTTTGAAGAAGAGATCTTGTAGATTGACCGTCGTCCCATCGCGAGGAATAGCGCGAAGGAGGTTCTGAAAGTGTTTTTCGAACAGATCGATATCTCCAAGCTGTGAACGAACGAAGCACGGTCTTAGCAGATCTCGCGAATGTTGCCAAGCACTGCCGTCGGTGGTGAAGATGCCATCGCCAAGGATTGGCCTCAAGGCCTTCTTACGTTCTTCGCCGACACTGTAAGATTTGAAGTCAGTTGCCAGGATAGTTTTGATGTTTTCAGGCTCAGTAGTGAAATAGAAGGGTAAGCCGAGGAGGGTTGCAAAGAAGGTAGTAGTGTCTAGTTGCTGGAAGCGTTTTTGATAGTTTGCTAGTAGTGTGTGTGCTTTTATGTTCTTCATCTCTTCCAAGAACATCTCAATACCGAATGGATATCTTGCGAGAAGGGTCTTTGCTGGCTCGCATCCATGCTTCTTCATGAATCGTTGATGAGATAAATTTCGCTGCCACCGAAGATATAAACGATACACAATGTATATGCACAGCAGCCCAGCTACAGATTGCAATAACGATAAAATGTTAAGGAAACTCATGGCGCGGGTATTGATTAGGCTGATCAACAGCCAGGAGACGATGAACGGAGGTCTAACACCATATATGTATTGATGGAAAATACAGAAGATACATGGCCTGAAAATGTGTACACAAATCTCGATAAAATGAACGAGGTTGTAATAGGCAACAGTTATATATCACTTGTATCCGCTGTGATCATGATGAAAATCAAGGCAGCAGCATTTTGAAAACAGACGGTCAGATTGCTTGGCTTCAGTTACAAGGCTGGTGAGGGTAAAGCGTGGATACCTAGTTTCCTCTGTTAGTATACGAGGTGACGAATCGGGTGCAAGCGGGTGCAACTCTTATATGCTAGCTCAAGCGCCGTTCATGCTTGATGGCTGTACATGGAATTGCATCTTTACATCTTGTTTTCTCTCCAGGACTCACAGAAGTCTACCCAGGGCAATCAGATCCCCAGAACGCTTGCGGATGGCTGTTGTTAGCACTTCTTAAACCGTATGTCATCGCTGACGTGACGTTGGCTTGGCGCACCCCACAGTTTATCTTTTTGGACTAGCAGTGGGGAAGGCACGGTGGTACAATCTTCGGTATCACGGACGAGAAAATAGGTGCAACTACCCTTTCTGTTGCGGACATTTAGTAACAAGCAAAAAGCTCTAACTCTTCATCTTTGTATATATTAAACGATAGATTACTACAAGATGAAAAATCAATCCAATTATCATGAAACACGTTATCCTTGATTACTTCACAGGCTCCTGGCCCGACCACCTTGTACTTCCCATTCTGCCAGCCTAATCACGGAAATATGGCAAGAAGCTTCGCGTAGTTCGGAGTCCCCAGCCCTGTCACGGGATCCCAACCCGTCACTGCCGTGAACCCAGCCGTCCCACACCCCTGATTCCCTCCAGTGGTGATATCGTTGAAAGCGGAGGGATTGGCGTAAATGGTAGGGTTGATGAAGCCGACGGCAGCTTTACCGCTGTTCACACGCTGTTCATTGATGAGGGTGATGATGGAGCCGAACGTGGGCGAGGAGGCTGAGGTGCCGTAAATAACTTTTCACGCGTGAGGTCAGCATCATCCTCTTTACACGGGAATAGCTGCGACTTACGACTTATGGTTCCGTCAACAGCAACGACGTAATTCGCTCCATTTGCTGCGACGTCTGGGTACCCTCTCACGGTGCGAGAGTTGTTGTACTGTGTTGCCGTGTACGGCGGGTTGTGATTTGCGAAGTATGATGCCACTGCGCTCTTCTGGTACGACGGAATAGGGAAAACGTTGCTGAAACCGCCACCGGAGTAGATAACTGTCTGGCAGGCTTCCTCGGGAGCTGTGACACTGGCACCAGGTACGATCTGCGTAGCTCCAACCGAGGTTACGTAGGGGCAAGTGCCGGGGAAGGAGCTAAGTTGAGTATTAGTTCAATGGATGTGATCTACTCTTGGGGAGGTTTCGTAGGGAAATGGGCTTACGGATTAAAGGTCCCTGAACCGCCACTATTGTATGTACCCCCGGCACACTTGGGTTTGGTACAGCACCTACGATCTCGTTAGCAAAGTCTTTGGTGAAAACTGTTATCACTCACTGGCCACCGTTACCAGCTACACCATAGTCACCGGATGAATACAAGATGGTCACACCGGCAAGACCCAGTTTCATGTACCTGTTCAGGGGTAAGCGAATATTCATCGAAGGCGATGGTATGGCTCACTCGTTGCATTGTCGATTCTCGTATGCTGGAGTGAGATCCGCCTCGTTGTAACCGTATGACGTAGAGATGACAGAGGCCGGAGTGTATCTACCGCAATCACGGCTCTTGTAACCACCAGAGTTGGGATCCGGATATTGGGAATCGCTAGTCCCTGTTATTATACAGTCAAGAGCATAAGGATGTTATAGCTTACTAGGCCAGATTGTCTCCACCACCAGATGTGCAGTAAGAAGCATCAAGTGCATCGAGGAAATTGTTAAATGATGCGCTTTCAATGAGGTCACCTGCCTGGTAAAGTGTCACCTTTTGGGGGTAGACTGCCCGGACAGTGTCAGCCGTAGTCCATCATGAACGGAAATGTCTACGAACCTAATGCAATTGCGTATTCGAGATCGAGATCTGATTCGCCATTGTAATTGAAGCCTTGCATTGTCGTTTGATCAACGCCGCCATCGATCGAGTCGAACGTTGGAGCGGTCCCACTAGGTATCTGACGAGCCAAGTTGGCATAAAACAAGTTGAGATCAGATTGCAAATAGGCTTGCGGGGTGTATTCAACAATCCCATAGGATGACCTGTTCAGGGTACCATTTTTGAAATTATACAAGGCGCGGAGGCAGTCTGGTGTAATGTATTGATTGCAATTGGCCAAGTTGTAGACAACGGCAGGTGAAGCAGTATTAGGACTTGCGATAACCTTCCCTTTCTTGGGGTTCCAGGCGACGTTGCTTGGACTTCCGGGCTTATGGGTTGGATCAACATCGCGCTTCTGTAGCTCCTGGTCGTCCGTCCTGTCGATTATCTTTGTATCAAAATGCACTGTTGGCATAATGAAATCAATGTGGTGTGAAAGCGACTGTGGAACGCTGTATTCATCACAAGCAATGTGACCACCTTGACCGGAAGTATGGGTGTAGTAGTTGTATTTCGTTTGCAACAATTGCTCAACTTCACTGATACTTGCGTTGAAGTTCATCCAATTCTTCCCGGGGGACAGATGGATACGTGAATGCTCGATACCAGATTCGGTAAGCCATTTACCCACAGCCTCAATGGTCTCAGGTTTTGGCGCGAATTTCTCCGCAATCTTTGATGGTTAGTCGCCCATCAGTATTTATTAAATTCAGAGCGTACCTGGGTGTGAGTCCAATGCTTGCCATAGTTCTTGCTCTTAGGGTCGGCTACGTCTAGTAGGAGATCGTATCCGGAATCCAGATTGGACTGCGTCAAACCAATTCGAACAGGAAGGTTGATACGCTGGTCAAGTTGAACCTCAGAAAGCTTTGTCCAGCTTGCAGTATTACTACGTCTCTCGTGAACAACATGAGTAGAGGCAGGTAATGCTGCAACACTTGCAGCCAAAGCAAGGCTAGTAATGAGTAGAGAAGACCTCATCTCGATCGTGTCTTCATTCAAGTTGCTCTGAAATCTCTCTTCAAAGGAATTTCCGTTCGTTCTTATATTCTTCACACTTTCAACCCCCCGCTATGCTATCCCACGGCCAGCTGACAACTCTGGACAATCAAGAACCCAGCTAATCGGTACATTTTCAAAGCAGGTGTTCCTCATAAAGCAGGACGTTACCGGCTGTGTGCATAGGATGCTCGGAAAGGGTAGGTACAGTTGAATTCTGGACCCTCCAGCAACTTTCTAAGCGAAGTATGCACGAATACATGAGCTCAGGAAGCCTCATGACCCAAGCTTCGGAGATAACCATCGCGTGATTGTACCACAAGAGGTTGGTGTAGGATAGAGGCTGCATGGTAAGGAGTGATGAGGCTGAGGAGATATGGTTAAATCATGGCCAAAGTATGTTATATAATGGAATGAAGGTAGTTGCTCAACATGGCTTTGACGATCCAAAGCTACATAAGCCACTTTCAGGGACTGGGAATTTGAGAAGAAGCAATTCAGCACGCCAGGCGTGGAATGGCACGTCCTGCCTTTTTAGGACTTACCAGCCTGCCTATTTGGGACAAATGAGGTATTTTCACCACCACAACAGAACACATTTGCCAAGAGTGATAAGAAAGAGAATTTAAAAGCATTCGTTAGACGTAGATGTACGACGCAGGGGTGTGACTCTTGAGGTGTGCTCATCCGTAAGCAAGGATAAGCTTTCTTACCGGCAGCCCGAAAGCTTATCTATTCGTTGGCCGCCAGATTATACATGACATGCACAGCTGAACGCGGGGAACGCGTTTCTCAGGCGCACAAAGGAGCAATTATCCCCACATCGAGATGACCATACCATATGAAAGGACCTGCTGATGTGAAGATAATTGCAGCAGGAAACCCTGCTAATGATGTATAACGAGAAGACAGAGAATAGAGCATGCCGGATGGCCTTGATCTCAAATCTGGGCCAGTATGGCACAATTTATGTCTTTGATTTGCCACGAAATGATGCCTTTGTGTAATCGACGTACAGACAGTGGATCAGGAACCATATCTCGGCCGAACCACAACAGAAAGCCGTTTCCTCTCCACACCACCAGCCTATTATGCTTGTATCCTGGTACCACCAAAATTGAGTAAGCGGCTTGGGCGATCACCGAGCATTATTGAGAACGGTGCATAGAGGCTTGTAATAATGGTGTGGTTCTAAATCGACGACCGAGTTGAGAGAGCGGGTACACGGTAAGCTAGGGCTGCATGGCGCCTTGGCGCCTCCAACCTCAGCCTTCTCGCCTAACACAAGTTTGAGGATCGGAGTGATTGGAGAAAGGACAAATCATACTACGTTGGTACAATAGCATGCAGAATCAATTAGCGCGCAGAAATGGGGTATCATCAAGCCATCCACCTGTCTACGCTAATATCAAAACCCGAAGCTATCCAAAAGACTACTCGCTTCCGGCTCCTCGAACACCTTCTGTGGCTGTGGCTTCCCCAGCCCGGACTTCATCGCCGTAGGCGATTTCGGACTCGATAGGTCATCGACGACAAGGCTGCTTCGACGACGTAACAATTTCCGCGGGTCTGGTGCATCTTCTTCTCTCGGCAGCTCCTTTGGCTGCACGAGAAACTCCCAATTGCGCACCAAATCCAACGCCAGTAGATCACACCCCATTCGATCGTACAATCTTGCGTTCTGTAGGACAAATTCCCATTCATCCTGAGGCGCTATCCTCGAGGCGCCCTTGAGTGTCTGTAACGTCTTTCCTCGAAGCTGTTGATAGAGAACGACAAGCGCTGGATCGTTCGCTAGGTACGATTTTGCTTCCATGCTTGGTGCTTGTCCTCTGTCCAACAGAGTATGTAGAGGCGAAATCAAGGCTCGAACGGCCATGTCCCTCTTACCAAGCATCCAGAAAGCCCATGTGGTAAGCCATCGATTACCTTCTGAGGCTGCTTGGGGCAGGACCTTGTCTTCGAGTAACAAACGAAGGACTAGTCCATCATCCCCTTCGTACACTCGTGCGACAGCTACTGCAAGCTGCAAATCCTGAAGCTGATGAACGCAAACATTCACAGCGTCTTGGAGGTTTCCTGCAAGTAGGAAAAAGGCCGCCGCGTATGTAAAACGCCGTTTCCCGAGGAGTGCGTACGCATTTTTTAAGGCTGCTGTTTTCCATCTCGCTTCTTGAAAATTGTTCGACAATAATCGCTGTGTTGACGCTTGCTCCCGGTTCCAGCTAGCCATTCTCCAGAGTCCGACGAGCACGTTCTTCTTCCTAAGAGCCAGGTAGTAAAGACTACAGTCGATGGGATTCTTCTCGTCCGTCTTGGTGTATTCATTGCGGGCGATGATTTCGAATTGCACTCTCTGAGCTTATGTCAGCCACAGCATACTTATGATCCATGGTCGTATCAACATACTAAAGCATTGATATCGGTTATCCACATGAACAGGCCGCATTCTCCAGCATGTTCCCACAACATCCGCCCTTGGAATTGTCGAGAGATCAAGTCGATCAGAATATCCTGACTTGCACTGTGATGAGCCCAGACGATTTCTCTATAAGTGATGTCAGTGCGGTGCGAAGGTGCCTGAGCCTTGCGAATCATATGGTGCCGGAAGAATAGGAAGTATCGTATAGCATTTTCATCCATAGACCGCCGATGCTTCTCGACGGTAGAGATACATTCAATCATATCAGCCAGATGGATTTGCTGTCGACTTGAAAGTTGAGGTATCGATAGTTTAGTCAAGTGTTCATTCAGCGAAGCGGCGACTTCCTCTAGATCAACCTGGTCTTCTTCGTTTACTCCCCTAACGCTGCTTGCCCTTCTTTTCTCTTCTCTGGCACCAGAATGCACCTAAAACTATCAGTGAGAGCCTCCAGGAATGGTTAAGCGATGTAACTTACTCGTCCTGATGTAATGAAGTCGTACGGTGACATGGAGACAAAGCTATCAAGCTCGTCTCCGTCTGTGAAGAACTTAAGAGCCTTGTACAAGCCACGAATGATATTTTGTACTTGTGAAAGCTTCCCTGCCAAGATACATTGAGATAGAAATTGAGGATGAAAAACAGGTAGGGGCCCGTTCAGGAACGTCACAAGGTCGAACAAATTTAGGTGACCCTGTTTGTGGACAGGTAATGCAAGATCCGAAATCATGTCATCGGATGAGTCCACGGTCTTGTCATAGACGAAGAACTGGTTGCCAGCTCCGATCAAAAGGTTACCGCTACCGAGCCATGTGCTATCTCCTATAGGATGGGGCGTAAAGTCTTTGATGCTGATCTCTCTGATTCGCGCCCACGCTGGACCCGTATTCATGTAGTCATACCGCATTTGGGCCAGAATGACAACTTTGTGTGGAAAGCCAACCGCGAGCAGAGCCTGATCGTCCGGTGTCGATGACCAGTCCATGTCTTGGATTTTGTCGACATATCCATACTGATCCTTATATTCAAGCTGCCCACTGCGCATATCCCAGATGGTTAGACCAGTCTTAGACGCATCTGCAAGCGCAGCCTTTCTCGTGGAGCTGGCGCTTGTAAGAGAAGGCTTATCGATACCTGTCTCAACTGTTGAGGTGACAAGCCAATCCACGGTTGACTCTTCAATATGCAGAGCAGCTGTCCAAGACCGTAATCTGCCTTCACTAGAATATGAGACGGCAATGTCCCTAGCAAAGGTATCGATAGACGTTGATGCCCAGGTCACTGAGCCTGCGGGATCAACGGGCAACATAAAATCGAGATTTTCTTTGACAGCCAGGTCAAACGTACAGAATCGTTTCATGCCTGGCGTAGGGACCGAATCGCTCTGGGCTTCTGATAACCTTTGGGAACCTGGTGGGAAAACAATTTCCCAGACTATTCCCTTCTTCCTTGTTGTTACAGCGGCTAAGTGTGCAATCGATGTATCGTCCTTTGCCTCTGGCAATTGTACCAGACAAATCAATCGGCCTTCGATATCGAAGGGCAAACTTTCGATTTTTGATGCAGGTGAACGTCGAGCGTCCCAAAGAGAAATACTTTGATGATGCAGATTCACCACGAATTGACCCTCACGAAGCAGCCAGCTTCGATGAATATGCTCGCAGCAGTTAAGTGAGCTGTAGGGTGTCAAGCCCATATCGTTGTTGTCATAACCTTGCTTCCAGACCAACGCGTCATCGTCGTCAGTGCGAGACATAACGGCCTTGCCGCTAGTACTCCGTATAATTTTCTTTATTGATCTAGCATGGCCCGTCCAAAGACTTTTCGTGCAGATACGCCTTGTTTGCGGACAAGGGTCGAATAGCTCGTTGAGCCTGCAATCAGCCCACTCAATTCTTCCGTCAAAGTGGTGTACGAGCAGAGAGACTAGTGCGTGGTTTTGTGCACCGGGGAGAGTCATCAATTGAGTGTACTGGTCAGCCACAGTTTCAGTATTCGAAAATGCAAGACGGAAATTCTCAACATGAGCGATATTGAATATGTCCGTGGGCTTTCGAATTTTGCTTCCGACATTCTCAAGTCCCCAGGCTGACATGTGGCCATGACGGTCAAGGACAACGCAAACATCCGGGCCGCTCTTGGCAATTTCGACGAGGTGTTCGAGCGCATGATGATCCTCAGATGCAGAGCCAGCTGCTCTCATTTCACTGGCTCTCTTGACAGCCGCTGCTGTGGCAGCAACAAAATCTTGGCTATTGATGATGAAGGAGAATCGATATCGAGACAGGTGTTCAGGATTTAATTGCCTCGGTTGTATCGATGCCTGCATGTCGATCTCTCCCMATAGTTGTAGCCCTTGCACCCCATGAGGATTCATCGTAGCCCATATTCTTATCTTCTGATCTCCGCATGTTGAATATAACACGTGATTCGAGGCCTGCTCGCGGTTGTGAGGCCAGCGCCATTGTATTGCCGTCACTGCGGTCGGGTGCGGAAGGTAAGTATAATCAAATCGCGTGTCATCAGCACCGGAAGATTGCCGTCTCCATAATTTGACCAGACGGTCGTAATGGCCCGTTGTTGCGATCAGGCTGGCATCGTGTGAAAAAGACGCAAGCTTGACAGGTTTGGGAAGCTTCCGTGACCATATCTCGACATCTCCGGTGGCAGTCTGAAATAACCGCAAAATGTTTGATCCTATGAGCAATTCTTCATCTGTGGCCCATGATAATGCCAAGTGTTCCGGTTCCTGCTCTTGGCGAGCAATGATGAATTGAAGGGACCACTGTCGGAAGTGTCAAATCTAGCCCACGGCCAGAACCAAGGCAGCGCTCACCTTCAGCAGCCCCTCATCCTTTCCATAAGGTCGATACACATAGACCTCGGTGTAAGTTGATATTGCGATCTTTCCGGTCAGCTCGTCGATGGTGACTGCCAGGAGGGCATCGCGGTCCTCATGATAGATAGTCTGGATAAGGTCGCTAGGACTACTGAGTATCATCAATCCATTTCCGGAGATATACGCCTAAAAAGATCACAAGTGTAAGCGATACGACGAATTCTGGTATAGTCTCAGTGCCTACCACAAGGCGTAAACCTTTCCATTGTGCTGTTGAGATAGCTTGGAGTCTGGCTTGAGGCTTGCCAGGAAGTATAGCTCGCATGGAAGCTAGTGGTTTTTGGAAGGTCTATGTGAGAAATGGTTGGCTGATATAGGATCTCCGTCATGATCGGAGAGTTGGTGAGCGATAGCGCAGCGAGACTCGAGGCGTAGTCGTCACACAATATCCAGACACGTGGCTATAGAAATCAACTTTGAGGAACATCAGCTTCAAAGAAGCATTAGCGTCAGACTGGAGGATACGAAAGAGAGTAATTCCAAGTCGTGGGTTGGCCGTAATCGCAAAGGCAATTCGTCGTCATCACGATTATTGCAGTGCAGCATGACTTGGAATTGTGCAGGTTTATGCAGATTTATATCTCTGCACAATTTCTGTATATATAACCTTCCAGGAGAACATTGTGCAGACCACATGCATACAATTCCACAGGTGGTGCCATGGTAAATTCGTATACCGCTTCTATACCCGGAACTCCACATCCCTCATTCCATTGCGTCGCGTGTGGGTATCTCAAAATAAACGGCAAGTAAATCATACATCCCAAGGCCGTGACAGTATATCCAATCGCGCCGGGTCCCCTTAAGTTCCTTTTACCTTATCGACGACATTTACTCTCCACCTGGCGTCCTTGGTTCACTCTCTAAGATAGCCCCAAACGTACTCCCTGCAAAGCCAGCACCTACAGCAGACTTTCCGAATTCCCCTCTACGTCCAGCCTGACTCCTCAACCTCGCAGCAAATGGCGTTCCAGCGGGCGTCGTTGATAGCCTAGCCATGCCCMTTGCTCTCGCCGCCCTTTTTGAAGGCGTGCTTAAGTATCCCGGCATGGGCGTACTACTCGCTTCCACGTTCTCTAGGCCCGGAATCCAATCGCCAACATCGAATCCTTCATCAAACGCTGTCCATTCTTCAGCTCTATTAGTGGCTGCTAATGCATTATTAGTCGGCGCTCCAGTAATGGCATCCTGGCGACGGCGTGCTCTAGCGGATGAGAGAACAGGTGGCTGCAATGGCTGATCGCGCCGTTTGGCCGTTTTTTCATGCCAGAGTCGGAGCAGATTGTGAGCATGTCTTTTCTCGTACCACCGTCTCAGGGACTCCGCCTTACTTTCTCGGCCTTTCAGCTCAATGATGCGGAGGTGAAGTTTGTGGAGCCAGCCGAAAGCGATATTGGAGATGCGTAATTCTGAATTTGCAGTTGCGAGTTCATGGCGTTGTGCTTGTCTACGGAACTTCGATGTCCACATGTCAAAATGGTTGTGCACGAATCGCTGATCGAACTCGATTACTATCTGCTCATGTCGATCGACGAGGAAAAGAAAAAGACTCCTCCAGCGATCGAACAAGCTGGTGCCAAGGTGAAGGAGTCGGTTTTGGTCGTGTGAATGCGCTTGTTCCTGCATCTCTGCTACTGCCTGTAAATGAGTATGCCAGATTTCGAGAACAGTCTTTGCCAACTTCATCTTACTCCGCCGTCTGACAAGAGCATATGCCTCATGAAGCTTTCGGCGCTTGGTCTCGGCTGTAGCAGCTCGCCACTTCTTGAGGAACTTTACTCCACAGAAAAAGTACTCTGCATCCAACGCCCACTTTTCAAGCTGATGGATATGATTTATCTTGACAGCGAGAGCTGAGATTGCTTGTTGAATAATGCGTGGCGCTTCGAAGTCGAAAGCGACCTGTGCATCTTGTCGGTAGACGTCTAGTAAATGACGCCAGCGGTCAATTACAAGTTTCGATGCCCTCATTCTCCGATCTCTCTCAAACTGATCGATAGCCACTTTCTGAGCTGTTGATTGACTTCTGTAATAGGATGTCAGTTTTCGAAGGGCCACGCTCTTGAGTCGTTGCTCGCAAAGCCTCTGAAGGAGTAAGCAGCGTGCCGCAAGAACCCATTTATACAAGGCTTGGACAAGAACACGGTCATCAATCTGACATTCGAGTGTCTGCCAACGCAAGTGGTCGTTCCAAGCAGTCCAAGCATTTCTCATTATGCGACATTGGTTGACTTTGTCTGCCAGCATTTCAGTCCGGAACTTGTTCACGACAGTTGCAAAGGTAGAGCCAGCGATCCGCCAATCGGCCATATTAGAGACTTGTCGAACGAGCGGCGTGTATCTGACCATCCGTCTGCATTCCAACATACATTGTGCGGTGATCTTCAGTTGACGAAACGTATCGGCCTCCTTAGTATTGCGCAAAATGGAACGAGCTTGCTTCAGCCATTCCAATATCCACTTTCTTTTGATCAAAGCATGTCTGTGCATAGTCACCTTGTATTCGTCGTAGGCTCTTCGCTGACTTGCCAAAGCCCAATGATTGAAAAAAGAGGACTTTAGTCTTCGGGTTTTCACCTCGGGTGCACGTCTTTCGCAAAAGGTCCAGAACCATCTGCGGTAGCCAGTCTTCATCAAATTAAGAGCTCGAGTGTGGGAAGCCTTTTTATCGTGCTCTGCTGATGTATGGTAACGATGCATCCATGTATTGCAGACTCTTTGCAGACCCTGTCGTCGTATTTTTCGGTTATTTTCCATCGTAATATCGAGCCATGCGTGGAAGTACTTCACTCTCAAGACTTGCCGGCGAGCCTCCAGAGCATTCATCAATCTCTCGCGAGCAAGCTGCTGCCAGTGAGTATATGCTTTCATCAAGAGATAGAGGTTTCGAGCTCGCTCTGCGCGTTGCTCTAATTGAGAGAAATACTGCTCCGCTGCAGCAGCCTCTACTCTGATTTGTAAATTGCTTCTCCAATGATCGAAGCTCTGTCGAAGAAGTATTCCGAGATCATGAGCACGTGCTGTGCTAGCCATTCGTTCATGTTCATTTTGCGATCTCAATGTAATCCTACGCCAGTGGCCGATGATTGTGCGCATGAGTGCCCGTACTCTGAAGTCCTGAAAGGTCTCAGCATCCCTTAGAAGCTGAGTTTCCGTGGGCCTGTAGAACAGTTCACGACGATCTACGCGATATGCCGGCTCAGACTCCTCTATCCGGCGGTCAGAGTTGACCTCGTCCAGCTCATCATCGCTCACTGTTTGCCCATCATCAAATTCCGATGATAAGGAAGTCGGCTCTGGCTCGCTCAGTCGGCGTCGAGCCGATCGGGTTCTCGAATGTTGGTTGAGGATAACGGGGTCACGCTGAGCAATGTTTCGGGTGCTAGAAGCGGAGGCATTCCTTCGCTGGTAGTGCTGTAAATTACTAGCAAATTCGCTTGCGCTCAGTCTGCCTCGTGACGACTGAGGGGCATACTGAGCTGACAGAGAACGTTTGCCAGTCCGTTCTGATGGTCTGGTAGAAGCTCTGGTGGAAGGGCGATGTCTAGGGCGTATGACCTGGTCTCTTTGATCGATTGTGATAGATGCGCGGGAAGCTGATCGTATTCTTGGGTTTCCCACGACTTCGCCCCTCCCTTGGGCAAATGAGTCGAAAGAAGCGCGTCGTGAGCGAATGTTCTTGTAGCTACCAGCTTCTGATCTTGTACGCGGTTTAGGCGAGTTGTCAACCGTCGCGTTGAGGCTTCTCGTAACATCTTGAATTTCGTTCTCCTCCGGATTAATCTCGATTTGGATTCCCCGCTCCGCAAGCAGCGATTCGAAGCTCTGATAAAGCGTTTCTCCAGTCCGTCTCTTTTCTCCCAAGTGGAACAGGAAGCGGAAATAGATCTTGTCATGAACTGGATCGAGTCCATGTTGGGCAAGGATGAAGTCGTAGGCGGTAAAGATAGAGCGAAAGGGTGGGATTTGACTATTCGAGTCCTTTTCCGCAGCGATAATAATCTCATAGAGAATGCCGACATCTGGTCATGGTATCAGTATGAGGCCACTACCAAGGGAGTTGCGGCCCTACCATCATCAGTAAGTGGGGGATTCTCGTCGGCGGAGTTTTGTTGATCAGATAGTGGGGACGCTGGAGGCATCGACAGATGCGGCGCCTACCACACGTCGTGGCTGAAGGCATGAAGATAGATATTTCAATGCTGTTGGATCTATAGGGAGTATGGGTTCAGCAACCAGAAGCATAATATCTAATGCGCAAGCTATGGTTCTCGGAGGAATGTTAATCGCATGTTGCGGTTTTGCTCCGCAAACGCGAAACCGAAGTGGAAAGCGCGTCAACTTACGCCCACACCCACTACGCCGTATAGGGTAAATACAATGCCACCAATGATGAAATCGACCTCTCGACTACAGGGAAGAACTTTCTCCAACAATAAAGCTCTTTGCTTATTCACCTAACTAGAAATGACAGGAAGAACCAGACCGATTGAGAAGTTCGCACAAGCAGCAGCGAAGTGCTCCGCGGAAGTAAGCAGAACCTTCCGACTAGCCCAGAATGGATCTCACATATTGCAGGCTTCTGCATACGGGAAATGCATTGTTGCTGATTACAACGCTGTGTATCATGACAAGTGCCTTACCGAGTTTCTCAGGCTCAAGAATTGCTACCTTGTGAGGACAAAGATGTGACCCGCTTACTCTTGTCATTTTCTAACAACAGGCTCAGGCTGCAGCGAAGAAGAAATAGTGTACAAAGCATTGATGGTCATCAACTCATTCGGCCATCTATTCGTCTAAATCCTTTTTTATCCATCAGTCGCCAGACAATATCACTCTAAATAGGTCCTTTGAAACATGATCCCAACAAGACGAAAAGTATGGGATCCACCTTCTAAAGTTTCACGAGCCGGAGCAAGAAAGTTGCTTTCTGGATCTCCTGTTCCTCTTCTGCAATAACGACATCCACCATCCCGTTAGGGATCTTGCCTTCAAACGCTGTCACTGTATGCTTATCTAGAGGTCGTCGTAGCGCCTTTTCGAATGTCTTACCGTGTGTCTCGAAGACTTCTTCGAGTCCAATCTTCTCCGGATCGCTTATCACCTTGTACTCCATCTTAACATCATCTGTCGGGACAAGCTTCGCTCGCTTCCGCAGTTGTTGCACTCGGTTTACAACCTCTCTAGCGATTCCAGCTTGAGCTAGATCCGGGTATATCTGCGTATCGAGAATAGTGAGGACGTCATTATCAGTATTGGTCTCGAGAGATCTCGAGGCCTCGTCATCTTTCAGACCACGCTTGACAATGAGATCCCCTTCGATTAACTCTATACCATCCACAGTCATGGTCTTACGCTTGACGAACTCTCGGACATCCTCGCTTTTCAAGTTCGGCAATGCTTTCCGGACTTTCTGCGCGTCTTTCTTCAGCTTCTTGCCAAGCGTGGGCCAATCAGCTTCAACGCTGTACTGAACATTGTACTTGTCTTCATCAGAAGATAACTTCAGCTCCTGGATGTTTAGTTCTTCACAGATATAACCTTCGAGCGATCGTAGATCGTCGAGATATTCCGTGGTAGAATGAATGACAATCAGATTCTTCAAAGGTTGTTTCAGCCCAATAGTTCTTCTTTCCCGTGAGACGCGACCCAGCTCAATCACACGTTGCATGCGTCCAACTCGCCGCTCAACCTCCTCATCGAACAACTCTTCGCGGACCTCAGGGAATGGGAGGAAGTGTACACTGCGCGGATCTTCGGCTTGTAAATGTTTCGGAATATAGGGTAGAAGTCTTTGATAGATGTTGTCTGTGATGAAAGGCGTGAACGGTGCAAGGCCACGAGCCAGGGTATACAGGACCTCAAACAGCGTGTTCAATGCTCTTTGGGTGTCATCAATGCCATATTCTCCCTTCAATCGACGCCTATTGAAGCGAATGTACCAATTAGTAGTATTGTCAATCAGCTCCAGTAGCTTTGGCACGACAGTGTACAATCGGTACGCGGCCATCTCCTCGTTTGTAAACCTAAGTAGACTCTGACAGCTAGCCAATATCCATTTGTCCATCACATTCTCGTTATTTAATTCCCCCTCAGGATTGAATGTAAAGTCAATGTCTTCGATCTTCTTAAGAAGTAACACTTGGTCCTGGAAGAATCTGTAAGAATTCCACAGAGGCAGCAAAACTTTCGCCACAATCTCTTTGACTCCGCTTTCCTTGAAACGCAATGTCTCCGCTCGGACGACTGGCGAGTTGATCATGTACAGGCGAAGTGCATCTGAGCCATACTTTTCCATTACCAGGGAAGGATCTGGATAATTTTTCAGACGTTTTGACATTTTCTTTCCATCTTCGGCAAGCACAATTCCGTTGACTATGCAGTTTTTGAACGGCAAGCAGCCAAAGAGATGAGTCCCAAGGACAGTCAATGTATAGAACCATCCCCTCGTTTGATCCAAACCTTCTGCGATGAAGTCGCCGGGAAAAGATGCCTTGAATTTCTCTTCGTTCTCGAATGGATAATGCGCCGATCCGTACGGCATGCTTCCAGATTCAAACCAGCAGTCAAAGACCTCTTCGATACGGCGGAGATCTCCCCTTCCTTGCTGACTTGGAATCGTAATGCCGTCAAGCTTGTCTCGATGGAGGTCATTGATATCGCCTTGGAACCCACTGAGCCGCTTCAGTTCTTCTATACTACCAATACAAACGACCTCCTTGAAGTCCTCGCTGGTCCAGATAGGCATCGGCGTTCCCCAATATCGATTTCTTGACACATTCCAATCTCGTGAATTTGCGACCCAATTACCGAACCTGTTCTCTTTCACGAAATTGGGCACCCAATGCGACTTCTCAATGCCTTGGAGCATCGCGGGGATAATGGTCGGGACTTTGACGAACCAGGCTGGTACAGCTCTGTAGATTAGCGGCGTATCCGATCGCCAACAGAATGGATAGCTATGTGTTAAAGTGCTATCTACGATGAGTCTTCCTGTGCCTTTGAGGTATTTTATGATAGCCCGATCTGCTGCTTTGACATGTTGCCCAGCGAAGTCGCGGACTTCAGCTGTGAAAATACCTTGATCGTCCACTGGATTAGGGGGCAACCGTTTATCAGTGATTACACCTGCGTCAAGAGCTACTTGATAGTCTTCGGCTCCAAAAGCAGGAGACTGGTGGACAAGACCCACGCCACTATCCGCAGTCACGTAAGCCGCGTTAAGCACCTTGAACCCGTGGTCTTTGAAATCGTCGTAAAAATAATCGAACAGTGGTTGATAACGCCAGCCTAACATGTCTTTGCCTCTGAACCTGTCCACTATCTTGTATTTGGCCTTTTTGAGGTCTTTATACACTGTCTTGAGGAGTGCTTCCAGAAGGATGTAGTTCTTCCCAGAAGCCTCATCGTAGACTTTGACGTATTCGAAATCAGGATTGGCAGCAAGACTCGTATGTGACGGTAGGGTCCACGGTGTTGTCGTCCAAGCCAATAGACACGTTTGTGGGTCTTCCAGCAGGGGGAACGTGACAACGACAGCGGGATCTTGCGTGTCCTTATAATTTTGTTGCGCCTCAAAGTTACTCAGTGGAGTGTTCAGGGCGGTAGAAAATGGCATGACTCGATAACCTTTGTAGACGGCGTCTTTCTCGAACAATTGCTTGAAAACCCACCAAACGGATTCCATGAACTTAGGATCCATTGTCTACCTCCATCCGGGTCAGTCACTTTATCAACCTATCCTCAGTTTGGATTCGCTTGCCTTGTAGTCATTGTCAAAGTCAATCCAGCGACCCAGACGATCAATGGTCTGCCTCCATTCTGACGCAAACCTCATGACAATAGCGCGACATTCCGCATTATATTTCTCCAGTCCAAGCTGCATGACAGCATCTCGACCCGAAAGCCCCAGCTTCTTGTCAATCTCATACTCAATCGGCAAACCATGGGTATCCCAGCCGAAACGTCGCTCAACGTAATATCCTTTCATAGACCAGTACCGAGGGATAATATCTTTGATTGTGGATGCGAGTAAATGCCCATAATGAGGTAGACCGGTAGCGAAGGGTGGCCCATCGTAGAAGGTGTACGGTTTGCGGCCTTTGGAAAGCTCTACCTGTCGTTCAAATGCGTGTATTTCCTTCCACCGCTTTAGCACCTCCTCCTCTTCTTTTGGAAAGTCAATGGACATTTTGAAGGCACCGCGGGGTAGCCCATGAAAGTTGGGATATTGGCGACGCAAAATGGGAGAAGTCGGCTACTGTGGTATATTTCACATGTTTGAAGTTATCCGTACTTACTTATGTTGTGTCTGAGTCACAGAATACTTTATACATATGATTTACGAGTCATAAAAAACCCGGTGCTTAATAATAGCGCAGCAGCAAGACCCGATATCAAATTGATAATTGAAAATCAGTGACTTCGCAAGACAGTCATGTACTAATTTGATTCGCCAAATACAGGGGTATATCATTCCTTTCTTGATCACCACATCGCCCAGTAATTCATGCTACATGCTATCCTTGGGTCTCCTCCTCTGCATCACTGCTTTCCCCTTCGTTGTCCTTAGAGTCTTCTTCGTCTTCTTCGCCGTCAGACGTCGCTTCTCCGAGCTCGCGTAATCGTTTCTGAAATTCCAAGATGAGCGAACTTCATCAAATAAAGAGTTGCAAGACATACCTTATCCTTCGATCTCTTTTCCTCAAGGTCTCCAAGCACCATCAGGAGGTCATCCAGCTCCGTTTGTGCTGAACTCCTTGCGGCTTCCTTGCGCTCTGCTTCTTCTTGCATCCGTGACGCTCTGGAGTCTGCGTCTGCGCATCTGTCCTCAGCACGCTGTAACCTTGACTCCAAGCTGGACAATTTCGCCGAATAGTCTTCGTGTGCGGTCTGAAGATCCTGGACATGCTCTTTACTAGTTTTCTCCAATCCGGTTTCTAAGCGCGATATTGTCGACTTCAGATCTTGTATCTCGGCGTCGTCTCTTTCGCGAATCCTTGCGAGCGTGGATTCATGCTTTTCTTTAAGCGTTTGCATCTCTTCCGCAAACGTTTGCATTTCCTGTTCGTGCTGCCGTTGTAGGTCGTGTTGATTCTTCTGATGATCTTTCTCTACTTTCATCAGGTCTTCTTCATGGTTTCGCTGTAGCGCTTCATTGATATTGCGAATTCGACTCAATTCGATTGCAGCAGAGTCTTTAGCCTTACGATGATCGGCCTGTTCCTGCCCAAGCCTACGCTCAAGTGTGAGTACATCTGACTCAAGCTTCTGCGTTACTTGGTTACGATCGTCTACTTGTGCCTTCAACGAGTCTACTAGTTCGCGGGAGATGCCCTTCTGGATGCCATTAGCGACGACCGGAACTTCGAGTTCCGGAGCGCGATCAATTGCGCGGACAATGCGGCTGAAATTATCTTTGGCAAATTCGATAAAAGTACTGTCAAAGTAAACCTCTGGAAGGCCGCCAGCTTGGCTAGAAGTCGAATCTTGTGGCAAAACTTCATAGTTGCGAATCGTAGGATGTCCTCTTAACTTAGTTATTCGGTCGATATACCGTTCACGGCCTAGTCGAGTGGTCAGGATCTGATGAATCGTGTTCCGAGGAACGGGTGAATCCTTTGTAGAAAACTCATAGACAGTACCAAGAAGCACTGCACAAAGTCCCAAAGTAAGCGTTCTTGACTGAATGTTTTGGGTGACAAGCTGTACGATGCTCTGAAGAATACTGCCTTCGCTCAGGAAATCGTTTACCGCTTCATGATCTTCGTAGAGCCATGAGCATAATACAGTTAAATACGCGATCGAAATTCGCTCGTCTTCCATGTTTTGTTCCGCCGAAACAAGGTTGCTTGCTAATGCCTGTATGCAAGTGACCACCTCTTCACCCTTCTCTGCGTCACCCTCGTGGACTTGCATGGCCATATTCTTTGCCTCGAAATTTTCATAAAGCAAGTGAAAAAGGAGAACAGCAGATATCCACAACCGATATGGATCGCTATTACGACTTTCATCATTCTGAAGCAGTATTGTCATGATATTATCAGGCTCGTCTTCATCAGACGCGTAACCTTCAATAGCCCGCCTTAGGAAGAACAAGCGTATAGGGGAGTGATCCTGCAAGTAAGCTTTGATGCACTCACAGCAGGCGAGTCGAAGATCGAACGCATGTAGTGTGGACGCTACAAGCGCCAATTCAAGTAAAGCAGATATTACATTGTCACGTTGCGGATGTACAACACCGTTAGGATGGCCGTTGACTTGAGGCGTAAAATTCTGAGCATTGGGGGAAGGGACGTCGAGCTGCGCAAAAGCCTCCTGTAGCTGGCCATTACCTCGAATCAGATCCGCTGCAGTTGCAAGAGCCTAGTACGTGAAATGTCAGTGTTTATCTTCTGCAACAATTGATAGATTCACCTCGGCTCTGATGTTCACTTCGACCGACACGTGGAACGCAATCTCCATGACTTGGGCCAGCAGTCCACTTTGCCAAAAGGACCGCTGATTGGTTTGAGTCCCTATGCTTCCACGAATTAGGAACAGGCGTATGACTGCCAGTAAACCCCAGACATTCTTGTCCTGTTGTGGTCTTGCCCATTCTGCTATGCTTTCCGTGGCATCTTGCTCATCCAGGTATGAGGAGAGTAATGCAGCAAGTTTCCTCATCCAACCGCTTTCGCGGAATAGATTCTGATTGGATACATTGAGTCGCAAGAGATTAGCCAATAAGGAGAGACAGTCTTGGACTGGGATCCCTCCATGCGTCAGGGAGCCCTCAGCATCGACGATGCCAAATATACGATCGAATGCGTTTTCGTATGCAACGACTTTCTGGAGTTCGGGCGACGACAACGTCAGTGCTGTGAGAAGTAGAAGTCCCTCTAGAGTACCAAAGCGACCATGGATTAGCGGTCACAGATGTAAACTGATCTCATAAATTTCATACCACTACGTACAGCCTCTCTTTTGTCATCAAGTACAGCGACTAGCCTCGATACCCCTACGGGCGATGTTGCCACACATTCTTGGGTCCTTTCAGGCCTTGCTGTGGATATAGCCTGGATCAGTTGGAGAGAGTAAAGTCGAGAATAGAAGTCATAGGTTTCCAGCAGATCTAGCAAGACTGTAATGTTCTCTTGTCGCTACTCCGTCCACTCAGTATCTGTCCAGCTCCTCACATTTGTCCACTCACTTGGGTGAATTCATCGGCAAGCCAGAGGGCGATATCGTCGGACGCTTCGGGCTAAAACTAAGTTAGTCCTCTACTCTTCCGAGAGGCTCGTTCCACTGACACTGGACACATCTGGATTGAAGAGCATTAACAATGTTTCCAGAGTAATCTTTGTTGTATCCACATCTTCAATGTCCTTGTCAAGGCACTTTATCAAGTTGCGCAGACCACCAGATGCCACGGAAGCCGGCCACTCTTTTGCAAAGCTCCTCAGCCCCAATATAGCAGCCCGCCGATCTTCGAGTAAGGTAGCGCTTTGCAGCCGCCCACACAATGTGTTAATGGTAGCTGTAGCATTTTGCTTTGCAGGTGCTTGTGCTTCAAGGATACGAAACATTCTTCTCGAAATTTTCGTCCATCAGGCAGCCAATAGTTTCGCCGTGGATGTTTCCTTGCTGGTCTCGCAACCTTCGTCGGTGCTTTCCATTGAATTATTTTGAGGGATAGTGGCCGTACAAAATAGCAGGTCAGCATATCCCTGAGGCCAAGCTTCATGATTAGCTTCATTGACGCGTTAGCCGCGACGCAACATCTGTTTTGGCCACTCCAACTAAGACTGATGCATATGTGATCCGTACCTACAGAACCATATTTGAGTTTGAAGTAGTTTCTCTACATCCATAGTGGTCATACCACTTCACTCTAGCAGGTCGGAGTGGTCATAGTCTCGGTGTCTTGCGTTTCTTCCAAGTGCTTGTCAACAGTGCGACTAGCGCGATCTCGGAATCTCATACAAGAGGAACCCGAAGTTGAAATCACCTGCACTGTTCAGTATCCGCTGTTTTTCAATTCTCACGATGGGCGTTCCAGGTAGATCTTATCCAAATCACTGAAGCCTAGATTTCTACTGATAAATGTGCCAGCTCTATTCCGGTGGTTGTCGAAGAAGTACCCGAAGATTATCTCTCCCGTTATCGAAGATCAGCCTACCAATGTCGACGGACAGGAAATTCCGGTCGATACCACTAAGGCGAATCCTAATGGAGAAGAGTTTGATAACTTATACCTGGACATGAATGGGATTGTGCATCCTTGTTCCCATCCAGAGGATAGGCCTCCGCCAGCAAATGAGGAAGAGATGATGCTGGCAATTTTCGACTACACGGACCGTGTTGTGAACATGGTTCGGCCGAGAAAATTATTGTTGATCGCTGTCGGTATGTTTGATGCGAAAAAATCCTACGATTCTTGGGCTACGTGCTCCCTTTGGGCGGCTGCACTTTTCTATTGATGCTACATGTCGTCAAGGGGGTACATCAAGCCTACGGCTCAATATGACGTACATTCATGCTGACCTTTACTTGCAGATGGTGTTGCGCCTCGAGCAAAGATGAATCAACAACGTTCACGTCGCTTCCGATCGGCACAGGAAGCAAAAGAGAAGGATGAAGATAAGGAGGAATTTCTGAAAATGCTCAAGTCTCAGAACGGCGGTGTCGTCGCAGAGGATGCTGCGGCCATGATTCAAAAAAAGACTTGGGATAGCAATTCTATCACACCTGGGACACCCTTTATGGATATTCTTGCCGCATCTCTGCGGTACTGGTGTGCTTACAAAGTCAATATCGATCCTGCATGGGAGACGATGAAGGTAATAATATCGGACGCGACCGTCCCTGGTGAAGGCGAACATAAAATTATGGAATTTATCAGGTCACAGCGATCGTCTCCTGAACATGATCCAAATACCCGTCATGTCATCTACGGCCTTGTGAGTAGAGAATGCTATTGAAATCCAACGCGCTAATTTCAAACAGGATGCCGATCTCATTATGCTCGGGCTTGCAACACATGAGCCTCATTTTCGTGTCCTCCGCGAGGATGTCTTCTTTCAAGAATCAAAGGCTCGAACATGTCGAATATGTGGTCAGAAAGGGCATATGGCGGAAGCATGCAAAGGTGAAGTGAAACAAAAAGACGGTGATTTCGGTGAGAAGGATAAGGCGTTGGGTCAGAAACCGTTCATATGGCTTCATGTGTCTGTCTTACGGGAGTACTTGGAAGCCGAAATGTATGTGCCACAACAACCGTTTCGTTTCGACCTCGAAAGAGCTCTTGATGATTGGGTTTTCATGTGCTTCTTTGTTGGTAATGATTTCCTCCCCCATTTACCCAGTCTCGATATTAGAGAGGATGGTATCGACACGTTGATCGCTATTTGGAGGGATAACATTCCTTTAATGGGCGGCTATGTCACCAAAGATGGCCACGTTGACCTTGAGCGAGCTCAGTTCATTCTTGATGGGCTGGCGAAGCAAGAAGATGCTATTTTCCGTCGCCGGCGCCAGACTGAAGAGCGAAGAGATGCCAATGCAAAACGTCGGAAAACCGAGGAGCAGAACCGTGAAAACAGTCGTAACGCTACTGCTGCAAGTTACAATGGCAACGGTCGACGAAAATCGCCCGACTACAGCCCAACGCCAAACATGGGGAGGGGAGGTAAAGCAGTCGACCCGCGAGTCGCTCCACCGGGCCTGGCTCTCTTCAAGCCCAGTAAAGCTCCGTTGACCAAGGAAGACAAGGCAATCACGCACGAATTTGTTGTCAACCGAGGAGCCGTATCACAAGCCAACCAGGCAAACAAAAGCGCGGCTGCAATGCTCAAAAGCCAGATACACAACAAGAAAGGAGTCAGCTCGTCCGAGACATTGGCTCCTGAGCGAAATGGTGAGAATAACAATCACGAGCCAGCGGAGGAGAACGGGGAGAATGGCGCTCAGACTCCTGCTTCCGCTCTAGGCAAGCGGAAAGCTGAACTTATGGAGGATGACGAGACTGCAACCTCGACACCGGGAACGCCAGACAGTGTCTCCAAACCATCTGGGAACTCGGACGAACCGCCTCAGGACACCGTTCGTTTATGGGAACATGGCTATGCGGACAGATATTACGAGCAGAAGTTCAAGGTTGATCCGCAGGATATTGCATTCAGAAATGAAGTCGCGAGATCTTATGTTGAGGGTCTTGCCTGGGTATTACTGTATTACTTTCAAGGTTGCCCTTCATGGACCTGGTACTACCCCCATCACTATGCACCGTTCGCCGCGGACTTTGTTGAGCTTGACAAGATGAACATCAAGTTCGAAAAGGGTCGCATTTTCAAGCCCTTCGAGCAATTGATGGGTGTTCTTCCAGCAGCATCTAACCATGCAATACCTGAAGTCTTCCGATCTCTCATGAGTGATGAGGATAGCGAGATACTCGATTTCTATCCAACGGAATTCCCAATCGATCTGAACGGCAAGAAGTTCGCATGGCAGGGCGTGGCACTGCTACCATTCATCGATGAAAAGCGATTACTTGATGCCATGGCCAAGAAATACCCACTTCTTTCCGCCGAAGATGCCGCACGCAATGAAATGGGAAAAGACGCACTGATAATGTCAGATCGACATCCACTGTACGAAGAGGTTGCAATGAATTTCTACTCAAAGCGACAGGGCTCTCCCAAATACAAGCTGAACCCTAAGATCAGTGGCGGCTTAGCCGGCAAAGTGGAGAAGAACGAACAATATCTCCCACAAAGCGCACTAACATACCCGTTGCAAGACGGCGGTATGCCAGACCTCCCAGATGATCACTGCATCAGGTGTGTGAATCCCATCCTTTCTCAAGTCTAGACAATTTCCGTCACTAACATCCCACTAGCGTACACTATGAAATGCCCAAGTCCACCCACGTCCACAAATCCATGCTCCTCCGAGGCGTCAAGCCCGCCCCTCCAGCCCTAACGCGCGAAGACATCGAAGCAACCAAAGGCCGCGCTGCACACTCAGGCCGCTCCTTCGGCGGCGCGCCTCTACGAGGAAATCACAACAACAGCGGCGGCCGCGGTAGAGGCGGAAGCAATAACATCAACTACGGAGATAATAGACAAAACCCCTTCGCTGCTCACATCAACCCTGGGTTTATTCCTCCCCCGCCACCGCAGTTCCAAGGCGGTAGAGGAGGTCCCCCGCCGCCGGATCCACGGATGGTGTTCGGACAGGGTCCACCACCCCCTCCGCCTGGTTTTGGAGGCGCGTATGGAAATGGGTATGCGCCTCCTCAACAGGGATATGGTGGATATGGAGCTCCCCCACCACCACAGCAACAACATCAGGGATACTATGGTAATAATCAAGGGTACGGACCTCCTCCGCCTCAGGATCGGAGGTATGGTGGGTTTGATGGGTTCAACAGATAGGAGGGATTGTGTAAGAATATGGCTTCGTAGCTTAGTGACGGATGGCTGTTTCGTTCGATGGATATGTTCGCTTGTGAAATGAGATTGTAAGGGAGGCATTTCGGTGCAGCATTGCATACTCGAATTTAGGGCAAAAAGGAAGCTTGTATCTTATTCATCCACAGTAGTACTAAACTTCAGAGATACATGTAAGGCATGTTCACATTGCTTCAGGCCGGATTCATGATTCAAGCATCGACCATATAGAGTAAGTAGAGTATTTACCAGGCCGACTTGGCCGAAGCAACGGCATCCGTTCCTCGGCCCGCTGCATGGGAGCTAACGCCCTAGCGGCTCAGCCTTGTCAGAGCCTAAGCGCGATCATGACTTCGTCCCTTCGAGTCCCATAACGAAAGTAAGATTACGTTGGCTGACACGATATTGTCCGTACGGTAGTTCGGATTGACGAAGCAAGTTGGAGATTACTTTAATTTATTACTCCAGCCTTTACTCATACATACTGAATGAAACGCTGCTGGAAGCATTCACTCGTGCGCATCGTAAAGGGACGGGGAATTGGAACATGAAGATAGGCCCACGGTCACACTCGGGATGAGAATGAAGGGGAGATTATGGGAAGGCACCACGGCAGGCTAGTTCTTGGCTATTGATGGGCCTTCAAAGGAGCTAGGATCTGCCTGTACATGGTGCCTTGATTGCGGAATGGAATGAAGCAACTGTATAGCTCGCCGTTACAAATGAAACCAGTCAGATACAGAATGCGAACGCTAGCGTATCAGTGTGAGCTCGCCGAGATTGATCATCAACGAGTCGAAAGATAATCCAAATCGATTGAAAGCGTTACTCATACACAACAGTAGGTCATAATCGTTAGTGTCAATCATTCCAAACATGACAACATGATATCGTCTAACCACCTTCATAATTCAACAACCTTGAAGGGGCGAGACAATATCGAAGTGAAAGAGACGAACAGAAAGTGAGCTCGGCGCAACGAACATACGACAATGTTACGACTGCGCAGGTCCACCGGGAAACGTATCTAGTAATTGCACCGAACCTTGTTCGCCTCAAGACGTATGAGCTACTGCAGGTTTTAGTGACTGGTACGATGATGCTTGCTGAGATTATCTTGGCGTGAATAGTCCTTGCTACAACCTTCTGCCGGACACACAAACCTTCGAGGATTGTCGTGGATGCTTCTGATGTGTCGTTGGCGATTCGATCGGCGGTCTAGGCCCGTAAATGGGGTCTCACATTGAGGGCAGTGTAAAATATCCGCAAACTCTGTCTGCAGCGTGTTCGTTGTGGTAGAAGGATTTTGCTGCATGAATTCTAGAGTGAGAATTAGATGTGCAAAGAGCATTTAAAAGGTGTTGTTAGCACCGCCGAAACGGTAGAGTCCTTACCTTTTGGGACTGTTTGTTGTGTTAAACCCAGACTCGAATCTACCGCCTCTTGACGCAAGGCTACATACGATGGTACGGTCTTCTTCGACACGGTATGACTTGGGGGACTCTTTTTTTGGCGGGACAGATCTGAATTTTTGGGGGAATGATGGTATGAATGCTGTTCGCAGCCATCAGTAAGATGATTGAAGCTTGAAGATGCATCCTTGGCGCGTCGCGTGGAACCGTTATGTTCATGAGATTGGACTAACGTCGACGTGGCTGGGTCCATGACTGTACTCTTGGGGAGCAGCGGACGGTATCTTCGACGTGTGATAGGCGGGTGTCTCGGTTCACAGTGAATTGAGGTGGACTGTGGCTGATCCGAATGATATGGCGGAGTTCGGACCTGACCCGAGGCTGCTCTCGACTTGTTGCACATTTCATTCGTCCAAGACATTGGGTACAATTCAGCACTCGAAGGAGAGTGCACGTGCAGAGAAGTACTATTTTCCTGGTGGAAGGGCTGGCAGGCAACGTCTTCACACTGTGAGGCCGAAGTATGAGGTATCGCTGTATTGCGGGATCCAGCAAAGGATGGCAGATTATTGCTACTTGACGCGATTGGCAGGATGTGATCCCAATCTGTATCTTTGGTCGAGCTTCCGGCAGGAACATTTGTGTGCTGAGATTTCTGCAACTGAAACAAAGGGAAGCTGTCATTCGCATCGGATACGCCAACTGAGTACACCGTAGAACCGTAATATCTTCTATCATCTAACGGCCATGGCTCGTATGAGGGCCCTTGATGGCTTGTACTTAAATCGGCGCCGGTATAGCCTGCAAGCACCTGGGGTTGACGTTGGTCACAGCCGTAACCGGAAATTCCTGCCCATGACTGATTCAAGGGATAGATATCTTGATTACCTGGTGGCTCGTGAGGTCGCAAGAAGCTGCCCTCCCGTTCTGGCACAGCATAGACTGCTGAATGCCGGGATTCTTGAGTGGTTGGAACGAACGAGCCGGCGTAGTTTCGACTTGGTGTTACTTGGATGTTCCTCACAGCATTCGTATTTTTGTCTGCTGTGGTGTGGAGTGAACCTAAAACAGTCTGACCATTTTGTGGTTGACCTGTAATGCCATGATAGAGGCTCATCTCTACAGACGTTCGAGGCTATGCGGCCGGCTTAGTGGAGCGAGGCCTCCCTCTAATATATACTAGGGCCATAGCAGGGAGGGCCTCCGGTAAGAACTGCTCACCACAAATTGAGCGTATCGAGTAACACGAGGAGGACTCACCCGCTGGGTCCGCCTTTGTTCTGTTTTCGATTATTCCTTGCAGGTCAAAGGAGAATGGGAAGTCCGAGGTGTAGACATAGGGGTCGTGAGCTTTGGAGGACTACGGACAGTCCTTAGCCCGTCTTGGTTGAGACTGATTAGGGGCGAAGGCGACGGCTGCCGTTCACGGTAGACTTAACATGTTGCCAGCGATGTAGGTCCTGTATGGCTGGTTGGACATCCTCGTGCAACTTGTTTCATGGTAGGCCTAGAGGTCTGATGTAATGTTTGGCCACGAAATTGGTCTTGTGTGCGTCAAGGTTGCAACGTGAGGACGATGCCGATAGCGCCAGTGTTATAATTAAATCAATGTTAATATCCATGTATCTCTGCGGCTCGAGGCGAAAGGACCCAATAGGTCTGCCCGTATATTCAAGCAGCGTTCTCCGACCTGCAGGTACGGCATACTTCTAGCCTGTCCTACCGAAGTGTATGAAGCGCCCATCTTGTGGCAGGAATCGTGCTAAGACTTGAAATCTTTTGAACGATTTTGATTGTTATTGCTCGAGGACTGAGAAGGCTGACTGAAGCCGACTCCAAGGCCACATGAACGTTTCGTTGGCGTTGGTGACATGAGGACGTGAAGAGGACGTCAGAGGACCGTACGCAGGGTGGTAGGCGGAGCTGCAATTGCATTGCATTAGTGAATGGTAACCTATAGAAAAAGAGAGCAACTTTACCTACATATAACACCGTTCGTTTTGAAGGAAGCTTCACTGCCCCAGATATGCAGCATCTAGCGAAGGACAGATGAAAAAGCTTGGTGTTAAGTTAGCAGCGACAAGAGTGCTTTCCATATTGATCAAGAGAAAATGACAAGGCGGAGCAAAGGGGGGAACAACCGAACCATTATATATCAAAACCTCCAGGATTTCGTGCCATGCTTACCTGAGATTCAGGCAGGCGGGCAGGTCAGGAATCCTATTGCATTGCACAGTCCCGCACCGAAAGAGCTGAACTCTGGAGGGACTGTTTAAAAAGAGATTGACGTAAAGCGACGGGCGGGGTTACAGTAATGGCGATGCAATTCGAGACGAGTCAATCGAGATCTTCTGATTATGTAACGTTTCTATTGACGATACATATATTCTGAAGTATTTGCGTCATTCCATCTCCATCTCAAAATATTCAAGCAAACCTTATTCATACGACATTATCATTTTGACTTCCTGAGGCATCCCCGTAGAAGCTGTTTCACTCCACTTCAGTTGATGTCTTCTTCCACAACCATTTCAACTTGAAGCTGAAATATTTCAGGGCTGCAGGGGCATCAAGCAAAGGGAATGAGCTATAAGGCGCGGGGTATCAGTAGAGTACACGACATAGAACCGCAAATGAGAATGTAAACAAGAGAAGTAAAAAATAAAGAGGTTTTCATATTCTTTTAATATCTCATATATCTTCTGATCACTCGTATGTCTGTTAATACGTCCTACCAATGATCTTTAGTGCGGTCAGTTCGAATTCACTGAGCAGTCTTTACAATTCTCAATAGATGCTGTATCTCATACAACTTTTGTCGATCCTGTATGTTGAGATCAATAGTCTTTCCCTTCTGACCTAAGCTAAATGCTTCTCTGAAGAATTCTCTCGTATCATGCCTCGTTTTTGCCGTGGATCTCATATACCTTTCTAAAATCGGATGACTGGATTTCTGTCCTGTAACAATTTGCTCGTAACGGTGTTGATTTTGCAGCCAATCTAAGGGGAGAAAAAGGATGATCCTAGGTATGAAGGCATTGTATCGTGACGAGTGGACAAAAATTTTGTGCTAAACCAGGCTCTTGTCAGACGATGCAGAAAAATCGAGACGTCTCGGTACAATAATTGGCCCAGTGATCAATTTTGACGGTGAGTCATACCAGACTGTTGACAGCGTTCATACCATTGCGGAATTTGGACCTGCAAAAAGCTTTTCAGTCACAGATACAAGATGTTGTATAGGGCGAAGTACCGATTAGATTGAGGCTAGAGAACCAATGCGATGGAAGTGGACATACGGCTTTTCAATGCTGACACAGTCCATGCGGATTCAACGTTTGATGGTCTGGTGAGCTTGACTTACCTTGAGATAAGTCGTAGCTCCAGTCCATCGCATAGCTTTCTATCAAACAAGCTTGCCGATGACGGCGAATCTCGAACATCAGGATCGTCAGGATAAGAAAAGGACTAGTGTGATACATTGAAATAGCTCGTTGGACGCTTCTTCATTGCTTTGATAGCCGGGATCTTGAGGTAGGGGCCAATGTCCTACTATGCTGAAAAAAATGTAGATCATGCGCGTACACCACCCATTCCCACGTCATCTGCATAGCCTCCTTGACGGTCCTGATCCAAGGAGTCGAGATCATAACTCGGGAAGCTCGCCGTTTGCAGACGGAGGACCCCTTGGACACCTGTCCTACAGAAACCCTGGCCGGTCCTGCTCTAATGCAAGCGATTTGAGGCTTCTGGGATTTTTCCAGGATCCGAGTGCCAGTCATCACGCCACCAACCTCTCCACCTTGGATCCTCTGATTGAACTGGTCACAGGACTGTCACTTTGCGTCCTCCTTGAGGCTCCAACGTCCCGATCTTGTCCCGGCCTCGAGCCTTTAGGTGGCCCGATAACTTATCATCGTACGCTCGGCTTACTAAAGTGTACGTAGGCTCGATCAAGTTTCGCTTTCACCGTTGAGTGGTCTCTTATCACGTACTGTTACCAATCTTTATTCCTCGCAGCCGGCCGCCTTTATCTTAATGAGTCGATTGATAGGGTATTGCATTGGTTCGAATGTTTCGGAAGACCCCATGTCATTAATGTATTTGCAAAAAAAGTTGATAGAGAACACTATGGTGGTGGCCGAGATCACGCACGGGAGTAATAGGGCAACACCGAGTGAGTGTTGTATGCGGCAAAGAGGGCGATTTCGATTCAATATCACGGCGATCTGCTAATGTAAGACGAAAGATTCGCGACATGAAGCAAAGATTCGGGATATGTGTCATTCAATCTCATGATACCAGATTTTACCCAAGATGTATTGTACGAGACGCTCGTCGAAGCTATAGCTCGCCAGAGTTACCCCCCATATGCCATCAGTTTATCGTGAGCCGTTTCGATTTATCCTTAACATCTAGCCTATGCTGCACACGCAAATGCTTCAGCAGATTATCAAAGCGCTTGAAAGTAGCGGAGCAGTTTGGTTGGTCGCATGATCTTCTCGCTGGTTGTCCGTGAATGTCTGATAGGTGGCGTCGAAGATTTCTACGACTGTTCGAAGGACTTCCTCTAAACGGAGCTCTGCATTTAGGGCATCGAACGTTTATTTGTCTTGAGGTCAATCTCCTTGCTTGCGAAGATTGTGGCGATATCGATGGGGAATGCTTAGGGTCATCAGTTGAATTAATGGATTGATATTTGCTGCGGGCGCTTACCACTCTCACATTGGACGACGCGGATGACGATGGAGTCATTCCAGCCAAGTTTGGCTTGTCTTGGAGTTGAGATGCATGGGACTCACTGAGTGGCTCGGTTGCTATAGGACTTGACTTGAAAGCCAGAAAGCCAGCATCTGGATGATGCGGTCTCACGTGTCCGACGATTTGGTTCACACCAGTGTCTTCCACGTCCCTTTCATCTGGAATCATCGTATGATGTCCCGCTTGCTCTTGCCGCTCCTGGACCTGTAGCTGTAGACTTATTGCTTCCATTGAGGCGACGGCTGTCCGATATTGACGTGCTCGACGGTCCAATGGGCGAGCTTCGTCACAGTGTGAGCGGACTTGTCCTGAAAACGTTATGAAATCAGTTTCAGCCACGTCACACCGCTATCTCGGTTAGCAAGAACTGTCCGATGGATCAGGCCAGTACACACCATAGGGTATTCCAGGAGCATGACCTCAACCTGTCGCACGGTCTGCAATAAACCACCATTCAATTCATCCTCGACTTTCACCACATTCTCATGTAATGGAGAAGAGGACCATGATTGCGACAATGGTTGGATGATATTGACCAATATGCATCGCACATCATCTCGCTCGCAATCAGGTGAACAGTCTGCGCCAATGTTTCTCTTCTCGATTATATCAAGACGCTCAAAATCTATGCCACTATTCAGCCTTATCAAATAGATGACCCGGTGTGTTTACCTTCAGAGAACCGGGAGCACAGCTGGATCACCGCGCCACCGCTAAGAGCTCGATAGAGGAAGATGTCATTGCTAGGGTCCAGAGTGATATCTCGCTGCGAGTCTTCCAGAGCTTGGCCTTCCATATTCATGATATAAGGTGTAGCGTTAGGCCACGAGCGGCAAGTAGACGACCATTCAGTCCATATTTTAGTTGTCGCGTCAAGAAAAACCTGTCTTTCACGTTGATCTCCAATAGCATGACTCCAGAGGTGTAGGTCTGCAGGCAGAGATGCCCATGGTCGGGAGAATACCTGACCATATGTATTCGAGGCAAATTGGAGAGCCAGATGTACCAAAGCATAGATGGAGTCAGCAGCACGCGGCATGACTCCTCCGTGGAACTCTCGAAGAGTTTGCAGCCCCCGCATAAATAGATCGGGGCCAGAAGATCCAAGTAAGAGAGTGATATTTTTGTCAGGCGCAAGCATTGACGTAAACCTCTGATACAGATCCTTCGCACGGTCCATCGCGTCCTGCATGAAGTTCTGTGTCAAGTGCAAATGATATCCACGATGGACTTCCGAACTTTCGAGATTACAGTCTGAAACCCCTGAAATTGAACCGCGCGCCTCGGTCAGCACGCTGCCAGAATGGTGTTTGCCGCCTTGAGGTTGATCACTGGGCAGTGGTTCGCTGAGAGTGATTGATTGATTCTCGTAGATCTTCGCAGAAATTTCGAATGTCGTATGGATCGAAACGTCATGCTCGTACCATGTCGGACTGTTGAATGCAGAGGGGTCAAATGGTAAAGCTTCCGAGTTGTCCCATGCATCGAGCGGAGACAGTTCAGCACCAGGTTCGGTATAGTGCAAGCTTTGCTCACGGCCAGAACTCTCGTGCAGAGAGAATTGGAGAAGAGATGATTCGCTCTCTTGAGGCGGGACGTGTGTACTATCAATTGCTCGTGCAGAATCAGCACCTCTGAAAAGGGGCACATGACAAGGAGCGACGCCTCTGCATTCCTCGTAGTCAGTAGAAGACAATTCGGCCTTCCCTGAACCTTTACTACTCATAGATGAGCTGTGCTTTGTGACGATGGACAGTCGCGGGGTCCCTGGGCACCGACGTGTAGGGTTATTCGGAACCCCAACGATGCCTTGCTCAACATCACTACTTTGTAGAGTAGGGCTCCCAGTATCATTGCACAAAATGGATTGACGTTGGCAATTAGGTTTGAAGCATGGCAACTCCCAGCAAGGCGGGTTGGGGCCGGAGAGCTCTGGGCAAAAACCGGCGGGGCTGGATAATTCTGAACAAAGAGTTCCGGGACTGGACAACTCTGGACAAAGAGGGCCGGGGCTGGGTAGCTCTGGCCGATAGTGTTCATCGTCTATGCCGGCCATGACTGAGTCAGGTATGGCGTCCCTGAGCTCTGCGATCTAGTATTCGTTAACACCACATCTGGACTAAGCGTTCTGTCGAAGAGGGCGGCGTACCTCGGAAAGACTCACGGGTCTGCCTGCTTCGCTGCTTAGCTCTGCGCGATTGAAAGGTTTTTTTTGATGGCGCCTCGAGCATCGAAGCAGCTTACGGCACGGAAGGACAAAGCGAGCGACCTTAACGATTGCAGCTTTAGTGCGAGCTTTCCACAATGGCCTTGAGCGCGCCGTGTCAGCTGATGAGCTGTTGTCTTTGCAGCAGAAGGGATGACAGAGGCAAGAGCTCAGAAAATGGGTGCAGAAAAAGGCGTGATGCAAACACGAAGCCAGATAGTGAAGGTCTTGTTCACAGCCTGACGGCGAGCATCTCAACTTTTCACCCTCTTGAAAGTCAGATACAGTAATTTGCACGGCAACAATCAATGTCTTCAAAAAAGCAATTTCTCGATCCTCCTTAGAGATTCGATCGTGCTTCACAGGTCCAGTGAGTCTCTGCAAAGCTTCCTGCAAACTATCTTCTTAGTTGGTGTTCTCTCAGCAATGGGTTCACGATCGACAGACTCACGCACAAGGGATTGTGTTTATCGGTGTCTTCTTTCCAATACCTCTGAACATGCTAGCAACACTTCGCCGGCTTACTAGGGCTTGAGGACGTATGAATAAGCCACTTGAGGGTAGCTTGTGTGTCTATCAGAATGGATTCAAGGTATGGTGGTCAATTGGATAATTGGCTAAGCACACAAGGGGTATATGAGCTAAGGAAGTCACTAAGCTCCAGCTTAAGTGTAGCAAACTGACGTCTGTTGATACGAATATGAAATTTTCAAGTGGAGAGAGAAAGATTTAAATACCATCGATTTGAAGGACTGATCATGATCGAGATGCGAGCATTTGCCCTGCAGCAGGACATTAATCTAGCACGCATGATGAGCTGGTCAAGCAAGGCTCTCCAAGGGCGTCGCCGTCGTTCAGAGCATGGCCAAAGTCCTATATGTTCTCCTGACATGGCTGGAAGCATTTTCATTGATTGGCTCCTATGACTTCGGGGGAGGCTTTTGGAGCACCACACAGCCGACCGCAAGCCCGGAAGGGTAGTCGATGCAATGGTGACGCAGGCGGAGAATATCTGTCCGAGTGTAACTGCGAGAGGACAGACTGTCGATCAATAGCGTTTGCTTGTTTCCAGCAGGACTATGAACACTCTGCAGCAGACTGCAGATCTGGCCTCCGAAAGGACCTCCGCATCATCGAGTGGTCGCGACGAAGGGCTACGCGTAAAATGCTGAAGCATTTGTGAGATGGTCGGTCCTTCAACTCGGAATGTGGCTATGTACAGAATGCGGGTGAAGACATGTAGAGTACATTTGCCCATGAAGCGATACCTGGATGTCTTTATGGAAGGACGACCAATATGCAGTCTTCAACCGCTCCTAGGTTGGGTGACGTCAGCCACAATCTCGAAAGATCAAGACCTTGAACTTTACCGGCATCATAATCAGCCTATCATCAATCGATCGGTGGCAGATATACTTCTTGATTTGCCGGCTCTGGACGATGTGAGGTTGGTACAAAGATAGAGGACCTGCGCAGCTGCGCAGACGACGGAGGTTGATCACCACGTGCAGGCCATCATTAGGGGCCGCTAATACGGCTAATTTATGGTGCATGCTGCAGAACACCCAAAAGTCTTACAACATGATATATGCAGGACCAGACGGGTTTATTTACTGGTCGAGCCAGTAGGGAGTCGGAGGACTTGATTCCTCTCGCTACTTTCGGTTGGTAGAATTGTGAAGGAATAGCGCTAATCTAGAGGGCGAAGGCCTGAAGTCGGGTTTCGATTCGTCCCGTCGCGTTTCGGCACGAAACTAGTTACAACCTGCGTAAAACAGTAATGCTTTCTGGAAAGAGGATGGCGTTGCTCACGCCCGACAGCTGCCTCAGCTTAATGTCAGCTTGACCGCAACTTGATGTTTCGCCGATTAGTAATCTTACTTGGTCTTGCAATCTCTACAGTGTACCACTGGCCGGGTTTAATTGGGAAAGTGTCCTCCGTCGGTCTCATAACGTAAATTTACCAGGTAGAGGTCAATGACTCTGTGCAAGAAGTTCTCTGGTGATATTTCAATTTAGATTGATAATCGTCAATTTCGAATTGATCTAACCATTGCCCTAAAAATTGAGGATGGGAAGCTCCTCTGAGCCAACGAAGGTTTCCATCCTCGGCAAGGAGGACATTATCGTGGATTACGACATATGGGGCTCTTATATCATTGACGATCTCTTGATCAATGTGCCATCAGCAACATATATCCTTATCACAGATACTAATCTATACGAGAAATATGTTTTGTCTTTCGAACAGGCCTTCGAAGCAAAAGTCTCACAGCGGAGAGCAAGTTCACGGCTACTCACGTATCAGATCCCCCCAGGAGAAACGTCGAAGTCCAGAGCCACTAAAGCTGCTATCGAAGACTGGCTGCTGTCAGAAAAACGAGACCCACCATGCGATACAAAGGCCGTCGTGATCGCCCTTGGAGGCGGTGTGATAGGCGACATGATCGGTTTTGTAGCAGCCACGTTTAAGAGAGGTGTTAGATTCGTGCAAATTCCGACTTCGCTACTAGCAATGGTCGATTCCTCCATCGGCGGAAAGACAGCAATTGACACTCCCGCTGGGAAGAATCTCATTGGCGCTTTCTGGCAGCCAGCTAAAATCTATATCGATCTAAATTTTCTAAACACCTTGCCTACGCGAGAATTTATCAATGGAATGGCCGAAGTAATCAAGGTATATTTGCCGTCAACAGATAGTCACGAACCAACTAATGCTGTGTCAGACAGCCGCAATTTGGAATGAGGGAGACTTTGAGTATCTGGAAGATAACGCGAGCACTGTAATGGCTGCTATACGTGTTTCTCCCAAGAGCGATAGTTCACGATTAAAGGGCATACGAGATATCATCAAGAAAATGGTCCTTGGCTCTGTAAGGGTCAAAGCTGAAGTTGTATCAGCGGATGAACGAGAGGGCGGTCTTCGCAACCTATTGAATTTTGGTCACTCCATTGGACATGCATTCGAAGGTATTCTAACGCCACAAATACTTCATGGTGAATGTGTGGCGATTGGGATGGTCTTGGAGGCGGTTTTGGCTCGCCATTTGGGTGTGCTCGATGGAGGAGCTGTCGCCAGGCTTATTAAATGTTTGTCGAGTTATGGACTACCAACATCAGCCAAGAATTCCACCGTTTTGCGACGCTCAGCCAACAAACGCTGCACCGTTGATCAATTGCTCTCCGTAATGGGAGTTGACAAAAAAAACGACGGCAAGAAGAAGCGAATCGTGTTACTAGCCGGCATAGGGAGAACGTCCGAAAGACAGGCAAGCGTAGTTTCTGATCGGGATATCAGGGTCGTCCTATCATCTGGTATACTTGTCCAGCCGCTTGTGTCTCCTCCATCGAAGGTCTCATGTACGCCACCAGGCTCCAAGAGCATTTCTAACAGAGCCCTGGTTCTAGCAGCTCTCGGCGAGGGCGAATGCCATCTAAAGAATTTGCTGCATTCAGACGATACTGAGGTGATGCTCAACGCACTAGTGAAGCTGAAAGGCGTCTCATTCTTCTGGGAAGATAGCGGTCGGGTACTTGTTGTTAAGGGCAATGGAGGTAGACTTGAGGCACATGGCGAAGAGCTGTACCTTGGCAACGCTGGTACCGCTTCTCGATTTCTTACCAGCGTAGCCACCTTGGCCGCCGCGAAGAGTTCGGATTTCTCTATCTTGACAGGTAACGATAGGATGAAGAAACGTCCAGTCGGACCCTTGGTAGAAGCCCTTCAAGCCAACGGCGCCGGTATATCATACCTAGAAAGCAAAGGAAGTCTGCCACTCAACGTTAAAGCTGGTCAAGGAATGAAAGGTGGCGACATCAATCTGGCCGCGACTGTGTCATCTCAATACGTTTCGTCTCTGCTGATGTGTGCTCCGTACGCCGAAAAGGATGTTACTCTACGCTTGATCGGTGGCAAGCCCATTTCGCAGCTCTACATCGACATGACCACAGCTATGATGGCTGCCTTTGGAATCCATGTTCGTAAGTCGACCACGGAAGAACATACCTATCACATTCCTCGAGGTCGCTACACAAACCCTCCAGAGTATGTGATTGAGAGCGATGCCAGCTCAGCCACCTACCCTTTAGCGATAGCTGCAATCACGGGTACCACTTGTACAGTTCCGAACATTGGTTCCGGTTCTCTCCAGGGTGACGCACGATTTGCAATTGATGTTTTGAGACCCATGGGCTGTGAGGTCGAACAGACCCATACGTCAACCACAGTCACAGGCCCATCCAAGGGTTCTCTCAGACCTATCGATGAAGTGGACATGGAGCCCATGACTGATGCCTTTCTGACCGCTTCTGTCTTGGCCGCCGTTGCTCACAATGGCAAAGGCCAGTCCACTACAAGGATTGTTGGCATTGCAAATCAACGCGTCAAGGAGTGCAACAGGATCAAAGCTATGAAAGACGAGCTCGCAAATTTCGGTGTCACGTGCCGTGAATTGCCTGATGGAATTGAAATAGATGGAATACCCTACAAAGACCTAGCCCGACCGACAGGCGGCGTTCATTGTTACGATGATCATAGAATTGCAATGAGCTTCAGCGTCTTGGGAACGATAGCTCCTCAAGGGACACTGCTGCAAGAGCGGGAGTGTGTTGGCAAGACCTGGCCGGGGTGGTGGGACACTTTACGCCAACCTTTCGGTGCCCAGCTAGAAGGCGTCGATCTCGAAGCTGATGAGGTTTCATCCGCAGTGAAAAAGGGCTCGGATCAATCCATCTTCATCATCGGTATGAGAGGTGCTGGCAAGACGACAACTGGACGTTTAGCGGCTACTGTCCTCGGGTGGCAATTTCTCGATCTCGACGAGCATTTGGAGGAAACTGCGGGCCAGACCATACCGGAAATCATCAAATCATCCGGATGGGATGGATTCAGAGGACAAGAGCTAGCTATCCTTAAGAGGACGCTAAAGGAGAAACCTACGGGACACGTCTTTGCGTGTGGAGGTGGCATCGTTGAAATGCCAGAGGCCCGTCAACTTCTGACTGACTACCACAAATCTGGGGGCTTGGTGGTTCTAGTCGAACGAAATATCGAAGATGTCATTGCCTTCCTCCAGATCGACAAAACCCGTCCTGCCTATGTTGACGATATGAGGGAAGTCTGGCTTCGTCGAAAGCCATGGTATACTGAATGCAGCAACTATCAGTTCTACAGTGCAAAAGCCGAGTCCACTTCATCAGCACGACTTTTCCACGGCCTCGATCGGTTCTTGAAAACAATCACCGGCCAGCAGAATTCAGTAGAAGCTCTAAATGTTAAGCAGCAGTCTTTCTTTGTCTCTCTGACAATCCCAGATGTTGCAGCTGCAACGTCAATTCTGGAAGAAGTGGCTGTTGGATCGGACGCAGTGGAACTCAGAGTCGATCTACTTGAAGATCCGCAAAGACAAGGCAAACCACCGTCCCCAGAATTCGTTGCAGACCAGGTCGCCATCCTCCGTGCTTCATCCCCGTTACCAATCATCTTCACTGTGCGCACGCAATCCCAAGGTGGCAGAATGCCAGACGACGCCCATAAAGACATCCAGGATCTTCTCAGTCTCGCGTTGCGTGTAGGCATAGAATTCCTCGACCTCGAAATCCATCTCCCAGAAGCCATTCTGCAAGCAATATCTCAGTCCAAAGGCAACACCCAAATCATCGCCTCGCATCACGACCCTAAGAATACCCTATCATGGGCCAACGGCTCTTGGGTCACTTACTACAATAAAGCCCTCCTTCATGGGGATATCATCAAGCTTGTAGGAATCGCGAAGACCCAAGCTGATAACGCCTCGTTAATGCAATTCCGAAATTGGGCCACTACAGCACACTCTTCCATCCCCATCATCGCCATAAACATGGGTGTTGAAGGCCAACTCAGCCGCATCCAAAACCCCTTCCTCACACCTGTCTCTCACCCATCCCTCCCCTTCAAAGCAGCACCAGGTCAACTCTCCGCAACCGAGATCCGGACCGCGCTTTCCCTCCACGGCGTCATCAAACCCAAATCCTACTACTTGTTCGGGAAACCCATCTCCCAATCCAAATCACCAGCCATGCACAACCACCTCTTCCGCAAGACAGGTCTCCCGCATCAATACCACCTCCACGAAACCGACAACACCTCAACCCTAGAATCCCTTATCCGTAACCAATCCTTCGGCGGCGCGTCCGTGACCATCCCCCTTAAGCTCCCCATCATGAACCTCCTCGACGAGATCTCCCCCGCAGCAAAAACCATCGGCGCCGTCAACACCATCGTAGCAGACCCCTCCCGCACCTCCTCCACCCATCCAGAAACCCCCCACCTCACAGGCCACAACACAGACTGGACAGGCATGCGTCTCGTGCTCGCAAACGCCGGCGCTCAAGACTCCCATCATCCCACCCCTTCAAAAAGCACCAAGAAGCCCCGCCCCGCCCTCGTCATCGGCAACGGCGGCACAGCCAGAGCAGCTATCTACACTCTGCACCACATGTCCTACTCCCCCATCTATCTCCTTGGTCGCTCACGGGAGCGTCTCACCAGCGTTAAGGATTCCTTTCCAACCGAATATAATATCTCCATTATCACGACGGCTGAAGAAGCAAAAGCTGCAGAGAAGCCGGAGGTTGCGATTGGTACTATACCCGCTGACTCATCCATCGACGAAGGTATCAAGTCTTCGTTGGAGATTTTACTCGCAGGGTTGTCGCAAGCTAACGGGGAGGGAAATGACAAGGAGGAGAAGGAGAAGCAAAAAGTACTGCTTGAAATGGCCTACAAGCCTGCTCATACACCATTGATGCAATTAGCGGAGGAAAGAGGGTGGAAGACGGTTCAGGGATTGGAGGTGCTGGCCGGGCAGGGGGTGGGGCAATTTGAGCTTTGGACGGGGGTGAAGCCTTTGTTGGGGGATGCGAGGGTGAGTTGACAATCTTTTGCTCAATTCTTACATGGAGTGTTGTGACTGACAAGGTTTTGATCTATAGAAAGTTGTTTTTGGAGAGGAGGGTTGAAGGAATGTTGTGGTGAGGTAGAAGGAACGGAGAAGCGTGAAAGACGTTACAAAAAGTTTGGGGAGGGAGGAAAGAGACGTTTATAGATTTTATTGCTTTAATTTGCTGTATCATGGTTCATCTTGGTGTGGATCTCGCAGCGACAATGTTGTATATCTTGGGCTTGAAAAAGGGCAGTCACGTTTATACACAAAAAGTGTTACGTTCCCTCTCCTGAAATCTCCAAGAGATCTGCACATTTCGCACTCCGCGTTTCTGGATCTCTCCTTTGTGAAATGTTCTAGGAGCTCTCTCTCTCATACCATCTTTAGCCCCATGCTACCCACAGCCCCCAATCACCTCATCGCATCTTCATATCCGTCATTTTCCTTTTTCACTTCTCGTCCCACGAATAGCATCCATCTCCTAGCCCTCTCTGTTCCGATAGGAAGGTCTTCTTGGTCTAAAACTTCTCAAGGCCGACGTGTCGATGCCCTTTTTCTAACGGATATCAACGTCTCGATTTCCGTCCAAATCGATCTCATTCCGAATCTTTGACAAGATTCCACTCGACCCAGCACTCTAGCACACTCTTCATATTCCCGTGCTCCCTTCGAAAAGATTTCCGCACACATCCATTTTTCAAAAATCCCCCCCTCCCAAAAGCCTTCACACGGCACTCCTCCTCCTCTCCCTCCCCATCCTCATCTTCTCCCTCGCCTCCTCAATCTTCCCCTTCCGCCACCCACAATCCTCCGCAAACTCGCAGCTCCCGCACTTATAAGCCTCTTCAATGCACACCCCCACCGCCGGTCTCTCGCCCCTCCACCACTTCAACTCACTATCAACGTACGCATCCAGCGTCTCCTTGCTGTACAGAAAGGCTTTAGAGCCCATGACCATTCCATCCGACGCGTTGCGGTATTCCGCGTGGAGGACATTCCCGATGCTCTTTTCGCCGTGGGGGAATGTGGTTTGGAATTCGCGCATCATGAGACTCCAGAGCTGGTTGAGGGAGTTGTGGGAGAGGAGGAGATCGACGGTGTCGTAGTTGTATTCGGAGGTGGAGGTGGGAGGGTCGGAGTCGCTTGTCTGGCTCGGTTCGGTGGGGGCGTCGTAGTATAGCTCGCTGATCTGGGCTATGAAACCATCGGTGAAGCGTTCGTCGGGTTGAAGGCGGTAATGGGAGAAGAGGGTGTTGGTGTCGACGTTGTTGGTTGCCATGTTGGCAAGGAGACGCCGGTAGAGCATCAGTTGCATCGATGTTGGACGGAAAGTTGCGCCCTTAGGTACGGAGGCTGTGTTGCGAGTTTTGACATCTGTGACATAGATCCGCGACACATCTTTGGATATTGGTTGAGAAGATTCAGCGGTAGCGCCAAAATTCTCTTGATTGAGGGTCTGCGAGCCGTTTTGGGAGAGGAAGTCTATGATGCTTCTCTGATCGGCTGGAAGAGGTTGAGGGGCGTTTATAGTAGGGGATTCCGTTGCTTCCAGCTCTCTGTCCGGACAAATGTAGGATAATTCATCGATAACACCATTGACGACCAGTCCATCAAGGACACCCCAAACTTCAAGCTCTCGGGTCATGCCCGTTTCCCGCAATGTCCGGAGTCCTTGGATGATATTCCAGAAACGCAAACCCCATGCGTCCTCCTTACTTGTGATATCGATCGCCACCGTCCGATGCACCTCCTCTTCGAGCGTCTTGTGCACGGCAGAGCCTTGCTTCATGGCGGGCGTGCGCTTCTTCTTTCCATGCTTGGTCAACGTGAACCAATACTGAAGCTCACACCAGGAAGGCGAAACAAGATCCGTAACGGACAGAGGCTTCATCGGCCTGCTGCGAAAACGCTCGAGTGGCGACCTAAGATCGGGTACTTCGGGCTCGGGGGCCACAGGAGGAGGGTCAACGGGGGCTTCGATAGATACAGAGCGCTCATGGCGGTCACGTCGAGAACGACTTGCAAAGTTCTCAACTACATGCTGAAGCGTCAGTCAGCACCATTCGGAGGTCAAGATTGAATATCGCACCGTTCGCCGCCGAGCTGCGGTTGTCTGCAATCTCAACTGGTGCGTGTGCGCCTTGCCTTGCAGCTGGAATCGAGTTGCCGGCCAACTGCTGGTGGTACACTCCACACACAGGAGGAAGCCTCGCATGTCGAGGACTTTCATCGTCAACGATGTTCGTTAGAATCAAGCCAGAATCCTCTCGAGGTATGACGGGTGTCTGAGATAGCAGACTGGACAAAATGTCCTCTTCGTCTGGTGTGAAGTCGGAGCCATAATCACTACCGATATCGTGTTCCATTAGGAACATTCACATAGCAAAATCAGTCTAGCTATCAATCCTTGGCGCTAATGCTTGTAGATTGTTGAGATTGATTGTGTCATGAAGCTGTACTGATCAGTGGCCCCCTTACTAATGGAAATTCATGCATGAACTTTACATGAAAGTGCAGATGCCAGGAGCAGGGAAAGCACAGTCATAGATCTGGAAAGAGCAATGAAGCGAAGTCTATGAATATGATTATGACATTACTCTAATGTTTCTATATTATTATGAATCAAGCGCCTAGATCGCCTCAAATTAGATATTAAATCATTATGCTTATTGAAATCCGACTATGGCATCAAAGACCATGTGCAATATCAGATAGAGAAATGAATAAATTACAAATATCTCTCGTGGTATCATCAACATGACTCATTACCGCAATCCATATCCGCTATGCTAAACTCGCATCGGTCCAAAAGACTATGCAAATGAAACTGAGGATTTCAGTGAAGGAACCCAAAATGCCACCCAAGTCTAGCCGCGCTCATACAAATACATCCTTGCCACCAAAACATCCAAGAAGGCGTCACCAAAAGACAATATGGACGCACTTTTGTCATCCTCGTCGCTTCGTCTTGCCAGGAAAGTCAACTTCGGGGTGAACAACCCGCATGTGCCTCGTCAATGCATCGTTCCTCGAGAAGGTCTTTTCCTCGGTACAGAGGTGGCAACGGACCTTCTGCTTTCGGTTGTTATGAATGGTATCTTCGTGCCGTGTCAGGTCGTAAGACCTCGAGAAGACTGTGTTGCAGGGTTTGCCCGTTGACGGGTTAATACGGTCACACTTGTGAGGACCGGCTTGTTGATTCCGGTTAACCGGAGCGTTACTACTCGAAGGGGTTGTGGCTGAGCTCGGTGTCGTGGTGGATGACGTGGTCGGTGCAACGGTCATAACTCGGGGCGGCGAACTCCGATGTGCTTCCCTGCGGTGTTTTTGCAACTTCGCAGCAGTCTCAAAGCGGGCGGCACAGCTTTGCGACATACATGTGTAGGATCCAGTGGCGGCCGCCGTGTCCGATGGTCGCTGCATTCCCGGCGACGACGGCGAGCGCTGGCTTGCTTCGGCGCTGGAAGTGAACTCTGGTCGAGTCATATTTTCTGATTGCGTGGTTTCGCTTTTGGATGACTCCATCGAGGTCAGCTGGGTGGGAAACTCGGGGGCCTGATCAGAAGTGCTGCGTAGGCTGCTGCTCTGGCGTATGAAAGGGTATGGCTGTTGCATTTGAACATTGCCTGGAACTGAGGGAGGCATGAAGGTGATGTTCGATCCCGATTGACCCGATGCAGTAGACGCAGCGAGGTTGGAAGGCCTTGATCGCCTTGGGGCCATATTGCGATAGCTTCGCTCGCTTGTATTGTCGTCAACATCGCTTTGAGACAAATTGGGGGTGCTGGAGGCAAAAGTCGATAGGTGATTTTCGCGCTTGTCCTGGTTGAAGAGGGGCACCTTGGCGTCCTCATCCGCTTCGTTGTAATCAAGCGCAACCTCTTTTGGAGAAATTGTCGGTGGAGTCACAAAGTCATCTGGCCTTGGTTGATGCTCTGCCATTGCCAGTGCATCCGACTCTGCCTTCTGTTGCTCCCTCATTTGCGCAGCCGAGTTCAGCCGAGCCGGAGAATTCGGTGTCGAACGTGAAAATCTCTCATTAGCATATCTGTATCCCGCCGTGAAGGGCGACCGCTCGCGTGCAATGTTCGCCACTGGCGACGCTGATCTGGCTGTTACATGTCCATTCTGCGCAGCTTGTAATAATTCGTTGAACACCGAGTTTTTCTGCGGGGACAAGAAGTTCTCTTGTGGAATGTACTGTTGTGGCTGCTGAGGAGGAGCAGATGTAGTCAATGACGGGTTGTACAATTCATCCTGATAGATATCGGACATGGTACGGTTGAGTTTGGTGTCATTGCGATGGCCGTTTGACGTTGTCCTCATCAGCTCATTGTAGTCCCCTTCAAATGACGCTCGCGATGAATGACTTTGATTGTTAATATTGGATGCGCGCTGTTGCTCCATCAAGGCCTGTCTCATAGCACTTTGCACGGCCTGGAAAGACTCCACGTCAGCTGCCGCCGGATTGTAGTCCTGGAACGCGGGCGCAAGGAATGATTCGTGGTTCTGAGAAGTCTGCGGGCCGGATTGCGACTTAGAGTATTGAGCTGCTGAAGGGTATCCAGAATCGTACAAATCGAAATGAGCTGACGCGATCGAAGTTGAATCAGGATCAACAATCTGTGGATATGCTAGCGTCTGCGTATAGGGAGAATCTGGTCCAATTGATGCGACCGACGAGTCTGACGATATCCTTTTATGCCCACGATACCCACGGTTGATGGATCGTCTCTGCAACGCTTGTGGGCTCAGATGGGTAGGATACTCGGAACAGTCCCAGGCAGCGGTGTTACCGTCTACCATGGACGGAGGACTGTTGAATGATGGGTCGAGCAAAGGGAAATTGGACGAAGGTTGCTGCACACGAATCGATGGATTGAATAGTGAATCCGTGTTGATGTATTCGCTTTCTGAAAAATCGTTGGTGTAGAAACAGTCGTAAGAAGGAGTGGAAGGATTGGAATGCACGTAGTGGTCGGAAGGTGAATAAAATTCTGGTAATTGAGCAACAGAAGTAGAATATTGCGACTTTGAATTTGGCGCTGGACAGAGGTGTGGAACGTGGTAAACAGGAGATTGTTGTGGAGTGGAAGAAGCCGATGATGATGATGACATTTTCTGGTCGGAAATGAAAATGGTCGGTCTTTGGAGGCAGCACGGATGACAGCCGAGACAAGCCTATATCTTCAAACTCTGAGTCCACGGAAAGTTAGTAAAGGAATCGGACTCGTGACTGCAACACCGTATTACTCATAAGCTAACCAAAGCTTATGGATGCAACAGAAGAGAGCTCGGTGTTGGTTCTTGGTTGAGGACTCTCATCGGTGCCAGAGGGTCCCATTCAAATACATTGAATTTTTTCTCGTCTAGGCCCGAGGCAACGTCATTCCATTGTGCACTCGCAGGGGCTATGGAACACTGACATTGCATTCGATACCACGCCAGCCAGTCGTCTGCCAATGTCTCAATCCCCGCTCGTGCATGCGTGCACCCTCCTTCCGTGATTCGGAATGTGATGCCGATCATGAACCCGATTTGCTTGTTACCAATTTTAGCCACATTTTAGCTGGCCTTTTCCGCGTATCGCCTAGACGCAATTTAGTCATGGTCCGGCCCTTGATCCTTTTGCTACCCTACCTGCCTGCCATTGTAAGCTGCATATCATCGGCTCTACCACATAATCTTCGATGTAGATGTGCGAATGACTTCAAGAGGGGCAGAGGCGCAGCTTGATGATGTGGCTAGTGATTGAGACACCTACAGAATTGAACCGGAAATGTTACGATCCGAATATTTCATCCATTCCCTTTTACTGCCAGGCGAAGTGTACATAATCATGAATTGATTGGCTAAACAACTACCGACTGACCTCGTGACCCAAAAATGATCCATGTCTTTGCCAAGACATTCAGAGTCAATACGCTGTTTTGTGGTACTTGGTACGATATACGTATGCTCTGAGCCTCCATTTACCCTGAGCGAAATCGGGCCGATCACTGCATCACAGGAACAATATGTCTTGACTCAAGCTGAACAAGCACTGCAGTCGATTTTAGGTTTCCTCCTCGCCTGCTCAATACCGCGTAATCGTGTCCTTTCATTGTGTCGGCCGCAGATCGTATATGATTGCCTAATCAATAATCATGTAGAACGCAAAAGAGTGAAACGGGACTTGCGTACGTACACTTACAGCTTTCTGAACCCCCAACAGCAAGTTTTACAAGTACACAGCTGGAAGTGCTCATCGGTGTCGCCGAACATGCATGGTTGAAGACAGCTGGAGGCTCAAGAAATTAGACGCTAGAAGCTTCTGATTGAAGGAGGGATAGCATAGAAATTCCAGAACGGGCTGGGAAGGTTCAAAGCGTCTGCAAGGTACTCATACCCATGGCCCCCATGGTCGGAAGCGACCGCTCTACATGCATAGAAGGTGCTGGCCATTTTGATGGAAGACCCAAATGCCCCCCAGATTTTCCTACTAGATCTACCCAATGTCAGCACTTTAGATCTGGGCGCGTGGCAGTGCAGCGATCTTTCCCCCAAATGGTTATTGTAACCCAAATTCTCAAGCCACACCCGTGCTCGGCGTGCGAAAATCTTTTACCCGAACCATCTCCTCGGGTAGAGGTCGAGGGTCCTTGTGTCTCCGTCTCTGCTGGCAGCAGTACACATAGACCACGTAGACAATTGTTGAAAGGTGAGTATTGTCAGAAAAAACAGACCGATGCTTCAAGGCGGTGCTCTGTACTCATCATAGGGCCGAAAGCGTTCGCATGCTCTGTCGGTGGCTGCGCGTAGGCCAAGTATTCGACTGCTGTTCCATTCAAGCTGACCATGCTTGTTCTTGGTCAACAAAACGCATAATCAATCAGGTATCAGCTGCGATGCTGTGATCCTGCTGTAAGCTTGAGGCACCACTCGTACAGAGCCCTTAATTACGTCCGTACACCGTAAGCCACATCTGATCATACTGCGTTATAGGCAGGTTCAGGATTCTGTCGGCGTATTCCATGGTTCTATACGAACGATTGTCAGAATATGGGGAATGAGGAATTCATCGTGTTCAAATTGGGTAAATGATACCATGTGACATGCGCACTGTCGGGGATTTTGCTGACAACCTGCCTGATGCTTAACGAGCTGACCGCTGCTGCCAAGCAACCTTGGGGTACCAAGGAATCCAACTTCATGTTGCACCATTCAATGGCAGCAATGTCAGCTTCTGCCCAGTTGAAACTGTCACATTGTGATCACGATCCAGAAGATTTTGTGTAGCAGCTTTATGATTAGTAGCCTGTGTCTCATGTTGTTCTGATGGAGATTCGGGACGAATTGGGAAATGTTATCGAGACCTATTATCCTTGAAATACTGCATTTTCAAAACGACCAATGATTAAAACCAATCATTGCTCGAAGAGTCTATAGACTCATGCCTTGTATGATATTATTGATAGAAGGATCCAGCAAAAACCCTATTTAATGGGATCGAGATCATCGATTACAAGGATTTGCCCACGGTCTGGGGAAAACATTCTCACAAGATATGTGCAATTTTGTGACATCGTTTCCACTGCAGAATGATTCTTATCCTCCCTTTCTAATTATTATCATTATTGATTTGGAAATTTTGGCCTGGAAATCTAGAATTGCATATTGGATGACACGATTGCAATATACATTATGCATCAGTCTACTGATAAATCTTGATCGCGGTCATTTGCAGATTCTCAAATTACCATCCAATTGTCTCTTTATTTGGCAACGCTTACTAATTTACCTGGAAGATATGAAGGATCAAGCACCATGTTACAATATGTGAACTTGGCATCTAAGATAGATTATGTTATGTTGTCTTTTGAAGACGCAGCTTTTTACTATCGTCGTACAACGTCCGAATGCTAAATGAATAGCTTTGCTGTCTCATTCAAATACGCCATCTTAGATTGCTGCGACAGACAAGCAATGCTCCAAGCCATTTTATCAAGTGCATTGTTTGCCCTGCTGATTTCTGATCTGTAAGAGCAATAATACTACGCCTCGCAGCAAGTTTTCCTACGTGTACGTTGTAAAACATTGTTAGATGCGAGCCTGTCTAGAATGCAATGTATCGATATAGATTCCACATCTTTCAAGTTCCACAGCTATTCCTAGCTTTGCCTGCCTATGCGCCTTAATTCTGCTCCTTTCCAAACGAGCTCCAAACACTCGGTGATAGTCACACAAGAACGCTTCTCCAGCGTTGTTGGGGTTTGCACGCACATTTACGTGGTAAAAGAATTTCTAGGCAAGAAGATCACTTGGTGGAGGGTGCATGGATGGATAGCATAGAATTATGTGGGCAAAAAGAACACGAATTCAAAAGATCTAGAGTATGATTGGATGCACGCGGATGAAGTTGAAGCTTGGGATTATTTCAATGGTATCATTCCGTACTAATGACTATTGCCGTGTCGACTCCCCTGATCCCTATGATACAAATCGCATCAATGATCCCCAATCAGCAAAACAAACAACACCAATGTGCGAATCGCCATGAATCATCGATGATAGACTTTGTGACCGAAGCTATCGGATGGGAGAAGTCGTGAAAATGTCGGATAGAAGGATGATGACAAATCTAACCACCAAAGCCGTACAGGGTGCGGCCTTGTCGCTTGAGGGCGTAGACAACATCGAGAGAGGTGACGGTCTTGCGCTTGGCGTGTTCTGTGTAGGTAACGGCATCACGGATGACACCCTCGAGGAAAGTCTTCAAGACACCACGTGTCTCTTCGTAAATCACTGTGAAAGAATGCGTCAGACCAATACCAAAACACAGCTGTAAGGGAAGAGAATCATACTGGCTGAGATACGCTTGACACCGCCACGACGAGCGAGACGACGGATAGCAGGCTTGGTTATGCCTTGGATGTTGTCACGAAGAATCTTTCGGTGACGCTTGGCTCCGCCCTTGCCGAGACCCTTTCCACCTTTGCCACCTGTACAGATAATATGTTAGTGTACTGATGTTTCGGAGACATGTGCATCTCCATTGATAGAGATGTTCATGCGTGCAATAGTCGGGACAACTTACGTCCAGTCATATTGATAGAAGTTTGAGATGAACTAAAAATGGGTGATAGTTGATAGTGGATGGGTTGACGTTGAGCAGTTGGCTTTGGTTGGTTGGTTAGATTGATGGGTAAGGAAGATGGAGATAGTGGCAGTTCCAATATATTACCTGGGAGGGGCGCGTGCAGTGATTAGGCTAGCGCCGTCGCTTCAAACAGAGAATCAGGGTTCCCAAATTCCAACCACTAGCGCCAAATTACCTCCATCGAATTTCCAGCAATGCAACAACGCAAGTATACTATGACTCATATCTTGCCAAAAATCATGTCGACATCACCTGAGCATCACAAATTTTCAATTAAATCATTAGGGTGTGGTATGGATGGAAATTGGAAAAGTTGCGGATAAAGTGTGAATGCTCTGATCTCTGATTGGTCGGTTCACTTTTATTTTCGATTTATTGCACGGCAGACTCTCGCTTAACAAATTCATGTTTTGATGTTCCAAATCCAACGCATCAAAGCAACGGTCTAAATCCGCCTAGCGTGCTTGTGGCTCGCGCCTGCCTGATCACCCGCTTCTTCGAAATACTACAAGTTCCCACCCGCTTCCTACTTCCATCATTCTTACACTATCCATCAACCAACCAACCAAATCCATCAGCAATAGCCTCTTTTTATCATCTACAACTTCAAAAACACCATTTTAATCATCGTCAAGGTTATTAGCAATGGCTAGAACCAAGCAGACAGCTCGTAAGCCACCCTCACTGTCGTCGCAATCTTTGCACTGCGGGGTTGACTTCATCGTCGCCTTCGCCTTCGACTTCACCTTCACCTTGACACGCCCACGCAATGCAAGGCTAACACATCTTGAATAGGTAAATCAACTGGTGGGAAGGCCCCTCGTAAGCAGCTTGCATCCAAGGCTGCGCGTAAAGCTCCTCCATCGACTGGTGGTGTCAAGAAGCCCCATCGCTATAAGCCTGGTAAGCCAACATCATCGCTTCAAAGTTTCATCATAACAATACTAACGCGTCACAAGGTACCGTCGCTCTCCGTGAAATTCGTCGCTACCAAAAATCCACCGAACTCCTCATCCGCAAGCTTCCCTTCCAGCGATTGGTTCGTGAAATCGCACAAGACTTCAAGTCCGACCTCCGATTCCAGTCTTCCGCCATCGGTGCGCTCCAGGAGTCCGTTGAGGCTTACCTCGTCTCTCTCTTTGAGGATACCAATCTTTGCGCCATCCACGCTAAGCGTGTCACCATCCAGAGCAAGGACATCCAGCTCGCCCGCCGTCTCCGTGGCGAGCGCTCTTAGATATCCTCTCTAGCTAGCTTTTAGTCTGCATCAAACTTCGACGAGCATTCTCAAGACGATTAGGTGGTTTGGCAAAGCGAGGTTGGCTGGTCATGGATCTGCGGACTTGTCTCTCGGGTGATGATGTCTTCTAACTGTTAGCATATCTTACGCTTTTCCTTCGAGCATCAGGGGCACAGGGTTGGGAATGTTGAAATGTCTTCACGGTGTTGCTCAGGGAAAGAGCCATGGTCTGTTTGTACATTAATCAGCGGCAATGGCAGCTGAAATGAATCCTTGACGAGCATCTTTAATCATCATCTTCATGATTTCTTCCAATGATACCTCGAATTATGTGATTTATTGCTTTCGGCCTTGATACTACGAATCGTCCCAATCCCAAGTGCTCCAGTCTGCCGATGATACACTCGAGTCGATAAACTGTACATGCTTTCGTCACACGCCATCAACCACGAGCCCTAGACAACGCAGAAAACTGAAGCTCTCATCCATGCTCACACCATATAACCCATCTAAGAGCTCGATGACTTGATTCATACGTTCTGCAGTTTCTGAACCGCAAGGCATAAGTTGATTATCCTAACCTCATGGCTAGTGTAAATAGGCTTTCAAATGAAACACAATGGGAGGTATCTCTTTTTGGAGGGCATCCGGTAGCAGGGGGAAGTTGCATTCGGAGGCGTAACATTCGAACGATATAGATGAATTGCAAGTCTTGAAGACGGGGGAGGTTGCGGCGGGGGAATCATGTCGTCTGAGGTATACAGCTATGGAATTTTTTTTGGTTTTCTATTCTTGAGCTTGAAGGTTTGAGATGGATGGGGATTTCTTGCAGAACAGAAAACAAGTACCTACGAAAGGTGATCCTGTAGATGAGCCGCTACATCCACCCAGTCCAATTTTCCGGGACGAAAGTAAGAGAAATGGGTAGAAGAAGTATAGATCAAAGACCCCACAACTAGTGAAAGATTGATTCGGGCTTGTCTTTGGGCTCGCAGGTAGATTCGAAGAAAATAAGAATAAGGAATTTTGAGAATGTAAAATCTCTCGCCAGGCACAATTAAAGTCTAACACGCCGCGCAGAGAGAAATACGTAGGAATGATTTTATTAGAAGCTATACATACAAGAGAAATTCCATGAGGCGATATTTCGTTGCAATCGCAATTTCACTTGTTCTAATTTTGTTTCTCCACGGAGAGGAACTTTGATATCAAATCACTAAAGCTGTGACAGATTGGACCACAGAGGTGTAGCTACAATGGGATCCTTTGAGTTTCAATGTCGACTCAGTCCATAATAATGTAAAGATGTCACTATCAAGCGAGTCTTCAGGACTAGTTGCCTGCGGGGAGGCTGTTTTATTATAGTCTATGGTTCGGATTAAACGTATCGATCTAATAATTTAATTCTTTCTCCAGTCCCCAATGTAATCTTACTAGGGAAGGGACCAGAATATATACACGATCGTCGGCCAGCCTGATCTGGTAACTTCAATCCGACAGCATCTGATAATAAAACAGCGTACCCATGAGCTCAAATCATAGAAAATTAATGTTCAATACCAGAGAACAAGAATGAAGCCGAGTACTTTTGAGGTAGAAGTACAACATCCTAATTATTTCTTTGCCCAAGTCATCATCTCAATCCTAGCACTAAATGAAGCATCTCTATGACTCGCTTCGACGTTCATCAGCAGCCAGCAGATAATTCGTGAGCCCGATGGCTCTGGTCAAAAGCTCTGGTCAAAAGCTCTGTACAACAAAGACGTATATTCACCCCACGGGAGACAGACTTCCAGGCGCTATTGGAGAAGGTTTCGAAAGCCACATTCGCTCAGGTCGGAGACCCTCCACCCCTGGACAACTGCCTAAGCAAGTTGAGCTTCTCCTGCGCGGCCAAGAATGCCGCTTCCGACTGCGGACTTCTACCCCTCCCAATAAGAGGAGCACTACCGTGAGTATTCTGCTGTTGCGCTTGCTGTTGCTGCCACGTTTGTGGCGTTGGTGGCTGCTGGGAGTTTGGGGAGAAGAATGCTGGATTGATGTGGGCACCTGGAGGTAGGTTTGGAGGCACTGGGCTGGTCGGAGAGGCAGCTTGATGTTGTGGATACTGGCGATTCGGCGTTATAGGAGAGTTTTGTTGATAGGGAAATGTGTTTGGATGTGTGTATGATTGGGGAATTGGAGGTTGTGAATATTGACCGACATTGTAATTTGCATATGGTGGTTGTTGGAAAGAGGGAGTGGACTGGTGGTAAGAAGCATTATAGGAAGGGGGGTTGTATTGACCTGGTGGGGAAGCGTTTGACCATCCTTGAGAAGGTGAGGCATGGTATGTGTTATATTGAGGAAGAAGATTTGGCTCTTGCCCGATTGGTTGAGAGGAAGGAGGTGCAAATGTCTGATGTTTCTGGTGCTGGTAACTGTAATCTCCGTTTCGATGGTCTCGATTGAAATCACCGCCACCTCTCCGATCACCTCGCCCTCCCCGCCCACCTCGACCGCGGTCGCCTCGTCCTCTTCCTCGATCGGGTCTCCCTCGTCGAGGTTCTTGACCATTGGCAGCGATGTTAGGGCGGTATATCGGCTGTTCTTGAGGTGCTTCGCGATGACCCATGGCCTCGTGCAGATTGGTTGGTCTGGACAGGGGTGTATAGAGATCATCAACATCGTTTTGTTCATCATAGCTGATTGGAGGGCGTTCAGGAAGGGGCTCGAAAACACGATCGTCAGCTTGGTTGGATCTCCCTCCTCTTCTTACACGGCTCCCTCCTGGTCCTCTAGCGAACCCGTCACCTCGATCCGCTCTACCCCCTCGTTTTGATTGCCTTGCCTGCTTTATCCTTCGCTTGTGCTCAGCTTCTGCTTCATCGTCCGAGAACTCAAGCTCATCATCGCCGACTTCCTCGTCGTGAATGTTGGAGGCATCTGATCCCTTGAAAGCTTTAAGATTCTGTGTGAATATGTACTTGGCATGCTGTTCAACGTAAAAGACCAAGGTCCCTTTTGAGAGCCCAGCTTCTGCAATCGCTGCCGCATTTGTAAATCGCACCGCATAGTATGGTTGACGGACCTGGCCCAAAGTTTCTGCAATCAGTCCAATAACTGACCGGTCCTCAAGACATAGCAGTGACCCATTCTCAAGAGCTTGCCTTTCTCCTGATACCTTGGCTTTGATAACAATGCTATTCTCCACGACGTGCTCGACAACCCCAAGCTCAGCGATAGCCATAGCTGGGGTAACCTCGATCTGTGGTTTTGGGACAATTTCATCCGGTTTTTCGTTCAACGTCCGTAGGGGTCCAGAAGCACCCTTGCTCCCCTTGCCTTCATCTTCCGATCCACCATCCTCTTGCATAAGTCGACGAGCTTCCTCTTCAGGGTCTAGCATCTTGTAGTCACTGTCCGCAGAAGACGAAGAAGAGGAATCAGAATCCGAGTCAGTTGACGATTCAATCGGGGACGAGTCAATCTCAAATTCTGCTTCATCATTCTCCTTTCCTTCACCATCCACCTTTGCTTCAGCACTCTCCTCGGCTTCAACCATATCTCTGGATGTCTGGGCACCTTCCGGGACTGGAAAATGTGAGGCTTTGGATTGGTCAGAATGTGATTCTACTTCTTTGTCCTCCGCTCCGTTGATCGATCGTCCCGCAGTTTTAGGAGAAGATGGTAGCCGCTGAATCATTTCCGGAACTACATGAAGTATCTCTTTGGACTGCTCAGACTGAATGGGTACTGATGCCCCATCTTCGTTCTTATTGGGCGACTGTTCAGTACTCGTAGGAGAGCCTGACGGGCGCAGGAGGTTATCGAGTGGTTGCTCTTGTCCCAATGAACTAGTAATAACTGTCCCATTCTCCGGCTTTGTTTCCTCTGTGGGCTCTGACGGCCGCTGCTTGGGCCCAGCCGTAACTTCTGGGTCCTTGAACGACTTCAATTGATCCAGTTCCTGCACCGTCTGTTGTATCCCATCAATTTGTTGCTCTGTATTCTTAGGACGATCTAGATCTTGCTGACTACTCTCAGGTTTAGATGGCTTTGGGTCCTTTGATGTACTTGTAGTCGCCAGTACACGCTTCTGTAGATCACTGTTCGTACTCGTTGACCCATTCAGGTCAACTACATCGACTCCACTAGCCCCATGGTGTGATTCAGCGGAATCGTTCACCCGCAGAGGCTGACCATCGTCGTTTGAATTGCTGTGCTCATCACTCTTGTCTGAGCTGTATTGTATGCTACCCAAGGGTTTGGTCATGGCTTCTGGTTGCGAGTAACCCGGCCGTAACGAGCTCACTGATGGCCGATTTTCTCCCAAGGAGCCACATGCCTCCACGGACGTCGAAGGATTTATTATAGCTTCATCTTCATAATGACTGCGCTTAGCTTTTATATTGCCCGCCGTGTCAAATTTACCACTCATCTCAATTTGTCTTGGATGCGACAGTCTCGCCAGCGATTCCACCTTTTGTGACTCATCGTTGAGGTGATCCAGTTGAGGACTGTAAAATCTCGTGGCTCGTGATTCGATAATTGAGCTCTGTTCGGGACCGCTGAGAGTCGATTGATATAAGCCTAGGCCTGGCAATTGGATGTGCTGATATTGTAGGCTTAATGGCTGTGGTGCTTGACTGATTTGCGTCGCCGATTTCGCAGGGCCTTGCTCCCTTTGACTGATGACGACTGGAGAATCGCCATACAGATCGTCTGCGTCATCTAAATCATCAATTGGATTTGTGGGATCTGGCGAGTCGCTCTGATGATTTTCGAGGCAGAGCTTCTTGGATGTGGGTGAGAATAAATCCATGCCAGATTGTGTGGCCGGTCGCTTCATAATGAAGACATTTCAGGGGATTTTGGCTTTGTTGATTGGACAATCCACAATCCACGGGAGCCTATTTTCGAAATATTTGAATTCGAAGAAATAAAATTTTAGCTTTTGTCCAAGCTTCTTTTGCATGAGCCTTAACGCGGTGGCTTACGGGGTCTCGACTTGGCTGCAGTGCTACTCCCAAAAAACTTAGTGCTGCCCACGTAAAGGAAGTAGTCCAGGACGTTCGCGTCTCATATCGCACAACTTAGTCTTATCCACGGCTGAAATGGACTCGAGAGTAGAGCAGTCAACAGGAGACACGTCTCGAACTCAGAAATCTCCATCGGCCAATAACGAACGATTGAAGAATGGCACCCAGCAAAAAACCTCGCCGGTCAACAAGAAACCGAAACAGCAGCCTCCGATCCCACCCCCAATACCGAACTTGGCCGTATTCTATGGCTTCCTTCTTGTCAACGCAATAGCCGCAGCATTTGCACCTATCCAAGACTGTGATGAAGTTTTCAATTATTGGGAACCAACCCATTACCTCAATCGTGGCTTTGGTCTACAGACATGGGAGTACTCGCCGGAATATACCATCCGTAGCTGGCTTTACATTGTCCTCCATGCCATCATTGGCAGGGTTGGAACCATCTTTTCTTCTCACCCGAACTTTGAATTTTACACTATTCGATTAGGCCTGGCCGCCATCTGCGCAGCATGCGAAACTCGTCTGTTCTCCGTCATATGCAAAACATTTAATCCGAGAATCGGCATCATGTTTGGACTCATAATGGCAATAAGCCCAGGCATGTTCCATGCTTCGGTAGCATTTCTTCCTTCGAGTTTTTCCATGTATACAACGATGCTGGGAATGGCTGCCTTCATGGATTGGCGAGGGGGGCTGAAGACTTCAGTAGGCATGATGTGGTTTGGCATTGGTGCTATTGTTGGCTGGCCCTTTTCCGGAGCTCTCATTGTTCCACTTCTCGCCGAGGATCTCGCATTATCCTCATTGACAGGGGACGTCAGTGAAATCATCTGGCGACTCCTTGATGGTGTTGTGCGATCTCTAATTGTGCTGGTAAGAAGCTAATCTCCTCTGACTTGTATTAGGCTCATTCATGTCAGGTATTGCAAATTGCTATCGACACATTTTTCTTTCACAAGGTCACTGTCGTACCTTGGAACATCGTCTTTTACAATGTCCTCAGCGATTCATCTCGTGGTCCCGAGATATTCGGAACTGAACCTTGGCATTTCTACCTCCGCAACCTCAGCTTGAATTTCAATCTCTGGTTCCTCCTTGCTTTGTCTGCAGGCCCTATCCTTGGTCTACAATTCTTGCTCCGAGGCCGTTCAACTACAAAACAAAGCCCCTTCAGAAGCATGGTTTTCGCTGCCCCACTCTACCTGTGGCTTGCCATTTTCTCATCACAACCGCACAAGGAGGAGCGTTTTATGTATCCAGCCTATCCCTTTCTTGCCCTCAACGCGGCCATTGCGCTTCATACGACTCTTGCCTATGTCGGGAATTCTGATCCGGCAAAGATTGTCGGGAAGATCCCTGCAAAGCTGAAGCTCTACCTTGTCAGTATTGTTATGCTTCTTGCTATAGACATTAGCGTCGCGAGGACGATTGGCTTGTACAGTGCCTACCACGCTCCACTTGAAGTGTACAGTCCATTACACACCACCGGACTTGCCGATATCAAGGCGAATGTCTGTTTAGGAAAAGAGTGGTATCGCTTTCCCTCCTCATATTTTCTTCCGAAGGGTATGCGGGCAAGATTTATCAAGAGCGAGTTCAGCGGATTGCTTCCAGGTCAATTCAATGAAGCCAAGACTGGATTTGGCTTCTTTCCTGGGACCTGGCTTATACCATCTGGCATGAACGACCAAAATATTGAAGACAGTGGAAAATATGTATGGTTTATGAAAACTACCTCTGTTGATTGCTAATTTTTGCGCAGACTGATATCGAACATTGTTCGTTCCTAATCGATTCTCAATTGCCCAGCACACGGCATTCGACCCTTGAGCCTGATTACAAAGACACTGATACATGGGAGGAGATGCGATGTAGTAGTTTCTTGGATTCGGCAAGCACGAATGTATTGGGACGAATACTCTGGATTCCTGATCTTGCGATAATCCCAGCCCCTTACCGGCGACAGTGGGGTCGACATTGCTTGTTACGGCGACGCCCAAAATTGTGAACCACTGAAATGCAGTACTCAGACTTTACACGTCTCAATGCATGTCGGAGGGAAAGAGATGCCGAAAATCCAGTGGATCGAGAGCAAGATGACGATAAGCATAAAGGTCGTCTAACCCGAATAGGTTCGAAATCCCAGAACCTCTGCCAGTGAAGGTTTGCGTCACTATCAAGTCAAGGACTGACAAGAGAGATAGTATGCCGTCGTAAGGCTTCTCATAGCTCACAATAAGGTTGTTGCCATTGTTATCACATATTTATACAATAAGGCGGTGGACCTCATGGGATCAGATCGCACTTCTTAATGCTTCTTGGCGAAGTGATAGCATTACGCCTGCTCGACAATCATGAATTTTCAACCTTTCGAATCGCTGGTAATTTACTATGCAGGATGCAAGCAATTTCTTATTGACCACCCAAAAATTGCGCTCTACAGCTTCCTGATTTTTCCTTCCTTAATTGTTCTGATCGTTCGGTCATTTACAAAGTACAAGAAACGCCAATTTCGACGTCCTAATTCTCCTGATCCTGAAAAGCGTACTCCAACTCGGGTCAGCACTTTCAAAGCGCCTCCGAGAGAGCCCGGAGTTTGGACTCCAGTTGACTTCAAGCGTCCCGCAGCACCTCCACTTCTAGACTGGGATGTGAACAAAACCGAACCATTGCCGTATAGGCCATTCAGATATGGCCCTTACCACATCACCATGGGTCTTCGGACGATGCAATGGGATGAATGGATTGAACTCGATAAACACTACTTACGCTTTCATGGGGACAAAAAGCGTCGCATTGAGGAACGCGGTCAGAAATGTTGTAGGACCGCTCTAGAAGCTTATGATGGTGCCATTGAGCTCCTGGAAGAATTGTGAAACCGCCTATCCATGAAAATCGTCTGGCCTCCACGATCTGACATCAAGCAGGTGCGATTACCTCCCTCAACGATACCCTTCCCTCTTTCGCTCCACCCCGACCGGCATCCACAACATCCTCACCAACGAAACATTCGATATTACAACGCGTCCCCTCCCTGAAGATCCCATGGCCACGGCTGGCCGCCTGGTCCAAGATGACCTCGCCATCATGTTCGAGAAACCAGACAGCCAATACTACCTGCTTGCAGGCTCCATCCTCCTCGCCGGCTTCTGGCGCCTGAGCGACAAATTTGGCATGCCCCTCTCCGAAATACATACCTCCGGCGATGTCCCAGGGTTTAAGACCAAGCTCGAAAAGGGGATGATGAACTTCTTTCGAAGAATCCAGCCGGCGCAGCCTGTTTTAAGGAACAATTACTTCATTCAAGTTGATGATGACTTGGCTTGGTCACACAGTATCGGCTCAGAAGACCCCGTCTCAGAAGAGGACGGAGGGGTGAGCAAGCAGGCGCATGGGTGGAGTTCGGCGGAGAAGAATAAGGCGATTGAACATCATTACTTCCGGTCCGAGAGGCAGAGTTTGAGGAGACTGCCGAGGAGCGGCGGGGTGGTGTTTACGATTCGGACCTACTTTGAGCCGATGACAAAGGTGGCGGAGGAGGTGGGGGTACCGGGAAGGTTGGCGAGCGCCGTGAGGAGCTGGGGGGAAGATGTGGCGAGGTACAAGGGGAGGGAGAGATATGGGGAGGTTCTATTGGAGTATTTGGATGGGAAGCATCAGGAGCAGGTTGAGAAGGGTTTGGTAAGAGAAGGGGAGGTGGAGGAGGGGAAATACCCTTTCTAAAGGGGCAAAGGGCGGTTGTAATAGTTGTGATGGTAGCATTTACTAAATTTGAGTCTCTTCGCTCTGAGTGGAACATAAATTTCGGGGTTCTTCATCAGTTGCCGCTGTAGAATCTCTACCCAATGGCTTATTCTGCATCGTACTCCATTGATAAATAGCCTTCAAGATCGGAAAAATCTAATAACCATCACTCATGAGCTCGATGTTCCGTTCTTGATACTCCTCACTAGATTCTAAGCGCTAAAGAAGGGATGTCTCAAAGCCTATGACATATTTAGCAGGACCGGGAAAGTCAAGCCATGTATTATTACATACCTCCTCAGCAGTCAATCTATCACCACTCTCATACGTAACCAATTTGCCCACAAAATCTCTAGCGTCATCCGAAGCATTTGGCAGGATTMCAACCCAAGACTTGCGCGGATACTCATAGAATGCCATCTTGCCCCAATCCGAGAATGTGCGTGCTTCCTAGAATAAGACAGTAGCGTTAGCCTTGATGTGCTCAATCCTCCATTCCCATCTCCCCTACAACAAAAGACAAGAAAGAATACAAGGGACTACCAGAACATACCGGCCAACTCTCATCCGTCGGCGTCCCCAAAGTTTTGAAAATACTCTGGATAAGCGCTAAGTCACTCCCCAAAGGACCCGAATCAAATAAACTCGGATATGGGTTCCCAGCAACTACCTCCGCGACCACACATCCAGCTGCCCATAGATCCAAAGCGCAACCGTACGCTTTATGTCCGAATAGGAGTTCCGGGGGTCGATAAGCTGCGGTACCGACATCGGTAATCTTGTCATCCATTGGTTCGGAGGCGGCGTCAATGTCCATCCAAGCAATGCCAAAGTCGGCGATATAAGCCGGGCCATCGGGGGACGCGAGAAGGATGTTGGAGGGTTTGATGTCGCGGTGGATGATGCCGAGGGAGTGAATGTGCGCGAGGCCGGAGAAGAGGTCGTGGAGGTGGGATTTCGCTTGCTTGGGAGAGAGGGGAGGATGCTGGTGGTGATGGTCGTGAAGGATATTGTCGAGGTCGAGAGGGAGGAAGGGGAAGACGAGAATGAATTTACCGCCGGCTAGGGGGAAAGTGCGGAGGAGAGGAAGGATGTGTGGGTGGGTGGCGGAGGCGAGGATGCGGGCTTCGCGGAGGGGGTCGTGGGGAGCGGTGCATTGGGAGGGGATTGTAAGCTTTAGGGCAACGAAGCTTGACGTATCGGGTTCGCGGGCTTTGTAGACGGTTGAGAAGAGGCCAGATTGATGGTATTTTGCTTTGTAGGGACCAATTTGGATAATAGGGCTGGATTGCTCAGTCTCCGCAATCGATGATTGTGCTGTACTCCTTGAGATGGCCTTTTCAAGCCCCTGAATCTCGTCTAGGCATCTCTGATCGTATTCTTCCTAAATCGTTGGTAAGCCGTGCTGTCATTAAGTCTGTAGGTTTGATAATTTGGCAACCTTCGATATAGAGCTTTGAAAAACAGTATTCTCAAATGCTCTAGCTCTAGCTTGAGCATTTTTTGGATCTACATGGGTTTTGTGGTCCAGATATACCAATTTGCTGCCCAATATCAGTTCATGTTACTTGTCTATGAACGTTTGTTCCCACCTGCATTTTCGTAATCTTGTTCATACGTTCAGCGAATGACAGCTTTGTTTTGAAGCTCGTAGTGTCCATTGTGTTGCACCGATAACTAAACGGAAAATAAAAACTGTACTTTAAGGCTCGTCACCTAGACGTAGATTTTTGACTTGAAGAGAGGAACCAATTTAAGAACTCTCCCCTCCTCAAATTGGCATACTTTTATTCAACATGTATGATTTGGAATCTACTAATTCTCAGGGTTTAGCAATGGAGAAGAGGAGCTTCTCATTGGGTTTTTAAATCGACCAAAAACTTGACATTCTGTGAAAACATGGAGAAAGAAATGTAGCTTATGGGCAAGTAAAAGAAATGCAATAAATGCAGTCCAGAATTACAAGAGACTGGGCTAAGGTAGCGTAGAAGCCCAATCGAAACCAAGACTGATGATGTATTGGCTTACAGAAACCACTAATTGTATCAGATCTATGGGATGATTCCGTTGCGCAAGCGATATCAAGCATCAAAAATATTAAAAGTCTCCATGCTTAACTGACGGACTTAGTCGGATATAAAAACATGTGGAGGTGTTGGTGTCAGACGGGCGGTGCCGCTCTCTCCGCCCATTCACACGTGAGTTTAGACGGCGACCCTTTACCACGGGTCCTTACTGGGTGTGTGTTTCATTTTGTCTTAGGATGGAGCTCTCTAGACAAGAATACCCAGCACTTTTGGTAAGCCTCCTCACTTCACTAAGACATTGCCTTGCGATAACATTTTTGCTAACTGTCTTGTAGCAATCACTCCAGCCAAATCAAGCTGTAGCTGTCTTGGATGACCGTGTGAAATTGATCACAAAAGTCAACTTGGATATTGCAGAGTGGCTTTCGGTGCGATTCCCAGAAGCAAGGTTTCTGAGTTGTTACTGATGGAGTGAATGTACAGGAGCGCCGCCGTGTTGAAGAAACCTATGTCCAAGGTCTGAAGAAGCTGGGAGCTCGTCATCCAAGTAACGCATCATCCGAGCTTGGGTATGCTTTTCGGAAGCTCTGCTCTGATTGGATAGTTTCTCTGACTTTATCAGAATATTTCAAACGCCATGGCAAAGCATTATAAGCTCCACGGAGTCCCTTGCCAACTCGCACACTCAGCTCGCCCAACGGATGGAGGTCGACGTAGAGCGCCCGTTGAGAGAGTACCAGAGGGAAAGCAGAGAGATGCAAGCAATGAGCACGATACAGGGTAATCTAGCTGCCGTCGCAAAGGAGCTTGAGGCTGCGCAGAAAAGAGTCGACAGGATGCAAGCAGGAAACAGGGCTGCGAACAAGGTCGCCGACGCCGTCTCAGGCATGGAAGCAATCAGTCGGGAATGGCAAAACCAGGCACCCTATATCTTCGAGCAACTGCAGGCTTTAGATGAGCATCGGATCAACCATCTACGCGACCTTCTGACCCAACTTCAGACGCATGAAGTCGATCAAGTAGAACGCAATCGCATATCTGCTGAAAGCTGTCTGAATGCAATACTAAATGTGGATACCAAGGAAGAGATATCCAACTTTGTTGCTAGGACCTCTGCAGGAGCACCGCCAACGATGCAGCCGGCTACACGTAGTCGAACAGCATCCGGGAACATGCTATCAACGCCATCGCGGCCCCAAGATGACAGAGCAAGCGACGTTTCAGCTTCATCGGAAGGCGCTCTACGATCGGGCTCAGCGAGTGGAGCACCACGTAAGTATTCATCCTGTCAAATATCAATTGTCATACTTCTGATGACTTGCAGCCCAAACCCCAGAATCGCGTCCCCGGTTCGGTCTACGACGATTGGGTACGGTAATGAGCAGACGCAAAGAAAGCAAGAGGCCTGGCGAGCGACCTTCATCGCCAGAAAAGAGAGCGAGACCAAATTTAAATCCTTTACGGCGAGGCACAAGTTCTAGAAACATGCAGACCATCCCATCACCCGATGAAGAAGCAATGCCACTTCCCAAGTCCCCACCTCGGAGACGGCCAATGACTCCTCCGAACCGATCGCAAACTGCGACATTACCTCAATCACCACCAGAGCAGCGAAGAACGAATGGAGGAGTCAACGGCGACGCGATACTTCCAGCTCCAACGAGATCGTCAACTATTCCCGCCACGAATGGTATTCAGGCGAATGCCGTTGCACTCGAAGAGGAGCAGCCAGCGCCTCCGCTGCAAGCTACCGAGGTATGCCGTGCATTTACTGTTGATCTTTGATGATGACTGATGGTGCGCAGCCGCAACGAGATAGGGAAGGTTTCAATGTAGCACCGCCAGCTGTCGACGAGATCTCACGAGCTCAGCAAGAAGCTACGGCTAGGTAAGCCCCTTCTATGTGCGTTACTGTTGAATCGAGTTCACATACGTAGCGATCCGGATCAACAACCTTTCAAGTTAGACATTCGGAGCGAGCCAATCCAGGAGGAAGGTCTCGACGCGCAGTCAGCCCTTTCAAGTACGGCAAATGCCTTACGTGCGGTATGCTCATCTCCGTACATCCTTTATTGGCAGTCTGATTAAGCTGATATTTTTGAAGCAAGCGCAACAAATTCCTACACCACGTAAACCGCCAACGAATAGAGGACGTCGAGACGTCAGAAACACTGTATTCATACCATCACCACAATCTCCAGATCTATCTGCTCCTGGCGATTCTCCATTCCTAGCTGCGAATAGCTTTGGTGCCGGTAAAGCGAGCTCGCTATCTTCGGATGTACAACCTGGTTCAGACGCACATTCTATAAGATCAGCCCACTCGACGAGTAGTCTCGTTCAGACAACGGCCAAACATGCAGAGATGACAGAGCCAGGCTTGAATGCATCGGTGATAGAAACGGTCAGCGCTTGGTTTTCATCAGGTCAAGTCACCAGAGCTACGGTCATTGGCGAGCTTGCACTGGCACATAATGCCTCAGAGACAGCAGTCACTGTTTCGACAGACACCATCCGCTTGGAAAACTTCCCTGTTCTAGAAAAGGTAGCACCCAACCCGACCTTCATCACGCAAATGCCGGCGAGATCAGGCGAATACTCGGTCAATCTATCACAGATCTCGCGGGCTGCGGTAGCCTTTAAGTACCAGGTTCACCTGGAAGACTCGAACCTTGCAGCGCATGCGCCAGTCATCATCACGCCAAGTTGGAAGATTGAGCCCAAGCAAACGTCGGTCATAGTCAGCTATGCGTTCAATCCTGCATTCGTCTCCCCTACTGGCCGAAGCGTTACGATGAAGAATGTCGTCGTCGTAATCAATCTCGACAGCACGAAAGCTCAAGCATGCCAGTCAAGGCCTGTGGGGAGTTTCTCGAAGGAGAAGTCATTGATATACTGGAAGCTTGGGGATATCTCGTTGGATGGGTATGCTGAAACACCACAGAAGCTCCTGGCTCGCTTCAGTACTGAGACAGAAGGAAAGCCAGGCAGTGTGGAAGCACGTTGGGAGATCTGTGGAGACGCCGCCTCTGGGCTTGGAAGCGGCCTGGCCTTGAGTCGATCAGCGGCCCCGAAAGAAGAGGGGAGCCCGGACCCTTTTGCAGACGAAAGCGCAGCAACAAGTCCAGGCGGTGCGTGGAAGGAGGTGAAGGTGCACAGGAAGATCGTGAGTGGAAAGTACACGGCCAACTAATTATCAAGATTTGGTATAGCTATCCTACTGCTTTTACAGATTGAGCTAAACTCGACGTGAATGACAGCATTTCCAGTCGACGGCCTACCTGTATTTAACAGCGCGCAAATCGATATATAGATATAGCCTGAGTCGGGCTCTCGATGGATAGCTCGAGACGCTACTACGGAAGCTTTGAGGGATAAGTATTTAGTACTATCAGGGTCAATAATATTTAATGCAATACATGTATATTAAATTGTGAAAAATGAAAGCGACTTTAATCCAAAAGGACATATCATGTTTCATTCAAAGTCTAGATGTTCTCCAACTAAGGAGGACAGAGAGTACAATGGCAATTGATAGCGACGAATGATAGGAAGGACGGCCCGATGTCACTATTAGGTGTTTACGACGTGCCACACTGCAGGAAATTGCAGTCGCCAGGTGGTTACGTGAGACGGTATGATGCATTAGATAAGGGGGTCGCTTTAATCTACTGATGGCGACCATCATGAGACACATCTTGATTGACCAATTTAGATATTACGTAGAAGCAAACTTTCGGCGCTTGAATACCGACTTATTCAACATGTGTTTCCTTGATCATATTCTTTCAAGTATTTTTAGGTGTGTTCATACAGAATAGAAATGATGGACATCTGCAGACGCCCTCTTGTTCTGAAATCATGGGGAGGACTCTGCTGATTGGCCAGGATAGCACGACAATGAAGCGAAAAGCGGAAATTGAATTTCTTTTAGCTTCCTTTTAGCGTTGTTTGGCAAATATCCCTGCCAAGATCTGTTTCGACCGTCTCTCGACCTCCTCCCATTCCTCATACCCTCATACACGCTGTCGCTCTCTTGTCAGACCAAAGCATACCCGCTCTGCTCTGCTCTACTCTGCTCGTTGCCCTTCTTTTACCAACGAGCAGCGGTAATCCTTTCTTTCATCCATTTGTGCGATACCCCTGGTGGTATTGCTATCCATTCATTCACTCTACATTCCAGTCTTCAGTCGCGACTACTCAACAATCAGTTGACCCTAATTCACACAATAATCACAATCACAACCACCTTGATTCGCCACCGAGCGATTAGTGAACGGCCTCAGGAAGGCTTCCATTCACTTGACTCGGCACTGAGACGTTCTTGAGCGCCGCTTCCCTCCCGCTCAACATGCCTCATCACCACCATGCAAAGCACCACCCTCGCGCCATGCCTCTCAACGCCCGCGATCAAGAGACCATTGTTCAAGTTATATACAAAACTGCAGAGAAAACATTTGATGGCCCAATTGGCGGTTACATGACTTTGGACGGCTCTGATGACAGTGGGAATAATGCTGTTCAACCCGTTGCTCAACCCCAGACTCAGCCCGCTGCATCTCCCCAAGTCCAAGCTGCCTCATCTCCAAGCGAAGAAGCAACCCAAGCTGCAGCTCCAGCCCCAGCGCCAGTCCAGACCACCCAGGCAGCGGAACCCGATACCACACCCGCTGCTCAGGTCCAGACTTCTGTAACTCCTGAGGCTACTCCTCAAGACCAGACTCCCTCAAGCCAGACGGCGTTCGTCGCGCCTGTATCCACTACTGGTAACCCCAAAGCCAAAAGCACTCCCTCATCCGTCGATTCTAGCTCTGCCGATACAAAGTCCACTTCTACACCTAAGAAGCCAATCGAGGATTCAGAATCTACCACGTCGCAAGTGTCTTCGCAAATCACTGGTCCTTCACCCACTCAAGATGCTTCTACTCTTTCTTCCTCCCTCATTGCGGGGAATGCGGCTAGCTCTTCATCGTCGACTCCCGGTCCAAGTGCGAGTCGCCAGTCGGACGGAATGAGTGGAGGCGCAAAAGCAGGACTAGCTATCGGCATACTTCTTGCTATCGGCCTCGTGCTGGGATTGATATTTTTCTTCTATCGCCGCAAGAAGAAGCAGCAACAGAGTGAAGCGTATCAAATTGCCGACGATGAAAAATCCGTTGCTCCTAATACCGGCAATGTGGGTGCTGTTGGACGCGCCGCAAGTACTCGCACCACATCTACGGCACCACGCTTGAGTCTCCGCCCCGTCACACAGTTCTTGCCCGATCTGGCGGGTCGAAGAAAGAGTGGTAATGCTCTAGCTGCAGCAGGCAACCGTAACCTTGGACCAATGGATGCAATAAGCGAGAAGAAACCTGGACACACTCAATCCTCCAATCCTGCCAATCCCTTCGGTGATCATGCAGAGCCGTCTGAGAAGCCTATGTATCCGCGCACGGAGAAGTCAGTGGTACCTAACCAGGCAAATAACCCTACCAATCCCTTCGGCAACCACGCAGAAACATTGGACCAACCTGCGGACGGAGACCGCTCGCTGCCAGCTGATGCCAATGTACCTGCCCCTCTTCGCATTCGAACACCAACACCGGAAGGCACACCTTACGCTGCCGGTGCCGCTGGTGCTGCCCTTGTTGCTGCTGGAGTAGCCGGCCCAAAAGCCAACGTACCACAACCCCTGAACTTGAGCCCTAATCGGCCTTCATCGCCCGCTCCTGTGCCTAGCCCCAATGGCACCGAATTTAGCATGACCTCGGCTACCCCTGCTTCAATGGCAAACGGACCTCCTCCAAGCAATGTCCATCGTGTACAGCTCGACTTCAAACCCTCCATGGACGACGAACTGGCACTTCGAGCTGGTCAGTTAGTTMGTCTTTTGCACGAGTACGATGATGGATGGGTAAGCTGAGAATCTCCAACAACAGAACCATCAGATGCTGATTTACTTTTCAGGCTCTTTGCATTCGTCTCGATCGTTCACAACAAGGTGTAGCACCGCGCACGTGTCTTTCTGCTCGTCCAGTCAAACCTCGCCCAAACCCTAATGCTCGAGGCCCTGCACCCCGAGGTCCTCCACCCCCGGGTATGTTTGGTCCTGGACAGCAACGGCCAATGTCACCATCTTCAAGTGGTCGCGGTTCACCAGGTCCATTTGATCGGACTCCTCGCGGCATGTCCCCTGGTCCGCATCCTGTCAAACGCTCAATGTCGCCTGGACCCTATGGCGGTGGACCTCAGCGTCCTAACATGCCGCCCCCAGGAGGCAAGAGACGCAGCAACTCGGCTAGTGAGTTTCGCGAACGTAGAGCGAGCCCACCAGGGCCTAGCCCAATGAACCCGAACGCCCAAAACATTCTCTCCGGCGTGCAAAAGGTTCCGATGCAGCTTCAAGCAATTACCCCACCAGATCAGGCTCTACCAATGACTTCTCAGCCTACTTCGATGCCAACTCGTAAACCAGTTCCCGGACAAGCTATGTGAAGTCTGCCTTTCCGAGTGGGGGAAGGATGTATTCTTCGGAACCAGTTTTAGCTATATCGCTGTGATGCAGTCATTGCAGCGGAAATATCCACAATCTCGAGTCAGTCGTTGACTCCCTAATGTGTTTTTGAGCGATGGATGATGGAAAATAAACTTCAGCTTCACCAAAAGGCAGGTACCTTGCAAACTCTGCAACTTTTATTCGATTCTAGGAAAAGCTATTTCGGTCCTCTGAGGACATCCCCTTTAGATACCACCTTTTTCACAAGCTTTGTGAGGGAAGCCTCGGCGCTGGAGATGTGAATGTCTCTAGTGAATTGTATGTACATTAGCTAGCTCAATGTTGTCCTGTCAAACATCTCTTCAGATTGAGTCTCCTTGTGAATCAAGTAAAACGATGGATCGATGAGCCCATTGTCCACATTTAAATGGCTGTTTTTATCAACTGAGGTACCTTCATTTCTGTCCCTAGTATAGCCGCTGCAACCCTCGTGGCGGCAGTCAAGTATCTCTACAGTGCCGAGGAAATGGTCTATTCGCTATCAACCGTCAAGAAATTGACCAACAAGGGATATCACAAGGTCTGTGGAGAATTGAACAATCCGCTGACGTCCCCAGAATATTTGAAGGATCAATGAAATTGAGTTTTTGAATCGTATCAAGGCCATAGGACTACTATGTCGGTCTCTAGTGGTATTTACTAAATGGTAAACGCAATATCTATCAGAAGTTTGATACTTCAACTACAGCAAATCTCTCATTGGTCTTTTCCCTCTCTCTGCTTTTTTCTTTGCGACAAAAAGGCGTCGTCATACAAGAGTTGTTCTCACCTGTATTCCTGATCTCAATGATGAGCATGATGGGTATAAAAAGAGTTCTGCTGGTTAATCACCGCGAGTAGGTGGACACAATCACCAGATCAGATCCTCGTCACACGCAGCAAGCTGCAGCGTCGACTTCGCTATGAACTCATAGACCAACGGCATTTTGCGATGTTACTGAACTCTGACTCCTACGTTGTGGTTTTTCCAAGCTTGACTCAAGGCACGAAGCTCTTAAGTTGGACTATTTCTCTCTGCAGCGTAATGTCATTCTACAGGATTGGCTCGAATGGCATTAAGCGTGAAGAATCAATGCTTATAGTCGAATCAGTGTGCACGAGGCCTTACGGTGGCCTCATAAATCATTCTCATTATTGCTTTCTGGTATAAGGATGAGTCTGTACAGTCAATCTTCACGGAGTTTTGTGCCTTCGGTGACGCTGCTGATCATATAGATGACCCTATGGGCGCAATTTATATTGGTTGTCAGTAAGCATAAGGTCCAGTCAGCGAAATAGATCTTCACCGAGTTCTATGAGGAGAATGACGATGCTAATAAGTCAAATGACCGCTGGTGGAACAGCATATATAAAGCGTTACACAGCTCTTTTTCTTCCTTACCAATTCTCTTTTCAGCAAAACATAACCATCTGCCAATAAGCCTCCCAATCGAACATTCCCAGGAGACACTCTTCGCCTTACAAACCCCCGAGAATAACAGTCGAAAGAATAATGGGCTACCCCTTAATAAAACCATATGAAGGACACTACTACTGCTGTCAATGTGGCTGCAAAAATATGATCGGCGAAGGATGCAAGGACAACTTGAAACTGGGTTGTGAGCATACTCAGTGTGACGATTGCTATTTCTAAGGAACCAGCTCTGCTGTTGCCCGGCCGTCATTATAGCTCTGTCACCGTTTTGGATCCCGAGGAAACGTATGCGTTGATAACATGAGCATGGGTCTGGTACTGATGGTTGATTGTAATGGCGACTAGCATGGTGGAATTGTGAAGCATGTGTATTGATTGATTCTTTGACTTTGGAATAGCAGGGTTTATGCTTGCATGCTGAATAGATGTAGATGTTTATGAGCCCCAGGGCACTGTATGCAATGCTTTAATTCTACCACAGAGTTGAAGAGACTTCCCTCACTCCTCATCTTCTGCGGTGAATTCAAACGCGGCTATTCTTCTGATATTGAGTGGAGACATCGTATTCAAACTTGAAAGTCACTATTGGAATGCACAGAATCAAGTAGTACTCAAATCGACATTAAAATTAACGCAGCTTGTACAGTCCGTCTCTCCATTGCAAGAACTTCTCCAGTCTGATAATCTTTGATGCCGTGCTGAGAACCGATCACGTGACCCGGTGATTAAATGATCGCTTGACGCGATTATTTTTCAACGTTGTGTCTTATTGTGCGCCCAAAGGCGCCAGCACCCACAGCGAGCTGCTGGATAGACCCGATATTATGGATTCTCCAATGCGTCAAGCCCGTCGTCGCAGTCGAGAAGCTGGAGTGTCGGCTTCGCCTCCGAATCAAAGCTCAAGAGGCAACGCGTCCTCAGGCATTCCCATGTATAATTCAAGGGTATGGGACGGCAAGGACTACATTGGACGATGACTAATAGTGATAGTTTGCTGCGAGCCGAAATGCCAATACCCAGCCGACCTATGATTTTATCAGCGGAGGAGGGGCAAGTCCACCGCGAGCACAGCCTTTGCAGCAGAGCTTTCGACAGTCGCAATTGGTGAAGCCAGGTCAGTACGGGCTCTGACAAATCCTCACTCGACAGTATTCTCATGGAATCTGAAGCTCCAGATCTTGAAAACGAGAACCTGCGTGCGCAAGTCAAAGCATTGCAGTATGAAGTGAATAGCCTTAAGTCGGAGCGTGGCTTCGAAAAATTGAGGCATGAGCAAGCTCTGCAAGATGTTCAAGAACGAGCCGATGCAGATTTCAAGAAAGCTCAGGTAGGAGAAGCGTCATTGACATTTCTATGGTCACGCCTAATCAATGGCTGATGCGGCTGGAGCAGGCATCTGAGAGTAGCAAGAATATTTCGAGTCACAAATACGAAACTTTAGTTCGGCAATTGCAAGAAGCGCAAGACCATGCTACGAACCAGCAAAACCATCTCGAGAAGAAGGCTCGAACCCTGCAGGAACAGAACCGATCGTTGCAGGAAGATGTGGATGAAAGCCAGAATGCGCTCGCCTCACTCGACCGTCAATATAAGCATCAGCTACAAGACATTGAAACCAAGCATTCTACCCTCCAGAAGACGTTAAGCGATCTCCGAGCGGATTTAGATATGAAGACGAATGCTTTGCGTCACACTCAAGATAATTTATCGAAGAAGGAGTCTGAGGTCGGACATCTCGAGAGCGAAAACCTGAGATTGAAAGCTCAGGCTGGGGATAGTGATACTCTAGGTGTCATCAAAAGGGAGCTATCAGAGCAGGTCACGCATATTCGTAGACTCGAGATTACCAACAGAGAGCAAAGTACTGAGCTCAAGCATTTCCGACGGATTCACAAAGCTGTGGAAGTCGTGGAAGAAGAGAAGCGCGTGCTGGAGCATAAGATTGGTCTTATGGAGGATCTACGAAAAGAGTTACGCGAAGCACAACTCCGACGGCAGGTTTTGGAAGACGAAAGACAATCATGGACATCTTTCCTGCAAAACCAGGAAGATGGCGAAGACATGCAATTTGATACTCCAGAAGCTGTAGCGAGGGCCCTGATGAAGCAACGGCTTGAGACTGCATCGCTGGTCGATAGACTGGGGAGAATTCAGCCAGAGCTCTCCGAGAAAGACGGGATAATCAGAGATCTAGAAGAGCAACACAGCAAATGTCAAATTGAACTCGAAAAGCTACGTTCTAACGGAGGAGCTGGTGATCCTCGAGTCAAAGCCAGGCTCGAGCGACAACGAGCTCTAGCAGTCAAGGAGGTTGAATATCTTCGTGAGCAACTCCGAACTTTTGACAGCGAAGAACAAACCTACACCGACAATCAATTCGATACGCAGAAAACGAAAAGAATCCAAGACTTAGAATCCCTTGTGGACCAATACCGTCAGGAACTTCAAAATTTGAATGACTCTAGTGTTAAACATGAATCCCAACAGCAGCAAGAGAGATTATCTTCACAGCCCCTTTCCCCTCGTAAACGTCCTCGCGACGAGAACGAAGGATCCGATCTCCTCGGCCAACTCTCCCGCAAGAACCGTACCCTCCAGGACACCCTTTCCAGCCTCCAAACCACCAACGCCCAGCTCTCCGCCGACCTCTCCGCCACAACCACTCAACTCCACTCTCTCCAAAAGGACTCCCGCACTCGCATCCTCTCCCTCCGCTCAAACCCAACCTCCGACCATATCTCCCTCCGACAAGCGGAAATCGACGGCCTCCGCGCCGAGAACAAAGCCCTCCTCACACAATTCGTCCCCTCCACGCACGAAAACTCCTCCTCCTCCCCATCCACCCCCGTCCAAACAGTTCCCGTCCACACCCTCAACAACGCCCGCGCGGAACTCGTCGCGCTCGAAAAAGTCGTCGCGGAAAAGGAGAAACGGATGCTGAGGCTGAAGCAGATCTGGTCTTTGAAATCGCTGGAGTTTCGAGAAGCGGTCGCGAGTTTGCTGGGGTGGCAGATGGATTTCTTGCCCAATGGTAGGTTTCGGTTGACGAGTATTTTTCGGCCCGGAGGGGAGGATGGTGGTGGTGGTGGGAACACGGGGTTGGTGTTTGATGGGGAGACGGGGACTATGAAGATTGCGGGGGGGCCGGAGAGTGCGTTTGGGAGGGAGGTGAGGCCTTTGGTGAGGTTTTGGGTGGAGGAGAGGAAGGAGGTTCCTGGTATGTTTTTTTGATCTTTGTTTTCTTTTGGTTTTTTACTCTTTTTTCGCGCCTGTGGTAGGGTTTGATGGGCTGACGAGTGAGATTTAGGTTTCTTGAGTGCGTGCACTTTGCAGTTCTACGACGAGAGCACGAGGGCGGCGAGGGCGTTGGCTTGATGAGCAGTCCGGGAATGTTACATGGTTTTTCGAGGCATTTCGACAACATGTTTTTTTACGGCGCTGTAGAAGGCGATATACCCCTTTTTCCATTGTTATTCGATATCCCTACGGACGCGAGCTCGACGAACACATTATAGGGAACGTCAGGTGACTGGATCAAAAGCGAGCGACGCCATGCTTTCATATTTAGTGACAGGCGAAGCATCTTATTACATGGTGATTAGGTTCTTGATTGAGCCGTAGACACATAAGCAATACACTCTGCCTGCCTTATCTTCTTCGAAAATCCACCAACACATCTTCTTTACTTCTAGACGATAGCCGCTGAACTATTGACCACTTCCCAGCCCAGCGAAGAAGTAAAATCAATTACTTCACGCTCTTCGCCAAAGCCCACATACTCTCCATCTTTCCCCTACTCAACGCATCCCTCGCCTCGCTATCAGTCCCACAAACCTTGCTGCCCCACTTCCGAAACGCTCTCTGCTTCTCCTCCCCCTCCCAGATAATCTGGCACCGATTGCCCGCAAGATCTTTCAATACCCCCTTCTCATCTTCCGCTCGCAGCCACTGCGCCTCCGCCTCCTTATTCCCTTCCCTCACAACCGCATTCGGATGCGTGTTCTCCGTCCAGTCAATCCTCTGCATCATCAATTTGCGGTACGAGGCGATACTGTGAGCTCCACCTTCAACAATGACGAGATTGAGTTTCGGGTGCATGATCGTGACGCCGGTGAGGTTGTAATCCTTGGCATTTTTGTCGACTTTGAACCTATGTCTCGGGTTTGCCAGCGATTCAATTTTGTAAACAGTACATTGGATTCCCAGCTGTGCATCTTTCTCCTGTTGCGTCTTTAATTTCTCGTGCTTTTGCTCCTTGGTCAGCTTGCGCTCTTCGTTCATTGTTTCGTGTTTATTGGCTCGGTCTGCGATTTCGCGGTTCACGCGGGCTTCGACGGCAGTGGGATCTTTGACGGCTTCTTCACCCAGCACGCGCATGAGGTTGGAGCGTTTGACTTTGGGGGGCTCGGGGGGTTCGAGGCCTAGTCGGACTTTGGCTTGTTGTTCTTTGAGATCCGCCATGCGGCGCTGGCGACGGATTTTCTTTTGTTCTCTCGAGGTCAGGTGCATAGGTTTCGGTGCTGGCATTTTGAGTTCTTGGGGTGGATTCAAGGCGACGGGGTGTTGGATGTAGTGTGTGATTATCGAATCGGAGGTATCAATTTTGGTTCCTCCCGGGATATCGAGAGAAGCGTAGGAGAGCCCCGTGACGAGAGCTTCGTCCCACCATTCGATTTCCGGAGGAGCCTCAACGAGGAAGGCTTTTTCCGTGTCGAGGTCTTCGTCGATGCCAGCTTTGCGGCTGGACTCTGCAATACGTTTTTTCATGGCTTCAAGTGCAGCTTGGCGCCGGAGAGCAGCAGCTTGCTGGATGTATTTGCCTTTTTGGTTGAAGATGAGCTGTTTAGAGCCGCGGGAACGAAGGGTGGCGGTCTTTGCTCCTAGAGACGGATCGAAGTATGGATTATTCCGAGTCTCTTCGACGGAGGGCCCAGAAAGGTCGAGTTGATTTTTGGACTTGCCAGCTTTCGAGGGCTGTGCAGATGGAGATTCTGTTCGCCGATTTGCCATAGTCGTTGCAAAGGGTGCAGCTTTAGTCTTCGAGGATTTTGAATCTTGGCCCGAGTCTCCCATCAAGGCTGGATGAAGACCGACATCAAGGCCACCTCTTGCGCGTGATATGCCATCGTCGTATAGTGGAGATTGATATGCCGGCGGCGGGGCTGCCGTCCGTTGCGTAGCACTTGTCTTCCCGGCAGTTGCAGCAGCTACTCTCGCCCTCATCTCTTCGATACGCGAGCGAACCGCAGAACTCATTGTTGACGTTGAATTTGGTGCTGGTGACTGAGGTGCCGGAGAGGCAGCTCCTCCTCCAGTCTTTGATCCTTGAAGCTTTGCTGCCACTGCGGCGGCCTTTGCTCGTGCTTCCGCCATGATCTTGTTGATATCGGGCTTACCAGCCGCAGGGACTCCATTGGTGGAAGGCGCTGGAGACCCATTGTTGGAGCGGATCCTCTTCTGATTGTTGTGCAAGTCATCTTCTGGATGAGGGCGTTTCAACCCAGGGGATGAAACGTCTGTCATTCTGAATATCTAGCGAATTGACAGAGTACGTGGGTGATTTACTTACGTCTTCAGTGGGAAGAGTATGAGTAGTAAACAGATTTTGAGCCGATATTCTTGCCTGGATAAGTAATGTGAGTGTGGATTGAGGATTGGAGAAAATGAAGTTGCTTTCGGCTTGGCATTTCTCACCGCCCACAGAAGCGCGGATATTTTGCCGCGAGGTTTTGATACGCAACTTCGAATTTCCGAGGGTTCACAGTGAGCTCGTAATGCAAGATAATCGTGTGTGACATGGCTTGGCAAAAGCAAGATGAACATCTCTCAACCTATTGCTTCCCATATCGGAAGCGTAGACTTTGGGTTCCTCTCTTCAGAAGAGATCAAAGCCCTTTCGGTCAAGAAGATTGTCAACTCCACCACCTTCGATACTCTACTGCATCCAGTCCCAGGTGGACTATACGACACAGCCCTAGGCGCTTGGGGCGATAACTCGTAAGCTGAATTCTGGCGAATCGGGAGGATGTAGTATAGAATGAATTGCACTGATCATTGGGACCAGCTGTGCAACATGCTTCTTGAACAAGTACCAATGTCCGGGACACAGCGGTCATATCGAGCTGCCTGTGCCGGTATATCATGTTACATTCCTGGATCAGTTGCTTATTTTGCTTCGTGGAAAGTGCGAATTTTGTGGTTTCCTTAAACTTGCACCCGTGCACATCAGCCGGTTTGCTTGTAAATTAAATCTTGTCAACCATGGCCTCATCAAAGAAGCGCAGGAAATTGACGATATTCTCTCAACGCCAAAGACGTCATCAAGTCGGATGACAAACGGCGTCGATGCGCATGAAAACTCCAGTGACGAGAGCAATAGCGAGGAAGACGACATATCGGAAAAGTTGAACGACTTTGTCAGGCGTGCGATCAAAAGGGCAAATCATAAATATGGCGAAGAGAACAACACAACCAGTAAGCTCGGGGCTATTGCTGAGCATAGGCGTCTCCTTGTCAAGGACTTTCTGAGTACCATTGCAAAAACCAAAGCATGCGGTCGTTGTAAAGGGTATGTGAATTTGCCCAATGATGATATCAATTTTGTTCATTCCATAACTGTAGGATATCGCGTAACTTTCGTAAAGATCGATATAGTAAGATATTCCGGAAGCCACTGAACAAAAGGGACAAGGCCAAGAATGTGCAGATGGGACTTAAGGCTTCAAATCCTTTAATCAAAGCTCTTGAAAGGCGAAAGGCTGAGCGAAAGCAAGAGCGGGAAGACCGTGAAGTTGACGAGGGCATCGTACCGGATATCGACGATGTTACATCTGATGAAAGTGAAGATGTGGAATCGTTGGGTAGTGAAAATGATGTTATCGTAGCTTCGGCCCCTGAAAAAAGGTCAGCTAGTTCTCGCACAAAAGACAAGTCGAGGAAAGAGGACGTCCTGGATGAATATGTCAATGCACAAGAGGTCTATGCTGCAATTTCTGAACTCTTTGAGAAGGAAAGGGAGATTTTTCGCCTAGTGTATTGCCCACGAGACACCCGATACTCTAGGCCGCCTCAAGCAGACATGTTTTTCATGAAAAACCTCCTGGTGCCACCAAATAAATTTCGACCTGAAGCAAAGACGGGGGAGGGAGAAATTGCGGAGTCGCAGGACAACGGCCTGTATAAAGCCATTTTACAGGCTTGTAATCAGCTGAACCAAATCAGAAAAGAAATGGAGGGCATCCCTTCGCCGGATTCTCGCCACAGGGGGTTTATAGATTTGCAGAATGCTTGGGTACGTTTACAGGACACGGTGAACGCTTTGGTTGATCGTGATCGGAATCCTGTTCAGGGACCAGCTGGGAGGCAAAACGAGGAGGGCATCAAGCAAAAGTTGGAAAAGAAGGAGGGTCTGTTCAGAAAGAACATGATGGGCAAGCGAGTCAATTTCGCAGCGAGAAGTGTCATCTCTCCGGACCCAAACATTGAAACCAACGAAATCGGAGTGCCCCCTGTCTTCGCCAAAAAGCTTACCTACCCTGAGCCGGTGACAAACCATAGTTTCTATGAGTTGAAGCAAGCTGTCATCAATGGTGTTGAGAAATGGCCCGGTGCAGCCGCCATCGAAAACGAGAATGGACAGGTTATAAATCTGCGAATCAAGAATCTTGAAGAAAGGCAAGCGTTAGCAAATCAACTTTTGGCACCTTCAAGTGTGAGCTTCAACGGTGCCCGGAATAAGAAAGTTCACAGGCACTTGAACAATGGCGATCTAGTTATCATGAATCGTCAACCGACGCTCCATAAACCTTCAATGATGGCTCATCGTACCAAGATTCTACCTGGAGAGAAAACCATACGTATGCATTATGCCAATTGCAACACATACAATGCCGATTTTGATGGCGATGAAATGAATATGCATTTCCCTCAAAATGAACTTGCACGATCGGAGGCCTTGCTTATTGCAGATACAGATCATCAATACCTTGTTGCTACTTCAGGAAAACCGCTGCGTGGCCTGATCCAAGATCACATATCCATGGGCGTATGGCTAACGAATCGTGACACACTCTTTACCCGAAGTGATTACCACCAGCTCCTCTATGGTAGCTTAAGGCCTGAAAATAATCATACAGTGACCGGACGAATTACGACTATTACTCCGGCCATCCTCAAGCCGCGAGCAATGTGGACGGGCAAGCAGGTTGTGACGACGATATTGAAGAACATCACCCCGGATGACCATCCCGGATTGACATTGCTGGGTAAATCCCAAACGTCTGGCGAGCGATGGGGTGTTGGATCCGAGGAAGACGTGGTTCGTTTTCAGAACGGTGAATTACTCACGGGAATTCTGGATAAAGCCCATTTAGGACCTAGTGGAGGAGGATTTATCCATTCGGTCTATGAATTGTACGGCCACGTCATCGCTGGCCAGCTACTCAGTATCCTCGGTCGCCTTTTGACTAGGCTACTAAGCATGCGAGCCTTTACCTGCGGGATGGACGACCTAGACCTCACAGCTGAAGGAGAATATACCCGCCGACAGGAATTGAAGAAAGCTGATACTATTGGACTGGAGGTCGCAACCAAATATGTGACGCTGGATGAGGATAGACCTGAAAAGCTGCAGAAGGAGCTCTGCAAGCGTTTACAGGATGTTCTGCGAGATGATGAGAAGCAAGCTGGGCTAGACAGTGTCTTCAATTCCAGGACTGCAGTGCTGTCTTCCGAAGTCACCAAAGGCTGCCTCCCATCTGGATTACGAAAGCCATTCCCTAGGAATCAGATGCAAACCATGACGACATCAGGCGCAAAGGGATCAGCGGTAAACGCCAATCTAATATCTTGTAATCTTGGTCAGCAAGTCCTCGAAGGACGGAGAGTCCCTGTCATGGTAAGCGGCAAGACTTTACCGTCCTTTCGGCCTTTCGATACCAAAGTCCGGGCTGGTGGCTATATAACAGACCGATTTTTGACCGGTGTCAAGCCTCAGGAATATTATTTCCATGCAATGGCTGGACGCGAAGGATTGATAGATACCGCTGTCAAAACATCGCGCTCAGGTTATTTGCAGCGTTGCATAATTAAAGGGATGGAAGGCTTGAAAGCACAATACGATAGCTCCGTCAGGGATGCTGATGGATCAATAGTCCAATTCCTCTACGGGGAGGATGGACTTGATGTTACAAAGCAAAAGCATCTCACTGATTACAAATTTCTGGCCGAGAATTATCTATCAGTTGTCGCACAGCTTAACATGAGAGAAGAATTTGCGAAGCTTAAGGATATCGGGGCAAGCGATTGGAATAAAAGGGCAATGAAATCTGTGAAGAAGACTGGGGATATTGGAGCAATGGATCCAGTTCTTGCCATTCACAATCCTGGAGCGGTCTACGGAAGCACATCAGAGACATTTGCTGCCAGTTCGAAAGAATATTGCGAGAGGAATCCACATAACCTGATCCGGGATAAAAAGAATAAGGAGAAGACGGCCGACTCGATGATCTCGAAGCGGACGTTCCAAACTCTCATTGATACCAAGTACATGAAATCGGTCGTCGATCCCGGAGAAGCAGTGGGCATTGTTGCCGGGCAGTCGATCGGTGAGCCGTCAACTCAGATGACGCTGAACACCTTTCATTTAGCCGGACATTCCGCCAAGAATGTTACGTTGGGAATACCTCGGCTTCGAGAAATCGTCATGACAGCCAGTAGATCCATCTCGACACCGACAATGACATTGCACCTGATTGGAGAGCTTGATGAAAACGCTGGAGATAGGTTCGCCAAGCTTATCACCAAGCTTTCGTTAGCCGAGGTTGTAGATAATGTTAGTATCACCGAGAAAATTGGTAAAGGAATTGGGTACGAAATAGCAAAGTCTTATAGCATAAGGCTCGAGCTTTTCCCCTCGGATGAGTACATGGAAACGTACGCCATCGAGACCAGTGATGTGTTAAGAGCCATCGAGTTGCAGCTGATACCGCAGCTGATGAAAGCAATGAAAAAGGAGTTCACCCGGAAAGGCGACGGGAATCTCGTAAAAGCTAGCGAATCTCTGCCAGAGGTTGGGAAATCTTCTGGTGTTATTCAAGATGCACCGTCTAGACTTGAAGCTGAACAAGAAGGCGGCGAAGACGACATGGATGATGATGGAGATGATGATGCGACGAACAACAAGCAAAAACAAAACCAATCAGAAGCAATATCGTACAGCGCTCCGGACGACGAAGAAGAAGCCATCACAAAAAGAGCTCAACGCCAGTCCACCCCCCTATTGGATGTGGATGACGAAGAGAATGAACACAAGCTCACCAAGAGTGGTCAGGTCTCTGAAGCGGCACCGTCAGAGGCAGGATCAGGCGACGATACAGATGACGAGAGCGAAAAGACAAAGATGGAAAACATCGAGGAACGTATACGCAACAACCACCCCTATATCACACGCTTCGCCTTTGACCAGCAGAAAGGCTCGTGGTGCGAGATAAGCCTCGAATACGATGCTGCTGTGGCTAAAATCTTGGTTCTCCCAATTCTTGAATCGTGTTTGCATAAGTCCGTCATCAAATCCATTGAAGGCATTGGCTCCGCTACATACAGTTCCGACAGGGTTCCAGGAACCGATGCGGTCCAGAGACTCGTCATGACTCAGGGGGTCAACCTGAGAGCTATGCACCAGTATCAGTCGATCATCAATCCTCACAAGATATTCACCAATGACATCAGTGCCATGCTTGAGTTCTATGGCGTTGAGGCGGCCCGTAGTACCATTATTCGTGAGATGGACAGCGTGTTCAAAAGCCACAGCATCACGGTCGACATGCGGCATCTGAATTTGATAGCAGATTTCATGACAAGGGGGGGTGGGTTTTCACCATTCAATCGCATGGGAATTAGGGATGCGGTCAGTCCGTTCATGAAGATGAGTTTCGAGACAACCTTGTCATTTGTGGCAAGTGCGGTGTTGGAAGGCGACTGGGACACACTTGATGGACCGAGTGCGAGGATTGTAGCAGGTCGTTTAAGCAAGGTTGGGACAGGATCCTTTGATATTTTAATGCCACTCATGGAGGGAGGAAAAGCAAAGGAACAGAATAAAATGGAGATAGATGGGCCTTAAACCGTGAAAGCGAATTTATATACATATTTTTGGTTCACAACGAACCTCGTAAAAGCATGCCTAAATTGCACCCAACTCAATGCAGTCGCTGTGGAAAGAAGGACCGACATGCGTGGATAACTAGTCGAGGACGGACTGAGCTAAGCTGCGTTAGGCAGCTCATATATGTCGGCTGATGTCATTCCTCATTATTGGTGACATCTCTTCGCAAGCACCAAAATTTTGGACACAATGAGGCAAGATCGTTGGTGCTAGTGAGTCTGGAAATACTTCGTACAGAGATGAGCAAAAGGCAATTCAAGTCCCAGGCATCTAGTAGCCGGGCAGTCTCTGGAGCCTTCGCCCCTCAAGATGGCTCTCTTGGGGCGTTTGGCAGAGGGTTCGGTGCTGTTCCTTCTTCGCCGTTATCATATGTCTACGAGCCTCCAGACTTGAGTACCATATCAGAGCCAAATATAGTGGTGTCCTTCAAGAATGTCCAGAAGAAAGATAGCACCACCAAAGCCAAGGCGTTGGAGGAATTACATAAATATGTATCGGGGCTAGATCCTAAGGAAGGGCTTGAAGATGCCGTACTGGAGCCTTGGGTGAGTATTTTGGGATTCATCGATTGTGTGTTGGTAGTAATATGAGGTTAACGTAGATCAAAGTATATCCACGCACCTCCATCGATACTGCCCGCCGAGTTCGTCAGCTAGCCCATCAAGTTCAAGGCGCAATAGCCCACACCAGCGGAAAAAGATTTGCCAAAGTCATGCCTGATGTAGCAGGCCCTTGGCTGGCAGGAATATTTGATGGAGACAAAATGGCATCCAATGCCGCAAAAGAGTCGCTTAAGCAGGTCTTCTCGACTGAGGAGAAGATGAAAAATGTGTGGGCGGTGTACCTTGGATCGATAATGGAGTACTGTAGCGATGCACTTTTCAAGGAGACTATCAAAACATTGAGCGATGAGCGGACGGTTAGCCCCGACGATGCTTTCGCCAAACATGCCAGAGTCGTTGCGGCTGCGATTCATGTTATGCGACATATCATAGGTATCTCACCATGCGGAGCTTGAAGTTTTCACCCCAAGAGGGAGCTCTGACCTTCAAGCAGACAATCTCTCGGAGGATGCGTTAGACAAGCGGCAGAGTACGCTCGAGGACTTTCTGAGACGGAAAGAGCTTTGGAAGCTTTCATCCCATTCCGATCCTTCCGTACGGCGCGCTATATACAAATTGATCAACAGTTCAGTAATCAAGAAACCTTCGATGTTGAGCATGGAGATGATTAGCGATCATGTTTTGGTTTCAAGCTTATCAATTAGCCAGGCAACTTCAATCATTGATTACTCACGGGCTCTTGCTCGCTTGACCGAAAACGATCCGATAATATGGACTGATTATTACAAAGGTACCGGCAAGAAGTCCGCGAATAAACGTTTATGTCAATACCTCTCCCGTGGTTCCCAAGGTAGTTCGGCTACATGTTGGGATGAAATCAACACTCTCCTTCTACATGTACCTGAGTCTGTGCTTCTGTCCCCGCAGGACATCTCCGACCAAAGATATACCGTTTTTGAAGCACTTCGAGACGGGATAACAAATCGAGAAGAATCGAAGGCAAATCAACAAAGCGCATGGACTGCCTATTTGAATCTTGTCAAGCGCTTCTTATCTATTCAGGATATTAATCACGAACAGCTACTGGGAAGCACGGTCATGCCGATGCTGGTCCATTATATCACACCTTCTGGGAAAACTTCATCATGGACAGTATCCGCTTCTCAGTTATCGATCCTACTGGATGCCCTACGTATAGCCGTCACCTCTGAGGAAGTCGTGATAAACCAATGGCAAGACTTGTCCAAATCGTTGATTCGAGATATCCAAGCATCACTTCCAGAGCAATCGAAGGACTTTGTCAAGTCTCAGGATGCAATATCAGCAAAAGTGAACCGATGGTACAACTTACAAGCCACTTTCCGAAGTACTGAGCTTGCGCAAGCGATTGATACAGTCATGATAGACGCAACGAGGTCTGAAATAGAATCGGCTATCGCTTTACTCAAGTCCAGGAATGGGAAACCCTTTGGGGCGGCAAGTTTGCTAGAATCTGCCATTCGCTCGGTGCCGGATGCTCTATCAAGTCAGGACAGCCTCGTGAGCACACTATCAGACTTTATGGTGACTAATGTCCCTGATCTTCTCTTCTCCCCTTCTGGGCCATATCTCGTCAAGCTCTTATCTCAGCTCAGTAGTATAGTAGATGTCGATAAAACTTATCGAACCAGCCTCCAATCCGTTCTGACAGCGCCCGGAAGTTCAGCGAAGACGACAGCACTGCAGAGTCTTTTGGCCTCCCCTTGTATTGCTCAATTAGTCAGGGATCAGGAGCTTCTCGCAAGTCTTATATCGAATCTGCAACAAGTCATCGACGAGGAAGAAAAAGAGGACGAAGTGTTCGGGACCGCGATAGCAAATTCTTATGCACCATCTCAACTTACTCAAGGTTTGGTTACCCAAATGTTCAAGAATCTATCGATTAAGGAGCATCAGTCAGCAAGTCTTCATCGCCTGGCGTCAGTAGCTCAGCTCAGACCGGACGTTCTCAAGGCCTACAATCAAGCCACAGACGGCTCTGCTCTACTGACGAGGCTGATATCGCTTACCGACTCATCTGATCGTGCTGTCTCAGAAGAAGCAAAACATCTAAGCGACGTGCTCCAGGAAAACACTTCCACTGGCACTTCCAATGGAAATCAGGGAGTACCCCAGCTCATAAGGCGGAACCTTGATCGAGCAGACCAAGATGCTTTATCCATTAGATCACTCCTTGACCTTGCCTATAAGTCATTAGAGCAATGTGAAGAAAAGAACAAGGCGCCTCTGGTCACTAATCTACTCCCAGATGAGTCTCGATGGAAGGCCGTGATGCAGCATATCTTCGGATTAAAGCCAAATCCTTCACTAGCTATTACGAACCCTTTAGCAACCGCCATTTCATTGACAAAACCTTCAGTGGCTATTGGAACTTCCTCCCACGACAAGGCTGGTTATTCTGCTGCTTTTCGAATGTTTTCTTATACAAGCACCTTGATCCAAGCGACGGATATCCTTGCATCTACAACAGAAGACCACCAAATTAACACCTACAGATACCTCGCGCTCATGTTACAAATAATCAGCGATAATTTGAGTATTCCACAAGGAACTAAGCAGTATCACGAGTCCGAGGAAGAGATTGTCGACATTGTAAGTCAGACCCAGAAACTGATGGTCTCCTGGCTTGTGAATGGTACCACCGACTCCTCTGTCTCTGGCGTCTTGTCAAGGCTGCTACAAGACTCTGCTGGGATGTCGGTGGAGAGTTACTACAGCAGCCGAGCTCATATTTCCTTGGCAGCGGAGTTGACTGAGAATCATGCGAATTTACCGCATGATTTTGGATTTGACAATCTGAAATCCGTAAAGAATACCGCAGATATATTTGTCGGGATTGCTACGCTTTCGGCTGTCCAGGATCTTCCGACCTTGACCAGAACGTTCAATGAGCTCTTAGCTGCGGTGACTGGGGATGGTTTCAGCAAGCATTCGACCTCTTTAACCAATACGATTATGTTGAACAGCATTCTGGGTAGGGAAGATTTCACCGATGTACTTCAGGGTATTCCCAAACAGCGTCTTATATACTTCGTGCAACACGCATGTGGCTTTCTTGTCCGATCCCGTCGTTCTGAATCGGGAACACGTGCAGCAAGTCTAGAACAGAACATCGCTGCAGAGTTGTTGCGTGCTCTAAGTCACATCCTACCTGCCCTCAAGGAGACGTACGGATCTTTTTGGAAAGATTGTATCGAAGTGCTCATGGAGCAATGGTCAACAGTAACTGAGGTGCCGGATGAAATGATCCCTCTCATTCATGCCAGTCTCCGTTTGCACTCGGTTTTACTGAAGCTGACCTCCGGCGAATCCAACGAGGATCTGGAGGACGCGCTGGCAGAATTGAAGGCTACGGCATTGAGCTCGAGCATGGTCCATTTGCTGCAGGCACTCCAGGAGTATCCAGATAAATCGCATCAGCCTCGAAGAATGGTCAATGAACTGTTGGCAAGGCAGGTCTCCAAGATAAAGCATGATATCACCACTGCCAAGTCTTTCGATCTCTTCCCGACTCTTGCATCTGATTCTTTGTCATTGCAGGGGGCGGCTTATGAGCTGTTGCATGTTCAAATACCAAAGCAACAGGAGAATATCTCTTTGGAAAAAGCGCTGTCAAAGGATTACGTAGCTAAGCTACCCGAGGAGCTCCTTTCACTGATCATTGACGCTCCAACGACAGAATCTTTGGCCGATGCAGATTTCAAGCAATCCGTGCCAGCCTTTCTACAAAGCTATCTTGTTTGTTGGCAGCTGATATTCGACCACTGGGATGGTGCTTCGGATGCAGTCAAGAATGATTATGCCCATAACGTCAAGGAGGGGTCATACATCGATGGCCTACTTAGCCTGGCTGCCCAATTCCTCATTACTTCCCGTGTCAGACCAGTCGATGCGTCAAGATTTGAAATCGAGTCCTATACCTCAGGCATTGAGGTACCGGAGAAGGACGTTCAGTGGCTGCTGATTCACCTTTATTATCTCGCACTCAAACACCTTCCAACTTTATCCAAAACATGGTGGAGAGACAACACCTCGCGACAGACCCAGATATCCGTCGAGTCCTGGACTGAGAAACACATCTCCCCTATTGTCATCGCTTCGGAACTTTCGACCGTTTCCGCATGGATAGCTACTCGAGAAACAGACCAAGATCAACCGCTTACGGTCAAGATTTCCACCTCGACTCGCGAAATCACCGCCTCGATCCCTATTGACGAACAAGCAATGTCCATCGCCATCACCCTCCCTCCATCCTACCCGCTTTCTCGCGCAACAGTTTCCGGCCTCCACCGCGTCGGCGTCACGGAACAAAAATGGCGCAGCTGGATCATCACTACCCAGGGCGTCATCAACTTCGCCGAGATAGGAGGTGGTGGCCAACTCATCGACGGGCTGATGGCGTGGCGCAAGAACGTCACAGCTACGCTCAAGGGACAAACGGAGTGCGCGATATGCTACAGTGTTGTCAGTGCGGATAGGCAGCTACCGAGTAAAAGGTGCGGGACATGTAAGAATCTGTTCCATGGGAGTTGTTTGTTCAAGTGGTTCCGGAGCTCGAATAGTTCGAGCTGTCCGCTTTGTAGGAATCAGTTTAGTTATGCTTAACACGCAGTCGGTTAGCAGGTAGAATCCGGGTCTTTGGAAATGAATATAGTAGCATTGAGCACTGCTTGGGAAATCCGGTCTGCTACTCGGGGTCTTCATGGTTTGGCAAAGGACAGATGGAAGGTACTTGGGGCTGGTATAGCGAAGTTTGATGTATTGGGACTTTGTCCAGACCAATGGTCGAGCTTTTCGCAAGGGTATCTTACAATCGCCGTGAATGCAACTTCTATATCTTTCAAAGTGACCAACAGCCTCTACACACTTTCTTGCTCTACTTTCCCGTCCCTCATTCCATATAATCTGCGATAACTCGCCTTTCCCCAACCTCAGCGATCTGAAAAATCCAACCCATCCCCCACTTCAACCTCAATAAAAAAATCTAAGTAATCCTCCGAATCAAGCGATTCCCCAGCGCCGTGATGGAATCCTCAAACCCCTGGAAGTTTGACGCCGTCCAACGCGCCGAACTGCCCGGCACGGCGTCATCGCCTGGGAAAGCAATGTAAAGCACATCGGTCTCGTCGTGGCCGTTGTTTCCTTTCACGGACTTGCCGAAGCAGGCTGTGGCGAGGGAGAGGCTGGCTTCACCGACGAGTGGTGGGCCATCATCGCCGTTGGTGTCGCCCCAGATGCCGTAGATCTGTTTGTGGCCGTTGTGCAGTTAATTAGAATTATGTCTTGGTTTCGCACGGAGGCTTTATCGGAAATGAAGATCCTAGGATCAGG